>JAVLVB010000854.1:75395-114798 GCA_032876305.1 Orestias chungarensis | reverse complement strand
TATATATATATATATATATATATATATATATATATATATATATATATATATATATATATATATATATATATATATATATATATATATATATATATATATACCAATATAACAAATCCTCAAAACAAAAACCACTAGGAAAACTAGTCTGAAAGACTAAGCGCAGCTCTATTGGCCAGTGTTTCCATATGACTTTGTCTCTAGATTTACCAATTTTTCACACCCAAGTGAGGATTTATTTTCTCCAAAGAAGCGGCAAAACTAGCGAAAAACAGCTAAGAAAGTCCTAAAAGTGACCTGGAAAAGTCCTGCAAAATCATTTCAAGAAAAGACTGGGAACCCTGATCTTACACACAAAGGCACCAATTATTATTGATTATTTCAGGTGTTTGGATTTATTAGTTATTATAATTTGCAAATGTATGACTCTAATTATTATTAATTAAAGTAAATGAGGCACCAAACCTTTTCAGTCTCGTACGAAGGGGTGTGCTTTTATTATAAGTGGTAGACAGTAATTAATATATCCAAATAAACACGAACTCAGCTCTTTAAAATTATACACAAAAAAATTTGTTACAGACAAAGCATCAAAAAAATGTATGATTAACAATGAATATTTAGCTAGCTTACTCCTACTCCTATGGGTTATAAATAAACAAAGGCTAAAATTGAATAGTCAATTAATGGATAATACAGAAACAAACAACAGTGTGAACAACTAATCAATTAATTCTTAAGCAGGATAAATAAATGTATAAACCACAGTTGGTCCAATCAGCTTACGCCAGGCTACCAATTGGTTAGCTGTAAAGTTAAACCACATCTGTAGGTTGTGATCCTTGTGAGTGATGAAGTGGCACAGCTAAGAGCCAACACAGTCCAGCAAAGTCTGTCGCTAAACTCTGTGAAATCTACATTAGAGATGACCTGGTAATGTGCCATAGTCCTGGGGAAAGACAAACACAGTGATGTCAACGCAGGTAACCCCAACCTCCAAAGTTCCGGTGGTTTTTGTCCGAGTTCAGTCTCTTTATAAAATGGATCCCAACATCCTGTTCGAGTTTAGTTTGCTTATAAAATTTATCCTAGCAAAGAGAATCCGACCCATGGCTTTCCTCCACTTCCTGCATAAGTGACATTATTCTTTCCCATCAATTATTCTTCATTAGATCATTATAAGGCATATGCACTTTACCATTATGAAGATCACTCCATATACAATGTCACCATACAGTAATTGTGCCTGATCTTCCAGTAAACTGGTTATGTTTCATCACAGATTGCAGCTGCATAACATAGAAAGGAGTATAATAGTTTATACTGTGATAACCTAACTTAGACAACCTTTATTGTCTTTCCTTACACACAGTGTACTCAGAACAAAATTCTGTTGCATTTATGCTCACATTAATTAAATATAGTTGTATAGTATAGACTAGACATGGGCACACTACGGCCCACGGGCCATATACGGCGCATTAGGCTTTTTAAACCGGCCCGCCGAACTTGTCCAAATTATAGTAGAAACCCATGGATGTGTAAAAACCTCATTCATTTCCCTTTCCCCTGCAATACCCTCGTTTCCTCAAAAGATGGCACACTATTCTAGACACGTTGGCGTGTAACTTTCTATAGCGTGACTTTTGTGCCACCAAGATGTGGGCACAGAACTATCTGAAGGAGCAATCATTGTAAACATGTTTGTATGAATCTCAGGTGCGTGGGCTCGCTCAAAGGTGCCTCGGACATGCACTCAACTCTGACAAACTGCTCGCTCGCCCGCTCAGCTCACTCTGCTCGCGCTCGGCTCAGTGTCTGCGCTCGCAACTCTACATTATATGTAAATTAACCGCACTCCAAGCAAATCAAAGACTGGCCATTTTCATCCAATTAAATACTTCCTTCCAATACACAAAGTTGATTCATACTCTCAGACTCACTAACATTTCAGCAGAGTTCGGAGTGCAGACACAGAGCCGAGCGCGAGCAGAGTGAGCTGAGCGAGTGAGCAGTTTGTCAGAGTTGAGCGCATGTCCGAGCACCTTTGAGCTAGTGAGCGCACCTGAGATTTATACAGAAGCGTTTAAAATTATTGCTCCTTCAGATAGCTCTGAGAATGTATCCTTGATTTTAATTGATTTTTTGTAAAGTGCCTTGAGACGACACCTGTTGTAAATTGGCGCTATATAAATAAACTGATTCTTGATTCTTGATTCTTGATTCTCTGTGCCCGCAAACCTGGTAACACAAAAATCATGCCATAACTTTCCAGCTCCTTTTGGGAAAGGGGAAGGGAAATCACTTAAGAGTAAAGAAATGGAAAAATTGCAAAAAAGGTGGAATGAAGATAAGAAAGGAAGAAGATTATATAAAGAACAAATTATTTATTTATCTTCAGAATACAAAATTTAGAAATGGAATTTGACTGATGTAAAGTAATGTTGCTACACACTCATGCTCCTGGCTCGGCCCCTCTGTCAAATTTTAGAACCCATTCTGGCCCGCAAGTTAAAAAGTTTGCCCACCCCTGGTATAGACCCATCAATATGCATTAAAGTCAATAACATCTACCTTTAAACCGCTGTTTGACCTCTGCCTTGATTCTTTGCCATTTTCGAATTAATGAAAATCCAAAGAAATCTTTTGTTTAGGGATGCATGGAGAGTTCTGACCAGACCACTCAGGAAACTGACTTGAGGCTTCAGTTTCTCAAGCGATAATTAATAAGACAGCTGGAACAACTGTAATTATTGTGACAGCCTTCTCCCCCTGTGTCAAATCAGTTGCTTCTCCAAATGGCTTCAAAATGTCCACCAACTCTTTCAACAGATTCCACTCTTGAGGTGTAAATAACAACTCCTTATGCCCAGCCTTTTTTTAGAACAGCGCAGAGCTTTGGATGATCAGGATAAAGAGAGCAGAGGAAACAGGAGAGAGGAGTTGTTAGATTCCACAAAGTTCTGGAGGCCGTACCGGAGGGCGGCAGCGTTTACAAACCTCTGGAGCCCATCCAGGAAGACAGCGGTACCCATAAGGGGACCCTCAGTGTTGACCAATGGTGGGGGCTGCAGGGAACCTGAGACCAAAGCCGAGCTGCACACAGCCTCCCCGCTTTGCCCTGGGACCGGAGGCTCTTCCTGGAACCGGAGCTCTGTAGCAGTCTGTTCCTGGGATTGGAACCCTATAGTCTCCTCCAGGGTCCATAGCCCTGTAGGCTGCTCCTCCTGGGACCGGAGCACTGTAGCCAGCTCCTCCGGGGACTACAGCCATGCTGCAGCGTCTGCTGTAGGCTCGAGGTCGACCTCTGCTGTGTGCTTGAGCTCGGCGTCTGCTACGGGCTGGAGAACCTAGTAAGGTGAACCTTTACTTTAATATAAAGTGCTTAGCAGCTTCCTACAGGTTTTCTCTTTCCTTGTTTAGATGATGGGCTTAAGAGAGTTTTGGGAGATATTCTAAGTTTAGGATTTTTTTTATAACTTAACCCGGCTTTACACTCCCATACAACTTTCTCCCAGACATATCTGCTGGGTTTCCCAGTAATCTTTAAAAAGAATACTGAGACCAAAATAAGAACTGATAAATGAATATTTTGAGTAAATTACACATTGCTGGACTAGTTATGTGATGGCTGACATGTCATGAAAAATATTGGTGGTTGAGACATAAAGTACTTAACAGAGATAACGATCTGTCATTCTGGTTCTCAGTCTGCTTTTGTTCTGATTTAACAGAGAAAATGCTTGTTCACATATGTATGTTCATTGTTTTTGTGTGGCATCTTGTCAGATGAAATTTGGCATTATCCAAATTGTGACAGAATTCAGGGGAGAGAGAAGCAGATGTTGACTCTTCAGAGAATCATCACATTGCATTTCAATCAGTTCTAAATGCAGATTCTCTTCCACTTCTTCATCCACCCGGAATGGAGTTGAGAACAGCTTGATTTGTTTTTCAATAACAAATTTAGGAAATGCTGGTTGAATTCTGACACAAAATTATAAAAAGAAGAAATGAGGAAGGAGGAAACAGGATGTCCTTCAATACTAAACATTCAATAATTTTTTGTAGCTCCAGAATGACGCAGGTGGGACCCATTTGAGATTAGCAATCTTGTGCCACATTCAGAATAAGCCTGAGATGCCAGCTGCTAGGGTATTGTCTCTTGTTCGAAGTTGGATGTACAGTACTTGCCAAAAAAGTTTAATTCACTGTTAGGTTTTATGTCATCTCTGCCAAGTTGGTCTAATAGATATTCTTCTAATCAAAAAAAGATTAAATAGTTAATTGTCTGGTTTAAGCCTTAACTAAACCTGTCAATGAAACACAACGCAAAGAATCCTTGCTGGATTCCATATGTATTTAGAAGCAGGTTGTTTGGAAGGAAAGCAAGTTGATTTATTTGCTTAAACTTGTTTCTTTTTTCTAAGCCAAAGCAGCTTGTTTTAAAAACAATGACGTTGGTAAGATTGAAAAAATAATCTGGCAGCTATTGTTTCTGAACAGCAGAGCTTTACTAAGAGGAAATTTGTTTATTTCAGGAAGGAAGTTCCTAAATAGAGTGCATTACTACTCTAATTGCTTATTCAAGAAGGGTGCTTATGTGAGAAGGGTGTGAAGCAGAAACTGAGCCAGCAGCCAAGTTAGGTTACACATTTTTTTAACCTTATAAGTTGCAGAAGTGGCTAAGATTCTTGACTTCGTTTTACTTGACTTAATTTTAACATGTGCAAGTGCTGTGATATAAAGGTAATTATATGATTACTTGGTGTTGCAGATCAGCTCTTTTGTATATAAACCAGCAAGAGCAGCATGATTACAGTTGCCTGTAAGACAGAAGTGCTGATTCTGAGATGCCATGAGGCACGGAAGTAAGTCGCAAAAAAAGGAGATATCTGAAAGTAGTTACTCAGACCATGTTCAAACAGCACAAACAATTTCATTTATACTATTTCTATGCCCTGGCGTGGCCATACAGTAACACGGGTTCCAAACTGGAAAAATTGATACTACCTTTCTCCAGACCTTACAAGAAAGACGAATTTTATTGTTTCGAAATCAAACCATTTAGGTAGTCGTGTGATAGAAACTAAGTGATGTTCAACTTGCTCACTTTTAAAATCAGAAATCACTAATAACTGCTGCTCTTTGTGTGGTGATGTATCACACATCACCACACAAAGAGCAGCACTTATTAGTTACATTACATTTTTGAAATTTCTGTTTTAGATATTTATGATAAGAAAGCAATTAGTGAAACTTTAAAGTGTCAAAATGGCATTCATTTCACTTCAAAAGTATTTAGTATGGTGTTTTATTTACAGAAGTTGATTAAATGCTGTAATTCACATAATCTTCCTCATTGAGTTTTTGAATATGCTAATGGTTGTGGTCATAAACGATCTCAGTAAGTCTGAAAAAACCTCTTGACTACAGGCATTCTGTTGTTGTGAAGCAGTATGATGTAGAGGATGATCAGCGTTGTCTGTAATAGTGTTGAATTTATGAATAATCCTTCTTTTTGTCATCATCTCCAGTGGTTCCACTGTCATCACAGGAACAGAACCAGCCTTTTTTATAGGGCTGTTAAACCTGTTTAACCCCCTAGCTCAGTTGCTGCTAACTCAACAGATTATGGCAGAAGAGATTACACTGTCCACATTAGATTGTATTATCTTCAAGGTTTCCTCCTGAGTCCAGTCTGTTGAACAGGTGAACAATGAATTATTTATACTTCTCAACTACCTCCAGTTCAGCCTTTGGTACTGAAGTAAATCCACTTGACAGCTATAAACATATTTCATAAAAAGCTAAAGTGGAAAATGCTTCATGTACAAGCTGGATAAATTCATGTTGAGATTGAAGAAAAGGGAGCACATTATGAAGACATACATAAAAATATACATCAAGGAAGTAAACCTGCATACACAAACATATACATATTTGACACAATGAACAATGACAAAACTATGAACAGGTTGTCAAAACCGAAATGGAGTAAAAGGATCAAAGTAACTTTTCTCTAAGAAAATAGTGATTTGTAGTTTTTCCAAAATGTGCTTTTTGAATTCACAAAGAGAGCACCCAGTGCTTTAAATAACAGTTTTGATGGTTTTAAAATGAAAAATGTAAAAGTTGATATAAGCTACGGAGTAAAGTTAAGTGGCTTCAGGGGGTGTAGTAGGTCACAACTGATTAACATACTGCATGTGGCTGTATTGGCTTCTCAAAGATGTGTTAATAGTTCTGGATAATAAGATGAAACTTTATAAAAACATGGCTACCTAACATTGCCACATCACCATCACCCACACTGGGAATGGAACGTTGAGAGTAGAGATCGTAGTCCAGGTCTAGGGCAGATAATGTTTGCTGGCAGGACATAGCTCTCTCCAATGTATAGTGCCAAATTTCTACAGATTACTATGTGTGGATTGATATAGAAATAGAGCGGCTAAACAAGGACATACCTTTGGAATCCAACAGGCGAATAGCCGTTTTTTAAAAGATGACCACAGCCAGCAGAATGATACTGGTGAAAAGAAAACATGTCAGGACTACTTAAATTAATGGAGGAATTAAGGCGTGCATAAATACTTTAAAGTTTCTGATTGGGGGAATCACGGGAAAATATTGAATAAGATTGAAGCTGGCTAGGTGCTCTCCGTTTAATGGGCTTATATTCATTTTCATTCCCCTTCAGTGAGGTAATGTTAAAGGCCTGTTAAGTTTTTTCTAAAGAAAATTAAGTAATGCTGGAAGGACCACCTCAAAGCATTCAATAGTAAAGGTCACATGTACACATGCAGCATCCAGCCAGATGACGAAGAAAATGGAGAAACGCTTCCTCCTCCTAATTTGGCAAGTTTGTTTTCTAAAGTTGGAAAAAAAGGACATTATCTGTTAATCATTACCATGTGGTAATTTGATAGGCAGACTCAAACCTTAGACATACAGTAGCTTGTAAATTCACACTGCATTTATTAACCCATTTACATTACAGTTTAATCAATAAGTGAGTTTCCGGAAATCATTGGCCTTTCAGGACGACTCAGCTTGGTGGTCAACCTTACACACCTTTAACAGATACAGTAAGAGTGGCAAATATATTTCTCTGTAGAAAGTCTTTTTTATCTCCTCCCTAAGCTGCATCACAAGGTGACACCTTCCTTTCTGTTACGACCCGTCTGGAAAAAGCTCACATCACAACATATTTAGGGTAATACCAATGTTCAACAAATCCCCACAACCACACCATGTATCCATTTCAATAATGAGTTTGATTTATTTAAAAAAATGAATGCTTCAGAGTGAACCAAGGCCAAAAAGAACAAAAGGAACTATCTTCATAAACCACACTTACCTAATAAAAAAACCAACAAACCAAATTACTTACCTCCCTAACTAAATAAACAGGAGAAACATAGTGAAAACATAAACGGCAGTTCATTCCTACGAGGTCCTCAACAGGGTTTACTTTGACAGCAAAGCTGCAAATGGCGTGATTGGTTGAGAGGAGCTGATGAATCCAGTGTTATTGCTTGTTGACCTGACAAGTTAGGAAGTGTTACTTTCTCCTGAGATCAATTTCGTTATGTGAGGGGTGATTTTTGGTGAGTATGAAGCTGTGTAAAAATGTTGGAAGTGTTATTCTTTTAGGATCAAAATCTATTACAGCAAATATATTTTTCAGACTATATTTTGCCACACGAGGACATGTTGCAGGACTTACTTGGGAGGATCCGGTACCTCTCGTGTACATAAAATAGTAGGTGGCCTAATATAAAATACATCTATAAAACTAAATAGTATGCATGTCCATTTACAGAATAAATTACATGAATATTATGTTATTTATTAAGTGTTTGTGTTATTTAAGAGTCAGAGATTTCTTGATGCAGTGAGCCAGCAAACCACGCGCCCCTGACTTTTGAAATTTGCGCATCAGAGCTGCAAGAAAGAGGAGAACAACAGAAGGCATTTGGATTGAAACATGTCTAAAAGAAAATAGAATTGGCTGTCCTTTTTTAAAGAGAAGGAGGAGATACACGAGGCGGCAAAACGTTTAAGAAAAGAAAAAAGTGACAATGAGGGCGGCAGCTGCTGCGGTCATGCAGATGTGCAAAACCGGTGGCAGCAGAAGGCTAGCGCCGCAATAGCTAGCCTGGGTCATGGACAGCTAGCCCAGCCAGGGTGGGAGGCTGATGCAGTGGCAGCAGCTGATCACATTAACCGGCAGCTGGAATCAGAGCCAGCTACAGCAGTAAGTAAGGTGGACCACCAACAGCCAGAGCAAAAGGCAAGTACCTTGACACCGACTGGCCCGATGCATTCAGAGCAAGAGGCGGGAACCGTGACTTGGCCGGAGGATGCAGGTGTGCTGTATGGAGAGACTGAGGTTTAGTCACTGTGTCAGGAGTGTTTTGTACAACTAAATATGGTAAGCATAATATCTATTAATAGGCCACCTGGCAACTTACTAAAATAGTAATAAAGAAGAAGTTAGACCTGTTTGTATATGACTACTGTAAGTCTCACCTGTGATGATGTGGGCAAACCTGTGCTGTGTAGAGCATAAATAATCTCAAACTATTTTTTGTATTATTTATACCATGGGTATTATCTGAATTTGAGGCTTGTAAGTCCCACAGCATGTGGATTGGGCATTTAATTGTTGTTTTGAGCACCTTTTTCTGTCGGTTCCGTGATCTGTGTCCATCTCGTAATTAACACTTTGCGTTCTGGTACCTTATAATTTACAAATTAAGCACTGGTTAGCAGTCAAAGTTTTCAGACAATGTAGCAAAAAAAGAGTAAAAAAAATTTGATGTCATTAACATTTGGGCCATACATACTGACAATAAAAATCTTTTGGTTATGTATCACCAATTTTTTATTATAAATATGCCTTCAGGATGTAAAACTGGGTTTAATACATTTGTATGTATTAGGATTGCTACTCCCCTTTGCCAAGAGTTATAGCAGGTGGAAAACACATAAGGAACCTCCAACGATTTAAGAACTTCTGCAGCTCTAGGAGATTTATGGATTTCTTGTAATAAAATAGCATCTGCCTTTAGTCTTTAAAGCTGGTTAGAAATCTCTTTTTTCTAGTGTTGTTTCCCTGACTGTTCCAGTTGACCTTAGTGTTCCTATCATTGTGAGTGTGTAATTGAGGTTGGACAGTGCATGTCACTATAGAAGCAGTTATGTCTCGGAAAAATCAAAGACAATGTTTGGTGTTGCCAGGATGAAACTATAGAAGCAGAAATATAGAAAAAGCAGGATAAAAGAAAATCAAGCAGGTGCAAGGGATGAGGGATTTTTTGGTTAGATTTTGAGATATGTAAAGTATATGTGTTTGGATGTGCATGCTTTTCTTGTGTGACATTCCACTCCAGAATAATTTACAAATACAAAACAACGTAGTATACTATATTGAACAGAGTGATTGGCAAAATTAGAATTGTATGTTATTGTATAGAATTGTATAGAATTTATACATCTATTATCAATTTTATTATATAAATGTTCATTAGCGTTGCATACTGAATTTTGTTTATATTTGCCTTCTCTTGTGATGTTTAATTAGTTCTCAAGTTTGTAATACTTGATAGTTTATAATTTTTCTAACTAATGGACTAACAATCAAATAAAATAAAAAACATGTTGAAAAGTCTCAGTTTTTTATCTTTGGGATAATATTTAGCTCCTATCAAGGATCTCTTTCTGGAACTGGTCGTTAACTTTGTAAATGTTCTGAGTAGCTCCTTTCCCTGACTCTGACCTTCTCTTTTTTTATAAATTAAAAAAGTTCAAACTTATATTTATATATGTTCAAACTTTGATGTATTCTGACGAGGTCTGTTGCTATCGGGTTTCATATCTCAGAGTCAGTGAACGCAACCAATAGTAATGATTTTAGCTGCTTCACTGGGCAGTTTCAGCTGATGTTGTGTAAATTCACAAACCAGACCTACAGGATCATTATGTCCCTACCCTGGAACCCCGAAGAAGACAAGGTTATTCTGTAAACTTGGATATCCAGAATGGTTTTCTTATTTTTTTTTTCTCTGCCACAGCTGCATCATCCCCTCCAAGTTTTCTCACTTTTTCCCGGAGCATGTGGTTCTCTGCAGCAATCAATGCCAGCTGTTCTTAGATGAACTCCACCGATTTCCTCAAAGCTTGAAACTCCTTATGTCCACCAGGGCTAGAAATGTATCTAGGTTGGTTAGCTTCTTGTCAATAGAGTGCAGGATATCAGTAAAGATTTTTTTGCAGAGAGACAGTGCAAGTGTTGGCCTCTGAGCTCAGCCTATTATTTAGTGCTGTGACCATGGTTGTATCTTGGTGTTTTTTGTGTGTTTTGCCTATCACAATGTTAGCAAAACACACGTACATGTAACTCTCCATGCAGTTTGTTTATTTAAGAAGATAAGGCAGTGGTTAGTATTTATTTAAACATTTCAATGTTTTGTTTGAATATGCTGTTTGGTTTGAATATATTGGCTTATTTTTACCTATGTTTAACATACTTTTTACCTGTATCACACAATTATAGCTTACGCAGAGCTCTTGCGAGATCTTATCAGCCGATCTTCCTCTCCAAATAAATTTTCAATGGAACCTGTCTATTTACATATGCCAGAAACAATTAATGCTTCGATTTAACCTTTTCCAGTCAGACCAAGGATTGTCATATTGACACAAGGATTGTCAAATAGACATAAGGATTCTTTATAATCAGACCACTATTATTCATGCTAAATCTATTGCAGTGATTTCAAAAAAGCACCTAAAATAAAAAGAAGCTTAATTAAGACACTACCAGTTTAGAGAAGTCTAAATCTAGCTCACTGTAGCCTTCAACAACAGACCACACACTGCTCCATCGAAGGGTATTTCCCCACTAAGTATGCTGCTATAAAGTACAATTGTTGTATAGGATATATATTTAAATACATATTTTTGTATTCATCATCCTTATGAGTTTTATGCTTTTTCTTTTTTCCAAGGTATCAGATCCATACAGGGCTACAACATTCCATCATCCGAGCCACCCAGCCCAATTGCCTACCTTTGAAAAATATCACCCTTCCCCAGAAGCTCAAAGAAGCAGGCTACTCCACCCACATGGTGGGTAAGTGGCATCTGGGCTTTTACAAACGTGGCTGCCTTCCCACCCAACGTGGTTTTGATACGTTTTTTGGATTCTTTCTTGGAAGTGGCAATTACTACAGTCACTACAAATGTGAAGGCCCTGGCATGTGTGGCTATGATCTACATGAGGGGGAAGAGGCTGCTTGGGAACAGGACAAAGGTTTATACTCTACTGTGATGTTCACTCAAAAAGCAGTCAGTATCTTGGCTAATCACAATCCCCACAGACAACCTATGTTTCTTTACCTAGCTTACCAGGCTGTTCATTCCCCGCTGCAAGTTCCTGCTCACTATCTTGAGCGCTACAAGGGAATTCCAAACCTATATCGGCGTAAATATGCTGCCATGGTTTCCTGCCTTGATGAAGCAATTCAAAATCTTACTCTAGCCCTTAAACGCTTTGGTTATTATGACAACACTGTAATAGTGTACTCCACAGACAATGGGGGCGAACCATTAGCTGGTGGAAGTAACTGGCCCTTGAGGGGTAGTAAAGCCACCTACTGGGAAGGGGGCATCAGGGGAGTGGGCTTTGTTCACAGTCCCCTGTTGGTAAAAAAAGGGTCAAAATGTCAAACTTTGGTTCACATAACAGACTGGTTTCCTACTCTAGTGACACTAGGTGGGGGAACTTTAGATGAAGATCTAAATTTGGATGGATACGATGTTTGGGATGCTATTAGTGAGGGTCGCCCTTCACCTCGCCTAGACATTTTACATAACATTGACCCGAATTATATCAAAGCCAAAAATGGTTCTTGGAAGGCTGGATATGGTTTATGGAACACAGCCATCCAAGCTGCACTTAGAGTTGGTCACTGGAAGTTACTGACAGGTGTGCCAGGCTACAGTGACTGGGTGCCACCACAGACTTTCTCTAACCAGCGGCAAGCTTATCGCCATCATAATGAACGTGTGCGTGGTGATAGAGGTAAGTCCATATGGCTGTTTAACATCACAGCGGATCCTTTTGAACGAATAGACTTGTCTCAGCATTACCCACATATAGTAAAGAAGATGCTGATGCGGCTTGTGCAGTACAACAAGACGGCTGTTCCTGTACGCTACCCCGCCAAGGACCTGCGCTCTAACCCACAATACAATGGAGGGGTATGGGGACCCTGGTACAAGGATGAAAAGCAGGACGAGGAGGAGGAGAAATATATAAAGTTGTTTACAAACCATCTTGGTAAAAAAAGAGGTGGAAAAATGAATCCAAGAAGATAAAGTTGAAACACAAAGCAGAACATTAACATGAAAAAAAAACTCACTGCTTGGGAATAATTCTTAATTCTTATTCTTATTGAATTCTGCCAAAAACTAAAAGCAAAAACAGACGAAATCTATATTTCACAAACTACATGGTGTTTGAAATGGGATGATTGAGGTTCTGGGATGCCTGACAGTGAAACGTTCAAAAAGTGATGCAGTGGTCAGAAAGTGAAGACCACAGAAAACAAACCCTTTTCCCAGAACGGTTTGAATGACTGAAATGTTTCAGTCATTCAAAATTGACCTACATACGTTTTTCTTTTGAACTTTCCTATAACATTTGTAGTAATAGAGAGTTCTATCATGTTGTCCATTGTAGTGCTACAGTATTGTGCCAGTAGATGTAGTGTTTATTTGATTTTTGTTTTTAAATATGCTTGTACACTCTGTTGACCTTAGAAAAATAAACTTTGTTTCTTCTTTCAGAAGATCCATGTCTGGTTGGTGAACATTGGGTAAACTGAATTTAACTGAAGCATCAAAATACTACCTCAGACAGACTTAGCTTTTTCTCTCTTAGTATCCGTTAACCAGTGTTTGGTTTACTGCATTTTAAAATTAACATTTTTCTGTGGGAAATATGTAACACATAGAAGTTACAACAATCCTATTAAGTATTTAAATGTAAAAGCTTGTATTGTTGAAGCTTAACTGTGATACATCATTTATTTTCTTCTGAGAAGTCGTTAAGATTGGCCTAAATCACCAGTTATGACTATCATAGATGTTGCAGGTCATGTAAATCTTTAAAAAAATCAAAATGTCCACAAAAGTCAAACCTTTACTCCAAAGATATACCTTTTTCAAGTTAACAGACCTTTCTTTTAACAACCCAATATGGCTACAGCTTACTAAAACCTAGAATATTTGTGTGTCACTTGCTGTAGGGTTCTGGTACTGTCTAAAGTATTATGGTACTTCGGAACAAGATAAACAGCTGAGGGGCTTCCTCATGGAGCCAAACTAAACATTTCATAGTTTCCTTCTACTCTAAGTGGGATTCCCCAGATTTTGATTGTTACATTTTGCCAGGTGATGTCCAGACTCAGTGCTGATTTAGCTAAACATTTATCCAGAACAAGCTGATCCATTTTAATGCCCATTTATTCAATTAAAAAAGGAGCCTCTAAACCTGAATCTTATACTCATCAACTTGCACAACCTTGGCTGCGTATTGGACATGGTACTCCGGCATAAAAAGGTGGAAGCAGTTTATTGAGCTGAACCTGACTTAGAAGTAGGTGAGGATCCTAAAAGTTTCTTTACACGATTGAATACATTTCTAAAACCTGGGATTGGCAACCAGCTGAGTGGGCTGCTGTGATCACCTTGTTGACTGGAAAAGCTCTTAAGGCACATGCTGGCATGAATGAAGAACAGTCTGACTCTTATGATCCCATAAAGGTTGCCGAGTTATCCAAATTTAATGTCAGAGAGGAGACCTAAAGATTAAGGTTTTGAAGCACCTATGTACCTGTGCGGTATAGTGTACATGAAACCTACCATCGGATAGAAGGACTCCAAAAGAGATGTATACGACCTATTATAGGTTACATACAAATTACAAAAGACTTGGAAATACCTCCAGGTCAGGCACTATGTGTACACTAAAATGGAAACTCCCAATTTTCCAGATAAATTTAATTCATTAGAAAAGACTTTTAGATAGTCTTGAGTGAGGAAATTTGTTTACAAATTTTATTCCAAATTGCAATATCTGAAAACAGATAATCACACCTACGGAAACTATGGGACCAAATTGAAAACAACGTTATACAGTGAAATATGGAAGGAAATCATACTCTTACCAGTAACAAATATCTACATGTAACAGATTCAGAGACATGCAATATAATATATTACAGAATGTTTATATATTTCCATACATGTACAGTAAATATACAGCCGGGGGCTCTCCAAACTGCGCAAAATGTAAGATTAAGACTTCCTAACCAACCATCCCCAGACTGTGAAATTTGGCCCCCATTTCTCCTCCACCCGCACACTGAACACTGACTCCATACAGGGCTGTGTGCTGAGCCCCTTCCTGTACTCCCTCTACACCCACGACTGCAGCCCAGCCCACGACAACAACCTCATGGTCAAGTTTGCTGACGACACCACCATGGTCGGACTCAACTCTGGCAGAGAGGAGGCAGCCTACAGAGAGGAGGTCCTGAAGTTGATAGCCTGGTATTCACAGAACAACCTCGCAGTGATCACCAGGAAAACAAAAAAGATAATTGTCAACTTCAAGAAAAATTGGACTGACCCAGCCCCTCTCTATATCAACAGTGAGTGTGTGGGGAGGGTCCACACCTTCAGGTTTCTTGGTGTCCTCATCTCTGCTGATCTCTCTTGGTAAGAGAATGTTACAGCTGTTATCAAGAGACCTCAACAGTGACTTCACTTCCTGAGGGTCCTCAGGAAGAACAACCTGGACATTAACCTGCTGCTGACTTTCTTCCGCTCATCCATCAAGAGCCTGCTGAGATACTGCATCACAGTATGGTACGGCAGCTGCACTGAGACAGACAGGGTGAGGCTTCAGAGGGTAGCAATTTTCTGCAGATTTTTTACATTGTTTATTTTCTGTATATTGCACGGCACTGAAAGGAGTGGTCCTCCAATCTCATTGTACAATGTATATAATGACAGTAAAAGGCATTCTATTCTATTATTTTATTTTGGAGACAAAATTTCACTGCCTCTGGGAATGTGAAAAGATTCAGTGTTTTTTGCAAACTGTATGTGATGAGGTCAGTAGGATAATTAGGCAGCAACTACAGCCTAATCTGATATTATGCCTACAGACATATATCCCTGAATCATTAAGATCGTATAAGAACATTGTACATTTTTTGCTTATTTTGGGCCGAAACCTGTTATGCCTAAATGGATTGGAGATGAACCTCGTTCAATCCATCTGTGGAAGTCTCTGATACCAAATTATATTTCTCTTGAAAGACTTAGATTTCGTATAGATGGTCAGAATTACTTTTTTAAAGCAAAGTTTGATAAGTGTTGAGATACTTGAGGAATAATATAAGACCTAAGAAGGACTATTGAAATCATTGCTGCTTATGTATTATGGGTTAGCTATTATTTCTAATATTCTGTGTGAACTGTGCTGGACTGTTATAACTTTGAAATTGTTTGATAAAAAGACTGTTCCAAAAAAAGATGGATGCAACCTGATAGTGTGATGTTTTGTTTTGTTGTTGTTTTTTCTTTTTTGACCCACAGCCCACCTCTTAGCATAAAACATGGTTAGATCAAGCTATAAACCATATTTTCCATCTTCAAAAGTATGCGTAGGAGTTGTTTCACTTTCATGAAAACCACAACTGTGATATCTGAAGAAATAGTTTTCTCAGAGCAAATTAATAAATAATAACATATATATTGACCCGGTAGAGGCCAATTTCTTGTTTTCTGTGTTTATCTCCACTAGGGAGCAGTATTTCATTCGTGAATGTGAGAATTGGATACGGTGTATTTAAGGTTAGATGGAATTATGTGCAGATGTAGCTAATAAGAATAAGGTAAACGGTTTTTTCTACCCTGCTTAATTTTTATTTATCACAAATGTAATAGTTTGACATCAAATTGGAGAACAAATGGAAAAAAATAAATAACTTTGATAGCAAACCTACTGAGTCATTATTAAACATAACTCAAAATCCAAAGCCAACAAAAGCAACCAGTTTCTTAAAATATAGGATTTTAGTCACTACAGACCCAAAAAACTATTTGGGTCAAAAACTGTACAATGTAGCTTTAACACCAAAAATTGTTTGAAAATACAACTTTGAAATAACAACTTTACACAAAAAAGAAATGCACTTCTGCACTGACTCAGTGAAGGACCTTTACTGTGTTAAGCTTTTTGTATGCAGAGGTAGTATCACAGTCATAGATGGAGTCTAACAGGATGTCAGTTTGCAGAACCTTAGAACCCTGGACCTCAGAGTCTTCTACAGTCTAAATAACAAAACCATACAGTTGGTCTGGTCAGTGAAGTTCACAGTCTAGCGTTTGTGAATTATTAATAATAATTACATTTTTTTTATCATCACATCTACAGCCAATTCAATCGGAAGTTTGGAGGAGAAAATCGATTTTAGTTAGTATTTTAAATTACACTGGGAATTTGGAATTAATTGGATTAATTGTTGTCATTTAAGGTGAGAATTTAAAAGGTTTTTATTTTAGATAGTTTTGAGATACCTGTTTTATTTGGAATGTGTTTTAATATTAATTGAATCACAATCGAGCTGATCAATTGAGCAACGGATTATGATCAGGACATAAATTGTGCTGTTTTTTTTTTTTTACTGAAATATTTTTGCCATATTGTAAAGTAAATTACAGTTCTATTTTGATCAAATTACCCTTGCAGTGTTTGTTAGATGTCCAACATGTCAAGTACAGAATAAAGATTTACTGGTCTATATAGCTAAACATACCTTGTTATGTGTCCGTGATCTTTTCATTGAGTGTATCCATTTTTGTATTAATGAACGTACTTTGTCATATTGTCTGTAGAACTTTTCTCCCCATAAGCTCTGTGCGTTATGAAAGTTTCGATAGCATGCAACCTTCAATTTAACAATGTGTGGGATGGGGGGTTGACAGCTGTGCTTGTTTTTAGACATTTTTAAATATATACATAAACTTATTTTTGTTTTAGATTTTTAAAAATGTAAAGTCAAACCTTGCTATAACGCGGTTCACCTTTCACGACTTCACTGCATCGCATATTTCCCTTGGTGAGTTTTTTTTTTTTTACAGTGCATTGTCTTCTGTGTCCTGATTGGCTAAACAGAGGGGGGTCAGGACGCAGAGACACAGTCAGAGGCACAGTGAAATATGTGTAAGTCACAATTTTTCCTACTTTACTTGGTATTAATAATTAAATTTTATATTTTAAAGAAGTTATTCATAAGAATTTTATATATATTTTTTTTTTAAGAAAGCTTTTATATTTGTTAAACAAATGCTTGGGCCTAAAAACAGGTTTTGTTCTTTGGTTTCCGTGTTTTATAGAGTATTTCATTGTATAATTAATGTAAATAAAGAAAGGTAACTATTTTATGGATTTCACCTTTCACGGGTTCTTTTTGGAATATAAGCCGTGAAAAAAAAGAGGATTCACTAAAATTGATCCAAAATAATTGTCAAAGTAGCCTCTTATAATTTAACTTATTACAACATAACAGTAGTTTGACCCTGCCTGCGATGCATAACATGTTTACCTCCGGGTTAAACCAAATGAACACTTTAGAGTAAGTAAACTCTTGAAAAGTACTCCAACATAATTTGGCATTGCATTATTAGGCCCGAGCAGCTAAGCGCTGCAAAGGCCTATTGTATCTGTTAGGTTTATTAAGCCCGAGCAGCTAAGCTCCGCAAAGGCCTATTGTATCTGTTAGGTTTTTTTTTTCTATTATTATTATTATTAAAGACTGTGATAGTCAAACCACTTCTCAAAAAATATAATCTGGACTCATCAATTTTATGCAATTATCCACCAATATCAAACGTACCTTTTTTGGCTAAAATATTAGAAAAAACAGTTTTTCAACAGATTAATGGCTTTCTAGCCCTGAACAGCTGCTTTGATATCCATCAATCGGGCTTCCGTCAACATCAGAGTACTATTAAGTATTCAACGACCTACGTCTAAGCACCGATCATAATAGGCAAGGCAAGTGAAGTTGATTTGTATAGCACATTTTCGTGTACAAGAAAATTCAAAGTGCTTTACATAGGAAAAAAGAGCAGAGAATGAAACAATGAATCTAAATTAAATTAAAATAAAATAATAATAATCATATTAATAGTAATAATATTCTCAGTTGCTATATGCACAGTTAAATAAGGGTGTTTTCAGCCTGAATTTAAACATCACCAGAGTTGAAACCAGTCTCACCTCTTCAGGAAGACTGTTCCAGATTTTAGGAGCAAAAAACTGGAATAAAGCCTACCCTTGTAATAAAAGGTCAATATTAGTTCTACTTGACTTGAGTGCTGCATTCGATACAGTCGATCATTATATTTTATTATCTCGATTAGAAAATTGCGTTGGCATCTCCGGTGTAGTACTCAGCTGGCTTAAATCTTACCTGTCCGACGGAACCTTTTGTGTTTCCATAGGCAGCTTTAAATCCAAACTGAATGAAATTACCTACGGAGTTCCCCAAGGGTCCATCCTGGAGCGGCTTCTTTTCAATATCTATATAGTTCCATTAATTCAAATTATACGAAATAATAACATAGAATACCACAACTATGCAGACGACACACAACTGTACATTAGTCTTTCACCAGGAGATTACAGTCAGGTTCAAATACTCACTAAATGTATTGATCATATTAATGTCTGGATGAGCCATAACTTTCTCCAACTAAATCAAAACAAAACTGAAATATTAGTGTTCGGACCAAAAGAATCTGTTGGTTTACAATGCTCTGACAAAGCCAAAAACCTGGGGGTGATCATGGATCCAGATCTGAACCTTAATAACAACATGAAATCTATCATAAAAACATTATACTACCATCTCAAAAATATTGCTAAAATTAGATGACTAATGTCCCCACATGATTCTGTGAAATCCAGAATGCCGCTGCAATAGTCCTAACTAACAAAAAGAGGTCAGCATATCAGTCCAAGAATCCTGCACTGGCTGCCTGTTGCTCAAAGAATATAATTTAAAATATCCTTAATAGTTTATAAAGCACTTCAAAATAGAAACCCAGACTACATTTCAGATCTTCTTCAACGTTATATACCACTCAGACTTTTAAGATCATCAGAATCAAACCTATTAAATATACCAAAAGTCAGAACTAAACATGGTGAAGCAGCTTTTAGTTTTCATGGTCCTACACTCTGGAATAAGCTTCCTGCTCACTGTAAAATGCCCCTAGCTTGGGTTTATTTAAATCAAGATTAAAAACCTTCTTATTTTAAGTTGCCTACTCTTAATTTTTTATTCTACTCATTCATTATATTTAAAATTTGATTTTTTACTTTGTTTATTTTTAATCTGCTTGATCTTTTATTATGTTTTTTATTATTAGTAGTACTATCTTCTTGTTGTATGTTGTTTTTGTCAAGCACTTTGAATTGTCTTTGGCTGAAAGGTGCTATATAAATAAAGTTGCCTTGGCTTGCCATATAATTCTTCCCCCGCATCCGTTTCGCTAATTTGAAGGCCTAAACATACACGAAAACTCACCAAACGTCACCAAAAATTGTCCCCAAACTCAAATTTCAGTATTTTAATGGGTTAAAAAATAGGTGTGGCCAAACCACTCAACAGCACCCCCTAACGTGAGATAGACCATAGATAGACCATGAGATAGATCCCCCTTATACAATAAAAAAAATCTTTTGGAGGTATGCCTAAATCAGGAACCGCCATTTTGGGTCAAGGGGTCAAATTTGGCCGTTTTTTCAATTTTCATATGTCAACACTTAAGGATCTCCTCCTAGAGATTTTGAGCTATCAGCGTCAAACTTGGTCACTATGCCCATAAAGCATTGGGGATTAAAAGTTATCAAAATCTTGAGTTTTTGAGTATGTTAAAGGGGCGGAATCAGGTCTCAGAGTTGGGGTTTTCGCCATGAATTTCCAACAGCTATAACATTCACATAGAAAGGTCAATTTGCACCAGATGACGTCATAAAAGCCCCGCCCCTTCAAAACAGGAAATCGCTTTTTTTACTTGGAGAGCTACATCTCTGGCTACTTCACTTAATCAACATGGTCTTGAGTGAAAAGACATATAACATGATGGTATAACTTGCTTTAAAGCTCCAACAGTTTTGGTGGACGCCGTGGCGGTGTGGCCAAGTCAGACTTCACGCCGTTACCATACGTTTGGTAATAGCAGAAACATGACAGGAAACATGTAATATATATATATATATATATATATATATATATATTACATGTTTCCTGTCATCAACAAATATGGGGAGCTTTTGGTTCTGTTACTATAACACCTGTTGCGAATGTGGGCAGCACACTGAGTTCTTTAGGTAAGCCCTTTTCTGACAAAATACACCTTCCCATTTCAAAGAGCGTTCTCCACTGTCTCCCTTCTTTTCCGTTTTGGTGTGGGGAGTACAGTGACGAAGATTCATCTCTAATGCGTTCTCCACTGTCTCCCTGCTTTTCCATGTTTGTAATTATTGTAATTTATTAAAAAGGTAAATACAATTTTTGTCAACTAAACTCCAGGCTTTCAAAATAATTGTCATCATTTTAGCAATCATGAAAGCAAAATGTGATGTTGTAAACACTTGTAATAAATAATGAATGTGTAATTTATTAATAAAAAAGCTAATGTAATTTTTATTGTGTTGTATTAATATTTCTTCATTAAATATTAAAGTTAATGTTTTGTTTCTTGAATAAACACAACATTCTTTGTCCTAAACAAATTCATCCTTTTACATCTGTAATACTAATATTGTTAGTGCCCAAATACTTTTTTCAATAGTTTTTCAAATGATGGGAACAACAAGGACATTAAATGTAATTTGATCATATTTCCATGCTTCTGATAATGCAAGTTTTCCTTTACCTCGTCATATTAAACAAAAATAGCAAAGGCAATGGTATGGTTACTCCCACTTGTGAGATAGGGTTCAAATCCCTATGTTGCCCTGCTTATTGTTTTGAGAAGAGAAGCCAAACAATGTATAAGAAATACAAATAGAAAAGTGTATGCATCATTTATCTTTTGTTTTTCAAAGTATACAATATAAAAATTTAAAAGTATAAAACTTGCCTTTATGTAGTTGAAGCATGTACTTTGACATATCTGATGGAATAAAAAGCACTTCTCTTCTATTTCATTAAATAAAATTTCAAACTTGAGTTACCATTTCAGAAACTAAATTAGTGAAAAATTTACAGTCACATAGGGCCACATTGTTGTGGTCAAAAAATGCTCAGACTTCATACATAATTCAAACCATTTTATAAGAACAAAACTATAATTGAGTAAGTATCTGCAAAAGCAAGGTAAGGGCAACTATAGCTGTGACCAATGGTAATTGAAACTGCATTCTTGAGGCTGTAGTCACAAACACCCTGAGTAGTTGTTATCAGTATGAAAATGGTATGGAAATTGATTTGATACAATATAAATAGAAGCTTGCTAAAATTCAACATGGCAAAGTCTCCAGCTGACCTGCAATATGCAACACCACAGCACCGCTGCTGAAAATTAACTTCCAAGATTGTGGATTTAACGGTCACAATTGATGCTGTTCACCTTCAGTCTAAATCAGTTTAAAAGAAGCCACACATGTTTAAAGTCAAAAGTGACATCCCACAAACAACTTATTTTCACTGTCTGTTTGGCTGCAAAGGATTGGCTGTTCAACATATCAACACGTATGGCTAAGAAGACTTAGTCAATATGGTGTCCCCATCTGATAAGAAGGGAGAAGTTGCAGGAGTCCCTCAATGATGTGGTAATAGTTTGAGTGGGCAGGCCTATTAGCAATATCAAATATGTACCACACCAATAAGTCAAGCCCTGCTCACTGTTGATGCACAAGAAATATAGTGCAGATCGGATGATGTCTCAGGGAGAAAAAGCTGTTTAAAATCAGATTTAGAAGATTAGCCACGCCCACACACTTATGTAGCTAAAAGCTTTTTATCACTTTTGCCCTTCAATGCCTTAAGACTCTGCAGAGTGACTGTAAAGTCTTCATGTTCAAAGCTGTCTGAGAACTTCGTTCAGACACAACGTGTGTAAAAGAGAGAAGGTTCTAAATGGCTGAGTTCCTGTGGGATGTGGACCTGGGTTCAAAGAGACTTTTTCATTGGTCCTGACAAAACACACAATTGTGCCAAATTTTATGATTGTCAGTCAAAGCATGGCTTGGGGCTGATTTTTTAAATATTTATAGGGGGTGCTGTGGAGGTTTTGTTCCACGTCCATCAAATATTCGACCGCACACCTGTTGGGGGCTGGATTAGGATTGATCTAAGTGAGTTTGGTGCCTCTGGGCTCCAAACTGTGGAAATTAGAGCCAAACGTATGGTAATGGCGTGAAGTCTGGCATCCACCAAAACTGTTAGAGCTTTAAAGCAAGTTATACCATCATGTTATATGTCTTTTCCCTCAAGACCATGTTGATTAAGTGAAGTGGGCCAGAGATGTAGCTCTCCAAGTAAAAAAAGTGATTTCCTGTTTTGAAGGGGCGGGGCTTTTATGACGTCATCTGGTGCAAATTGACCTTTCTATGTGAATGTTATAGCTGTTGGAAATTCATGGCGAAAACCCCAACTCTGAGACCTGATTCCGCCCCTTTAACTTACTCAAAAAATCAAGATTTTGATAACTTTTATTCCCCAATGCAAAGTGGGCATAGTGACCAAGTTTGAAGCTGATAGCTCAAAATCTCTAGGAGGAGATCCTTAAATGTCGACATATGAAAATTGAAAAAACGGCCAAATTTGACCCCTTGACCCAAAATGGCGGTTCCTGTTGGATTTAGGCATACCTCCAAAATACTTTTTTTCTTGTATAAGGGGGTGCTGTTGAGTGGTTTGGCCACACCTATTTTTTAATCCATTAAAATACTGAAATTTGAGTTTGGGGACAATTTTTGTTGAAGTTTGGTGAGTTTTCGTGTATGTTTAGGCCTTCAAATTAGCGAAACGGGATGCGGGGGAAGAATAACCAGCTTTGACATGTGATGGGGGAAGCTGGAATTGAACCTGCAAGCTGCCTGATTGCAAGACAGCATCACACATGATATTGCCAGTGGAGTGTTTAACTGTGATGCAGTTTCTGTCATTTTGAAAAAGTAGTCAATCTAAATGTATCCGCATGTTAATGCTGTGAATTTACTTCCTATTTACATATTCAGCCTTAGAATGTGGGGGAGCCTTGATAGGAATGTGGGTCACATCCATGCACCCAATTATGTAAGAAAATCCTAAAAGGAAAAAATATTTACTAATCCTAACCTGATGTTGCAACACAACTTCTTTATGAAAATATATTTACAAATCAACAGTTAATTCGCCTGCAATTCTGTTAAGCATCTCTTTAATGGCTCGGATAGGTCTATTCCCTGGAAAATAGCAAAGATGGATAAAGGCCATTTCAAGCCCTCCCCACCACACACCTCAACAAGACAGGTCCTGAAGTGTCACCTGATGACAGAGACCTGCAGATAGATTGTTAGAAAAAAAAACAGTCCAATTAGAATTGGAAGAAGAATCAAAAGGTTTTTAAAGTAGTGTTGAAAGATAACGCTACTTTGGAAACCATATGTCAGAGTATTAGTTGACAGAGAACCCTTGGCTGACTACTAACAGGATGCAACTGAGTTAGGAGACAAAATAAGTGAAAGAGAAAACAAATTACTTCAGACAGACAGGAAAGTAACGGGTTGGTCTAATGCAGGTTGTAACTAAGGAACAACCACTTAAAACCAACGATTCATTGAATAAAGTCTTTAAAATGCATATTAGCAAGACCTGTAAACTGTTTAAAGCTATTAAACAATGCTGGTTTGATCAAAGGATTTATAAGAGCATAAACATATGCTTGAACGTGTTAGTAGTGATTTCTATTGAAAAGTTTTACCCACTTATTTTGATCGCATTCTTGAGAAATGGTGAGTGCAAATCGGGACATGCAAAAATCATGACGTCTTGTATTTTATAAAATCTTCACAAATTGATACAACTGAACATAGAAAACCTTTGGGGCAGGTGGTTTTATGCTGTATTGTGCCTGCAAACACATAGTTGCTCCCCTTGCCAATAACAATACATTCTTTATAAAGAACTACCGGTTGTGGGGGTTTTTACTACTTGATTTTGTGTAAAAACTGACTTTTTCAGGCTTGTTTCTGTTTTGAAGTTGCCATTTAACTTTTCAAATTGTTATCTGACAGTAACTCTGAAAGGTTCCCCTGTTGAAAAACATTTTTATGTATTTATCCTGGTTTGACACACTTGGCAATTTTGAGTTGGGTATGTTTAATTTAACAAAACAATAAAGCCATGAATTATGTGACATAATTTTGTTTGACATATTTATTTGGTTGGGCACCCACCGGCAAAAATGTAAATTGGTGCCTATAATCTTCATCCATGCATCTCTCTTGGTTTACTTACAGTCAAAGGAAATGAAAACCCTGTTAAAATGTATTTGGGCCTTTCATGTAGGGGTTTGTTCTCACAACTAGTGGGTGTTTTAAAGTTCTTTCAGTGCTTTTTATCTTTGTATGTGCTTAGGTGGAGATCTGCTTGAGTCATTGGTACTGTTAGGTGGTTTTATTAAAAAAAAAGTATGCCAAAATTTTGTATTTAAAACACTCACATTTAACCATTTGGATGTAAAAAACAATCTGAAAATTGCTAGCTTTATTAGAATCTCGCCACTAGATGGCAGCAAATAAAGGAAGGGCATCCTCAAATAGGCATCATTGTCATGGTGATGGTTCTAATTTAGATCGACATCTTGGTTCTTATTTCTGCAGTAAGAACTCAAAAGAAGCTGTTCGTTTTTGACAAATATAAATGCATGTAAATATGGCTAAATGGGAGGAGATTACAGGGTTGGTAGTACACACGTGAACTAAAGAAGACCTTAGGGAGGACATACTGTGTCCGAGGAGTCCAGAAAGCAGCATGTGCTTTATTTATTTTTTACAACACCACTTTCTTGTTTCCAGATTAGGACAGATTAGACTAAATTGGGATTAATGGAGATCCATTTAACAGGAGGCCTACAAGGTGAACCTGATGTGGCGTCTAAAATATTTCTGTTTTCTACGCAAGGTGGAAGGGGATATGAGACCACTTTACTGTAAGAGCTGCTTTTTATTAATTAGTTTTTGCCCTAAGACATTTTAATCATCATCAGTTTTAGTAATATCATGACCTAATTACTTTGATTAGCCAGTAACCTCCCACTGCTGACTGACCCAGTACACTGAAAGTTGTAATCAGGAATGATAGATCATTTGAGGGCTAAGTGGCAGTGTTCTAATTGATGGTAGGAGATTATAGTGTCTTTGAGGAGATCAGTTTAAGCTAGTTTTTGTGTTGGGACTCCACAATGACTACATTTGTGATATTATTGCCAACAAACACACTGATCAGTTTACTCATGGTAAAGGGCCTGCATTAATATGTCACTTTATCTCCAGAGGATTTCAAAGTGCTTTACACTACATTCATTTATTTATCAACAGTAATTATAAATGTAACCCCTCTATTATAGTATTCTGTTGAATAGTAACTGGTAAAAAAATTTATTAAATAACTAGTTGAAGTTTTCAATGGCTAGAGATTACTTCTTTTAAGTACGTAGGGGCTTGGTTGCAGCTTGCACTGGATTCAAACCACAATAAACACACAGAACTTGTAAACTATTTGTCAATGTATTGTTATAAGGTAGGGGAAAGAAAATCTTCCAGGTCCTACCACCCTTTTAGGTACAGACGATGATGGTATTAGCCCTCCTGGGTCGGTATTTCGACATCCAATCCTCAGGCATCTCCGCTCAGTCTTCAGAATAGATTCTATCAACGGAAGAAGAAAAAAACTGCACGAGCTAAGCAACTCTTACTTCTCAATAAAATAAGCAATTACTCTGACAATTATTCTTAGGTTACATTTTGTGTAAAGAGTCTTTTAAAACATATAACAACAGTAATAATAATAATTTGAAATGCTATTAAATCACTTATGAGAATTGGATATTGTTAAATTAATAGCCAATCCACGTGGCATTCAACACCACCACCACGCAGCTTTCCCATATCACACAACAGCATATCCTGACAATTCTTTTTTTTTTTTTGGTTTGTTTCTTCATTTTTTGTTCTTTTAAACACAATTTCAATATACGTCATATCCAATCAAATTAAGAAAAAAAAAACTTGGATACAGAACATATATAAATGAACCAACATACCAGGAACTTTTGAAAATTTAGTCCACCTATAACGAGTTACAATGTAGCTGGAATTCCCAGATCAAGGTGCCCACAAATCTTTCAGTTCTCCAACCTCAATCATGAAAAACAAAATTGTCTTCTTCTCTTTTTTTTTCATAGAGTGTGCAAAAATTGATGCGTTCACAAACCATGGGAAATAATAAAATAAAAAAATAACAACTCTGTTACTTACACACACTTACACACTGATGGTTGTGAAATACATTGTAGTCACAGAAACAATGGGGCCAACTGCCATACCATTGCTGCCGCACTGACAACCATGACCAGGCAAGGTAGGTGAATTGTGTTACCCAAGGATACAATGAATGAGGTCAGATGGAGCGGAGGTTTGAACCGTCAGCAACCTGGTTACAGAATAAACCCGTTATGGCAACTAGGGCTGAACGATTATGACTAAATGAATAATCACAATTACTTTGATCAAAATTGTAATTACGATTATTAATCATGAATATTCATTGTGTCTGGAAAAACATACTTTTACTGCACCAGCAATTAAAATGTGGCAACGATTTTTTGTAAAAAAATAAACTTTAAATCAAATTAGGTGATAAATAATTAATAAAAAAAGTATCCAATATTTTCAGATTTAAAAGTACTGATTGTTATTGCAGAGGGCAATCCCAAAGTGCAACTTGTACGAAATAGGAGAAATATAAGAGCTTAAACAGAGGAGACCAGGGTGTATCTAGGACATTAGTGTTGCCCTGTGCGCCGTTTTTGTAATGGTTGTTTGGGTTCCTGCTGGACACGGACAAGGATTTTGTGAATTTGCGTTAGCTTTAGCCTTCATGCATTCCTCGTATTTATGCAAAAGTTGTATTATTCTGCGGGGCAGACACAACTCTGTTTCACCCTTTGCAATAAACTTCTTCCTTTTTAATGTCAGTTGCCCTATATCTGAAACAGGTCCAGACAATAGATATGGAGCTGTTTCGAGAAACAAGCTCCTCACATGCAGCTGTTTCCTCGCCAGTCGACATGATGCGCTCTTGTTAAACACGCTGCCACCGTGGTGTTCTATACTTATGGCAGCGACATAAAGCCTGTGCACGTGGTCGGATGTATTGTTAGTGTGTTATTTGCGCTCGCGGTGTTTTGGCACGATTGTGCCGTGATATATACTCTTTGGTTACTGAAAGGTGTGCGCGACTGCGCACTTATTAATTCGCCAGTTTAATGACCTTCTCCATGCGCTCCCTGGTGGTTGGCCAACTTCAGGTTGAAAACATGTAATTAGAGATGCAGACAGTGCAGCAGAGCTCACATTTTTTATGTAAATATCGTTAACGATCAAGTTCATTTAATTGTGGTCACCAAAATCGTGATCACGATCAAAATACGATTAATTGTGCAGCCCTAATAGCAACACACTCATAACATCAGCAAAAGTGAAGCTCTGACACAGTCCAAATGAACAGCCTCTATTAGTCAGATAACAAATTTGTTGCTGTAAAAGAGAGAAAGATTTGCTGAAATTACTCTTGTCTTGTGTTGGGAATAGTTTCATCCCAAAAAAAATTATGCGGCCACAAGGGGTTGACTAGGACAAAAACTCGGCCCTGGCATTTTCTATTCAGACCAACCCACTAGATTATCAGCGGACACTAAGTCCACAAATCGCGTACTTTTATGTCCAACAGAATAGCATGACAAAAGAAGCAGTGAGTATTATCTGCTTCACAGGTGGTTTATTAAACACTTTTTTTTTTGGTGTGGAGAGACGATAACATATGGAGTTCATAACAAAGTTCTGGTCATTTAATGGCGATGGTTTTACGAGATGTTAATGCATTATTATGGAATCAAATAAGGGTCAGAAAGAATTTGTACTTGTAAAAAAGATTTTTACTTGTAAAAAAGATTTGTACTTGTGAAAAAAAGATTTGCACTTGTAAAAAAGATTTGTACTTGTTAAAAATACTTCCCACCATCAAAGGTGAACCTAAAGTTACAAGTTTTCCAATCTTTTTTTAAAAACTTTATTTAAGTTTTACATTTTTCAAACATAAAACAACACACATAATAGAACATAGCAGACCGACCCGACCAAAAAAGTTATAGAGTAGAAGATATTAAAAGCCACAATTCCTTGTGTCTTAATACAATTGCTTACATCAAGAATAGATATATGATGTCCATCTTTCCCAAAACAGTTTCCCTTTGTCTGACAGTTGCCTCTAAGAAAAAGTTATTTGCTCCATCTCATATATTTCGTTAACAATGTTTGTCCATTCAGCAAGAGTGGGAGGATCTTCTTGTAGACATTTTCGGGTTATTGCCTTTTTGCTTGCTGTCAGTAATATTTGGAGGTAAAGATCCTTTTTTCCTCATTCCAGTAGGTATATTTCCAAAGTATAGTACACAGAAATTCTCATGCATCTGAAGTCTGGTTACAGCCTTGATTGTTATTATTACGTATGTCCAGAAGGTGTCGATCTTGGGGCATTTCCAAAATATGTGATATGTCGAGCTGATGATTGTCCACATTTCCTCCAACAGTTTCCCTGTGTGTGGTTTTTGGTCTGATGTTCTTTGATTTTTGGTATTGTAAAGTATCTCATTGTGTTCTTCCACAAAAACTCTCTCAACAAATCTGAACTTGAGGTTGTGACAAGTTTTCCAATCTTAAATTACAAGTTTACAAATCTCAAGTTACAAGTTTGCAACCCAATGCCCACCCACTCACCAACCAACTATCCAATCAAGGAGCAGCAATTTCTATCAGCGCTACAATGACACTCAGTGCCCAGTAGCTTAAGGAGGATAGAGTCAAACGCGCGGTTAACTTCAACGGATGAGTTAGTTTAAAGTTTGATATTAGATATTTAAGCTCCGTAGAGTTATCGGTTTCTCCCTCCTGTGCGGGGCGATGCAGGCGGACTGATTGCGGCTTTGGCTCTTTGGTTTCTCCCTCCTAGGAAACAGGGTTGTTGATTTAGGGACGGACGGACGGTCAATACATTTCCAAACCGAACACACTTGAGAACAAGAATTAATAGCTTTCTTGTTATGGCACACAAGGACAAAACAATACTGTAGAATATTCTACGGCGTAACGGCACATGTCTTTTTGTTACATTTTTATCCGCTTTTGATTTTTTTATGAATTTGTACTGTAAAATAAATGTGTTTTTCTTCAATTAATCCAAGGTCATGTGACTTCAACCTCCTTTCCCCATAGACATCACAAAGAATAGACGCCACAGCGACCGCTTGGGCCGCGATAAATAAAGATGCCAACTTGGACCGGTGCAGCAGACAACAGTTTTCAAGATGCCAGAGACCTGTGCCGCATATTTCTGTACAAATCAGCTGGCAATTGCAACCATGAGTCAGGGTATAACCTTTCACAAGTTAGATTCAACATTATTATTGTTTAAATTTTGTTAATAGAATATTATTGTAGTGTAGTTTATTTCTGCTTGTGAAAAAAAAACAGCAAACGTTAAGCTAAGCTGTGTTTTAGGATGTTCACTCGCCTATCAGGCCAATGGAAACTTTGTAACTCATATCTGTTGTTTAATAGCATAATTGCCTTAGTTTTATGTGACTGCCTTAGACTTAGATAATAAAGGCTTAGATTACAACTGATATAAAGATGCTATGTTGAAATCATGCATTATTGCTAATATAACATTGACCAGCAAATTTTACTCTAATCTCCCATTTTCATTTTGAAGGTTTCCCAACGACAAGTGGGAAGTAGCATTGAGGAGGGACAGAATCACCGAAAGCAGCTCTCCGATGGAGCAAGATCGCTGTCATAAAGGTGTGTGCACAACTCTAACATTCGTATCAATCAGTCAATTATAAATACTTTATTTATCCCAAAGGGAAATTAAATGGTGTTGGAGTATCTCATTTAACAGAGGAGTTGTAGATGGTGTTGGCTGTGGGCACAAAAGATCTTCTGTGGGGTTTTGTTTTGCAACTAAGTTGAAGAAGCCTCTGACTGAAGAGACTTTCCAGTAACAGTCTCATGAAGAGGATGTTCAGGATTGTCTATGATTTTCTTGATTTTATGTAAAATCCTTCTTTCCATCATCAACTCCAGAGATTTCACATTTGTCCCCAGAACAGACCCAGCCTTCTTTATCAGGTTGTGGAGCCTTTGTCCCTTGGTCTGACGCTGCTGCTCCAACAGATAGTGGCTGAGGAGATGACACTCTCAACAACCGACCTATAGAAGATCTGCAACATCTTGCTGCAAACATTGAAGGATTTTATTAATTTTTATGTCAATATTTGTGAAATATCTTTGAAATATTTGTGAGTCTGAGAGTGTGAAAGTCTTATGAATAAAACTCTAATTTCTATGACAACGAACTCATCCTTTCTCTGTGGACATGAATTTAACATTGTGGGTAAGTGTAAAACATTGTTACAATCTCATCACAGGGCAGAGTAATTGATCTGTGAACACAGCCCACTCCAAATTTAAAGATTGCTTTACACAACTTTTAGATTCATACTCTCAGACTCACAAATATTTCAGCAAAATTTTCGGAGAAAAACTTTATTGACATATAAATACGAATGTTAAATTAGTGCATAAACCTTTTTGACAGCGATCTTACTCCATACTCTCCTGTGATGTGTGATGTGCAAGTTTGGTCAGGGATGCTGTAACATTATAATTTGATGAAAGCTACCACCTTCTAGTCCTAAAAAATAACGTTGACTTAGTGATTCCATCACAACGCACACTGAAGGTGCTGAGAGCTGCAGAGAGGGTTATTTGCCAAGCTTCAGGACGGCAAACTCCAAAGACGTCAACAGTCACCTACAACATATATATATGTTGTAGGTGACTGTATATATATATATATATATATATTCTAGCGATGCAGCGATACCACTTTGTTCCAAAATGAGTAGTGTACAAGTACTTGCATTTGAGTACTCACCGATACCGATACCAAGTACTTACCCCATTACACATATGGGTACTTTGGATTATTTAAAATGTTTCCACAGATATTGTTATTTGAACAACATTCCATATTATGTGCAAACATACAGTACAAACACAAATTTAACAAAAAAATGCTTTCTGCGGTACTCAGGACAGCAACTCAGTGTAGGGTGGTTTTTGTGCCGTCAGGTTTGCAGGCGCGGAGCTGTCTGGGGGAACAATGGTTCCTAGGGGCGCGCACTCAACTCTGACAAACTGCTCGCTGGCTCGCTCTGCTCGCTCGGCTCGCGGCTCTGCTGAAATGTTAGTGAGTCTGAGAGTATGAATCAACTTTGAGGATTTGGAAGGAATTATTTAATTAGATGAAAAAGGCCAGTCTTTGATTAGATCGGAGCGCGGCTCATTTACGTATAATGTAGAGTTGCGAGTGCGCAGCTCGTAAGCGGGCGGTTTTTCGGAGTTGAGCGCGTGTCCGGGCACCGTTGAGCGGGCGCGCTTACCTGCTATTCGTGCGCACATGCTTGCCGTTGTTGCTCCTTCAGGTGGCTCTGTGCCCGTGGGCCTGGTGGCACAGAGATCGCGCTATAAGGCCCACCCAGGCCCAATAGTAGTGCCGCGGGTGGTATCGTTGTAGTGGTATCAATTTTATGAGTATAAGTAGAGTACTTATGCCCAGTATCGGACCGATACCCGATACCAGTGTCGGTATTGGTGCAACCCTAACATATATATGTATATATATATATATATATATATATATATATATATATATATATATATATATATATATATATATATATATAAACCTGATTTCCAAAAAGTTGGGACACTAAACAACTTGTGAATAAAAACTGAATGCAATGGTGTGGAGGTGCCAACATCTAATATTTTATTCAGAGTAGAACTCAAATCACAGATGGAAAGTTTAAACTCAAGATGGCGGCGCGCATTAGTGCAGCGGCTTCTCACGCTCTTAAGGAACACCCTGACTTAAGTAGTTTTTACGTCGGTTCCGAGCCCAAACTCATGCGCCTCATGCGTATGAGTTATGGCAGGACTGAACTCTGTAGGATTAAGGACAGTTTGGTCAGCAAAAACCTAGAAAATAACATCCGAGCAAAGCTGGGCAGACTACAGCTCCTCCAGACTTCGGCGTGGGGGGCAGAGCGCTGCAGACAACGGGCCGGCGGAGTCGATGCAAGCGGCGACAGAAGAGGAGGAACCGCGGCGGTGTGCTAGCCAGGCTAAAGGCTAATGCTAACCGACCCCCGATTCCGTCACTTTTCATGTCCAACGTCCGCTCTTTGTACAACAAGCTGGACCTGCTGCGGCTGAGGATCAGTGTTTGTGAGGAGATGAGGAACTACGCGGCGATTTGTCTAACAGAAACCTGGCTGAACGACACCATGCCGGACTCAGCCTTCCAACTCGCCGGCCGGCAGCTCTTCCGTGCGGACCGCAACCAGCTCTCCGGGAAAGCCTGCGGGGGCGGACTATGCGTCTATATCAACAAAGGTTGGTGCACAAACTGCGTGTTGGAAAACAGCCACTGCTCCGAGGCGACAGAACAGCTGACTGTGAAGTGCAGACCTCACTATCTGCCTCGGGAGTTTACGGCCGTGTTTGTTATTGCTGTTTACATAGCGCCGGATGCTAATGCTAACATCGCGCTGAAGGAGCTACATGACAACATCAGCTCGCTTCAGAACAACCACGTAGAACTGACGAACTGCCTGCCGAGGTTTAAACAGCATGTGAACATTCCAACATGTGGAAATAACACACTGGACCGTGTTTAAACCAACGTAAAAGACACATACAGAGCCTTCCCCCGCCCCTACCTCGGGCTCTCCGATCACATCTCCGTCATGCTGGTGCATGCATACTATCCCCCGCTGCGACGCTCCAGACCCACACAGAGGACCATCACTGTGTGGCCCAGTGACGCCGACGCGTGCTGCAGGACTGCTTCGGCTGCACAGACTGGCAGGTCTTCAGGGAGGCTGCTAAGTACAAGGGGGACCTGGAGGACTACACATCTGCTGTTCTTGGGTACATCAGCAAGTGTGTGGAGCATGTCACCACCACCAAGACTGTGACTTGCCACCCGAACCAGAAACCCTGGCTGAATTCAGAGGTACGTTCTCTGCTGAAAGCCAGGGATGCTGCGTTTACGTCTGGTGACTCATAAGAGCTCAGGAGGGCAAGAAGAAAGCTGACTGCAGGAGTTAAGAGGGCAAAATCTGCATATGGTCAGAAAATCCAGGGACACTTTTCCTCCCAGGATCCACAGAGCATGTGGAAGGGCATCAAGTGCATTACAGACAATAAATCTAAAGCTGCACAATGCCCCAAAGACTCCTCCCTGCCTGAGGCTCTCAACCAATTCTACGCCCGGTTTGAGAACCCTGACACCCTCCCCAGCACCAGAATCACGACTTCACCAGGAGAAGAGCCCATCAGTGTGACTCCAGCAGAAGTAAGGAGGACGCTGAGTAGGATCAACCCCCTGAAAGCTGCTGGCCCAGACAACATCCCCAGACGGGTGCTGAGAGAGTGTGCGGATCAGCTCTCAGACATGCTGGCGGACATCTTCAACGCCTCCCTCATCCAGGCAGCTGTCCCCACCTGCATGAAGACCGCCACCATCATCCCGGTCCCCAAGAGCTCCGCAGTGACAGGTCTGAATGACTATTGGCCAGTAGCCCTCACACCGATAGTCACAAAGTGCCTTGAAAGACTGGTTCAGACCCACATCAAAGTCAACAACAGCGTCACTGTTGATCCACACCAGTATGCATACAGAAAAAATCGATCCACAGAGGACGCCATTTCCTCCGTGGTCCACACTGCCCTCACCCACCTGGAGCAAAAGGATTCATATGTTCATATGCTGTTTGTGGACTTCACATCTGCCATCAACAACATGATTCCTCAGACCCTGATTAATAAACTCTCCTCACTTGGACTGAGCTGTTCCATCTGCAACTGGGTCCTGGACTTCCTGATCAACAGGCCGCAGTATGTAAGGATTCACAACATCTCCTCCCCCACCATCACCCTCAGCACTGGCTCCCCTCAGGGCTGTGTGTTGAGCCCCCTCCTGTTCACATTGCTCACATATGATTGCTCGCCTATCCATCCAGGCTGTCATATTGTGAAGTTTGCGGATGACACAGCAGTGGTTGGATGCATCACAAACAGTGTTGAGTCCAGCTACAGGCAGGAGGTGGAACACCTGGATGGCTGGTGCAGAGATAACAACCTCTGCATCAATGTAAAGAAAACCAAAGAGATGATTGTGGACTTCAGAAAGGGCAAGCATGCCCACCTCCCTGTGCACATGGGAGGATCTGCGGTGGAAGTGGTCAACAGCTACAGGTACTTGGGGGTACACCTGAGTAACAACCTCACCTGGAGCAACAACACTTCCATTCTGGTCAGGAAGGTGCACCAGCGGCTCTACTTCCTCAGGAGGTTGAGAAGAGCTGAAGAGCTCAGTTCTCACCTCCTTCTACATGTGTGGTTAGAGCGTCTTGTGCTCCAGCATCAACGTGTGGCATGGAAGCTGCTCTTTTGCAGACAGGAAAGCTCTGCAGAGGGTGGTGAAGGCTGCACAGAGGACTGTTGGAGTCAGCCTCCCCAGCACCACAGACATTTACACCTCCAGATGCAGGAAGAGGGCCTCCGGCATCATGAAGGACCCCACACACCCAGCACACTCACTTTTTGTCACGCTCCCCTCAGGCAGGAGGCTGCTTAGCATCAAGTGTAACACTCAATTACAAATGAAAAACACTTTATCATTTAACCTGCACTGTTCACTTTAATATCACACTTTAAAATGTCACTTTAAAATGTCACTTTAAAATGTCACTTAATATGTCACTTGCACTCCGAATTTTCATTGCTGCTATTTCCGAAGTCCCATATTGTAGATTCTGTGTCCATCTTGTAGATTCTGTGTCCATATTGTAGATTCTGTGTAGTCAAATCCTATTTCTCGCATAGTTCTTTATGTTTAATTATATTATTTAAAATTGCTATCGGGGTGTAAATTGGACCGGGGGATTAGAATTTCGTCCCACCTCATGTACCACATGTGATGTGATGACAAATAAATTTCCTTGATTCCTTGATTGATTCCTTGATTCCTTGATGTATCATTTTAGGGGAAATATATGTTGTTTCAAATTTTCATGGCGTCAACAAATCCCCAAAAAGTTAGGACAAGGCCATTTTTTATCAATGTGTGGCATCCACCTTTCTTCTTACAACACTCAAAACACATCTGGGGACAGAGGAGACCAATTTCTCAAGTGTAGAAATAGGAATGCTCTCCCATTCATGTCTAATATATGCCTCTAACTGTTCAATCGTCTTGGGCCTTCTTTGTCGCACCTTCCTCTTTATGATGCGCCAATTGTTCTCGCAGATCTGGACTGCAGGGTGGCCCTTTCAGTACCCGGATCCCTCTCCTGAGTAGCCTTGATGCTGTGATTGCTGCAGAATGTGGTCTGGCATTACCTTGTTGAAAAATGCATGGTCTTCCCTGAAGGAGATGACGTCTAGATGGGAGCATATGTTGTTCTAGAACCTGAACATAGTTCTCTGCATTAATGGTGCCTTTCCAGACATGCAAGCTGCCCATGCCACAAGCACACATGCAACCCCATACCATCAGTGATGCAAGCTTCTGAATGGAGCGTTGATAACAACTTTGGTTATCCTTGTCCTCTCTGGTCCAGATGACATGGCATCCCAGTGTTCCATAAAGAACTTCAAATCATGACTCATCTGACCACAGAACAATCTTCCATTTTGCCACACTCCATTTTAAAAGACCCCTTGCCCAGTGCAAACGTCTGGTAACAGCGGATGGCACGGTGGATTGTGTTCACTGACAAGGCTTTCTGGAAGTATTCCTGAGCCCATTCTGTTATCTCCTTGACAGTCGCATTCCTGTTTGAGGTGCAGTGACGTTTAAGGGCCCGGATATCACGAGCATCCAGTAGAGTTTTACGGCCTTGAGCCTTATGAACAGCAATTGTTCCAGATTCTTTGAATCTTTTGATTATGTTATGCACGGTTGATGATGATAACTTAAAAACTTAAAAGTCTTTGGTATTTTACGCTGGGTAACACCATTCTGGTATTGCTGCACTATCTTTCTGCGCAACAATGGTGGAATTGGTGATCCTCTTACCATCTTGGCTTCAGAGAGACCCAGACACTCTAAGAAGCTGTTTTTATACCCAATCATGTTGTCAACCTAATTAGTATTAATCAGTCTTCCAACACCATGATTCCTCAGACCCTGATTAATAAACTCTCCTCACTTGGACTGAGCTCTTCCATCTGAAAATTCGTCCTGGACTTCCTGACCAACTGGCAGTATGTGAGGAATCACAACATCTCCTCCCCCACCATCACCCTCAGCACTGGCTCCCCTCAGGGCTGTGTGTTGAGCCCCCTCCTGTTCACATTGCTCACATATGACTGCTCGCCTATCCATCCAGGCTGTCATATTGTGAAGTTTGCGGACAACACAGCAGTGGTTGGATGCATCACAAAAAGTGTTGAGTCCAGGCAGGAGGTGGAACACCTGGATGGCTGGTGCAGAGATAACAACCTCTGCACCAATGTAAAGCACTCATGCAACCCCATACCATCAGTGATGCAAGCTTCTGAATGGAGCGTTGATAACAACTTTGGTTATCCTTGTCCTCTCTGGTCTTCCAGCTGTTCGTTATATGCTCAATTTCCTTTTTCCAGCCACTTATTGCTACTTGTCCTTACTTTTTTGGGAGTTGTAGACAATGTGAAATTTTGAATCAACATAGAATCAAGAATCAGTTTATTTATATAGCACCAATTTACAACAGATGTCGTCTCAAGTCACTTTACAAGAAAATCAATTAAAATTAAAGATACATCATCATAACAAATCAATTTGAAAAAGTTTCCAATCTAAGGAACCCCAGCAGATTGCTTCGAGTCATTGACTTGCAGCATTCACTCCTCTGGAATCAGCAGACCAAAACAATGGCTTGTGTTGTCGTTGACTTTACAGCAATCCCTCATACTGAGCATGCATGTAGCGACAGTGGAGAGGAAAAACTCCCCTTTAACAGGAAGAAACCTCCAGCAGAACCAGGCTCAGTACAAGCAGCCATCTGCCATGACCGACTGGGAGTTTGAAAAGACAGAAAAATAAATTAGATGCACAGGATACTGAAAAAGAAGAGTTTATAGCAGCAGTTGTATAGCGTCACTGGAAGCATCTCAGCCCATGTTCTCATCCAAGACGTTGTCTCAGCTAACAGAACGCCAGAACAGGTGTGGTTACTATGGAGAGAAGAACACTAAGAGAAAACAAAAGGTTAACAAGGTTGAAATAACGGTAACTAAGCAGATTGGACAAAGGAAGAAAGTAGTAGAGAGAGAAGTGGTCAGATTGTCCTCCAGCAGTCTAAGCCTATTGCAGCATAACTATAGAAAAACTTAAATAACCCTATAGAGTGAGACATGATGAAGGTAGAGCAAAGGAGAACAGTCTTTCAAGACTGAGTTCCTCCCCCAAACGGATTAGGCTGTCTTCTCTACCTCATCCTAACTATAAACTTTACCAAACAGGAAGGTTTTAAGCCTAGATTTGAAACTAGACAGGGTGTCTGCATCACGGACTAAAGCTGGAGGCTGGTTCCACAGGAGAGGAGCCTGATAACTAAAAGATCTGCCTCCCATTGTTCTTTTAGAGATTCTAGGAACCACCAGTAAACCTGCAGTCTGAGAAGCAAAGTGCTCTGTTAGGGACATAAGGAGTAATCAGATCTCTGATATATGATGGAGCTTGATTAATGAGGGCTTTATTTGTCAAAATAAGAATCTTAAAATCTATTCTAAGTTTGACAGGGAGCCAATGAAGGGAAGCTAAAATTGGGGAGATATGATCTCTCTTTTTAAGTTTCATCAGAACTCTAGCTTTTAATTGCATTCTGTGAACTTCCTGCTAATAAAGAGTTACAATAGTCCAGAATTGAAGTAACAAATATATGGACTAGTTTTTCAGCATCTGTCCTAGAGAGAATATTTCTTATTTTTGGTATATTGCTAAAGTGAAAGAAGGAAATCTTACAGACCTGTTTTATATGGGACTTGAAAGACAATTCCTGGTCAAAAATAACCCCAAAGTTCTTTACATTGTCACCATTTTGAGGTATGATTTTATATTGCCTGTTCTGGCCCCTGGCAAACATTTGACTATGGTTGCTGGTTTCTCTAAAGCAACGTTTCTGACTATGGAGCCTCTAATTACCAGAGTCTGTTTCTCAGCGGGTGTATCGCTGACCGGGGAAAATCGGTTTGAAACATTAACAGGTTGGTGGTGAGCCAAAGGCTGGGTTCTGGGACTATGCTTTCTACGTACAGTCACCCAGGCTGCTTCCCCAGCTGCATGGGAACTGCTAGAGGATCACTAGGGCAACCTGTTCTTGTTGGCTACACGCTAGCTAATGGGCCTCGGCTATCTGCGGGTGTTTCAACAGCGCGGAGCCGAGCTTCCAATTCACACACCCTCGCCTCCAAAGCTAAAAAAATGCTACATTTAATGCACGTACCATTATCTCTAAAGGAGGGAGAGGAATACCTAAACATCTGACAAACAGAGCAGGAAAGAGGAGAAGCAGAGGGGGAAACCATAGCACCGCTAGACGCTAAGCTAACTAAGGTAGCGAGTGCTCACGACACAAAAAAGGTCCATTTAGAACAAATACGGTTTCTAAAAACTTCGGTGGAGCTCCAGAAATGTGTGATTAACGTAAAGGTGTGTTTAGAATTAGCTAGAAACATCTCAGTACAGAGAATTCGGACTAATAAGAGAGCGTGTGGAGCTTGCAGATGTTAACAGACACACGGAGCAACAACAGGAAGTGACGTCGATACTTACCACCCTCAGAGGCTTCAGTCTAGTTTTCCTTTAAATTGTTACATTTACTTAGATTCAACTTTTGATCTGTCATCTATGTTCTA
>JAVLVB010000854.1:36700-75295 GCA_032876305.1 Orestias chungarensis | reverse complement strand
ATATATATATATATATATATATATATATATATATATATATATATATATATATATATATATATATATATATATATGTATGTATATTTTTTTTCTTTTCCAAGTGAGGCTTTAAAAATATAAAACCTCCCTTGCTTCCCATACCTTAATCGTTTATTTCTTTCTGAGGTGTTAAATACATTCTAAAGCTAAACATGACTGAGGGTTGGGGGTGGGGTGAACAGAGTGAAAGGGAACACATTCACAGACCAATATTCAAATAGAAACAAGTAAAAAAACAAACAAACAAAACATCGGAAACCAAAAAACTAGCTGCTACTAGATCGCTCCTGAAGCATCCTTGGGAAACTGCAAAATGGCAGTGAATCATACCTGTGGATATATAATTAGCGGAAAGCACAGCAGAGACATCAATGTATGCGGCACATAACACAAAAAAATCAAATGAGGCAAACTTGGTGTTATTAACAAACAGATTGGCACAGTTAAAGTGTTGTGATCTCTATAGTGTGTGATTGCGCGTGAGCATGCAGAAATTGTGATGCAGGTATTAGATGAATTATGCTCAGCCATGGGTACAGAGGGCCACCCCCCTCCCAGAGCGAGCAGAGGAAGCACAAGGTCCAGGACACCGGGGCCACGCAAGAGCAGAGAGATCAGACAGCTCACCGCAGGGACACCACGCACCCACCCAGAGGATCGCAGAGGGGGCCGGGGTAGAAACCCCATGTTACCAGGAGCAGTACCATACCTGACCCGGGGCCCAAACGCCCGAGCGCCAGCAGAGAGCCCGCCCAACACTCGAGAGGGACAGTCATTCCCAGAAAGCCAGCCGGGGCGGATCGATACAAGCCCCCGTGCACCCAGCACTGCATCCCAGGGCGCAGTCCGTCCGCAGGTGAGTGCAGCAGGAAGCAGTGAGGAAGGGTGAGGAGGGGGCAGGGCACGACCCCTCCCACATAGGAATAGCATGGGAAGGCAGAGGACACCCAGTCACAGACCCAGCCCCACCCAAATTCAAACACAATCATACATGCTCACTCACTCACACACTCACTCACTCACATAGCACACAAGGTATGGCTGGGGTTGGTGGTTGGGGGGGACCAGCCTCTGGTCCAGCACAGTGGGTGGTCCCCAGGAAGAGAAGCGCCCCCACGACGCCGTTTCCACCGCCCCAAGCCCGCAGAGCACCCCCACCCCAGATAGCACCCAGGAAACAGTGGCGCGGGAAGACCCTTCCCCTCCCCCCTACGGTCCAAAATGAAACCACACCTCTCTCCCAAAGACCCTAAGTGTGTGAGTGAGTGTTGTGGACTTGAGCCAGAGAGGAGAGGGGAGTAAGGTGTGTAAGACCGGGAGCAGAGGCGCTGCCCCCGAATGATGGGACCAGATGGTCGGAAAAGGCGCCCCCATCTCCCAGCCGCCACCAGGGGACAGTAGGGGCCAAAGTCCGCGAATGCACTGGGCTGAATTTTTCAGGTAGGGAGGGGGGGAGTGATGCATTCGTAGTGTATAGGATGAACAAAACTCACTGTAAATTATGTGGACAAAGCTTAATGTTTCAATGATAGTTTATACTCGATGAGTGCGATAGAACCATTTTAACCATCTTGCGATACGTATATGCGATACTTCACGTATATTCGATACACGCCTCGCCCTATTTTGTTATATAAAAATAAATTGCTAAATATTGGTTAAGACAATTTTGTCATTTCAAAATATTGGGTGCGACTTGTGCCTATGGTCCAGATGCAAACCTTCGCCCTTGGAATTCAATGTAAAAATGTTTTTTTTTTACTTTTTTTAAACATGTCGTGTAGCCCAGGCAGCTCCAGGCTAACGTTACTAACCATATCTGTCTCTACTTGCTTGTCTACCCGTGCAGCAGCACCTTTTGAGGTGGTGGCCCCAGCACCAAATGGGTCTGTCAATTTCGAACATTTAGCAGCCTCTACATCCAGAGACTACACCTGGCCCCTTCTTTCAAATATCCCTTTTTCACCGCAACAGTAGCCTGTCCTGCAATTCCGACCCTTCCAATACAGTGGAATGACTTGTATTGGGATTGACAGCACTGTCAGAGCCCTCTGAGCCTGTCAGCCCATGACTGATTGACAGTGACAAACAGTAGACCAATGATATGTGTTGATGCTGGCAACACGCTGCTAGCCCTATGTAGCTAATTGGCTTGCCCAAATGGAGAGGAATTTAGAATAATTAAAACAAAAAAAAAAAGCAGACCCGGTCACCCAGCCCACTTTGGCTCAATGGCCCAATGGGATCATGCCCTATGCCAGATGGGCAGTCCACCCCTGGTGGCCACCATCCGTTTGAAAAAATATTGTCTTACCTGCTAGAAGCTGGTTGCAGTGGTTTGGATCACTAAGAACTTTAAGGTTAAAAGATTCAGTTACTGAGAAGGCGGCTTCACGGTATGCAAGTTTGTCCAGAAGAATCCCAGATTGTTGTCTGGTTAGTAATGTGGAACTGTTACTTCAGCACACACATCAAACCTTGCCTAACTAGTGGGTCCAAAGGCGTCTGCTCACACAAGGCAGCAAAAAAGCTAATTCCATTTAAGCAAATCATGAATTACAACGTGATAAAATTAATCAGGAAAACATAATGGACATTTCTTAAAATAAGACTGTTGTTTTCTCGGATTATGAGAACGAACTGAGTGGTACAATTTCCCGTGTAAGGAGACAATGTAGTAATAGGTATCCAAGGTAGAGCTGCGGGAAAAATGTCAGACAATCTTGGTTCCGTTGATTAATGTTGAGTAAATTTTCCAGGATGATGAAGCATTGTGGTACAAGGCCAACAAGATCATGAAATAATTCAAAGATAGGAAAACTACCATTGAAAGAAAGGCCAGAAAACTCTGTGATATTAACATCGCTAAAAACGTGTTGGCCTGTGAAGGTCTGGTGGCACATCCAAGGTATTTTGCCTTTTGAATATTTCGAATTTTTAAATTGGTATCACTGACATCCTGTCTTTGTCATCCAAATCTGCACACAACTTTCACAAGGAATAGCTGTTAGCCAGCAGCGCAAAAGAGTGGGTGTGCGCTATAGGGAGTTGCTCTGGTAAAATAATTTATAGTCGGCATTTCCTGTAGTTAACAACGCCTTTTCATGCACAATATGATTATGTCACTGATTAGTTTAAGCCGGTCCTTCTGGAATAATTTAATGACGGGATGATAGAAAGCTACTTCATGCATAGCCCCAGAAAGTAACAAATCTTAAACTGGCTTCCGATTCGGAAAATGAATAAAGTGTGATTCTGCTTAATTTTTTGCTACCTTCAGCACTTTTAATTTGCTTTAGATAAAACAAAAAAAAAAAAAAAACATTAACAAAGAACTACAAAACACGAACACTTCAAAACTAGAATAGATTATTCTAATCTAGATTTAGAATATTAAAAACCAGGTTTGAGATTTTTGAACCCTTTCACTGATTTGTGAAACTTACCTAAAGTTTGAGCACTTTTTTAATATCTGCATCACATTAGAACTACCCTAGCTTAAAAACTACAAGACACAGACAATTCAAACCTGGAGTGGATTATTCTAAATCTAGTTTAGAATAATGTAGTCCAGGTTTTAAGTGTCTTTGTTTTGTATTGTTTTATTTAGAGCAGATTAAAAGTGCTGAAGGTAGCAAAAAATTATTTTGGTCATTTTCCGATTTGGAAAAGAACTTCAGCTTCGTCAGGGGGCAGCTATAGCATCCCAGCTTCTACCTAGTTAACCACCACACACAAACATGTGGTCTGAGGAAAAGTATATCCGTTTTTTTTTTGTTTGGTTGTTTGGTTGTTACTGTATGTTTATCTTGCCATTTCAAAAGTGCATTAGAGAGATATGATGTGTTATCTTCTTTTACCCCTTTTATATTTATCTAAAACTGTGCAATATGCATATTCATAATTTCAGACTATTGCAGTATAAACACAACAATAATAGAAGAATTTAAGTGTTTTTTTCTAGACCTCTCATTTATTTAGACAAAAATTAAATAAACCTATGTATGCTATATAATCTATATCCTTACAGATTATATAATTTAGACCGTCGCTGTGATGCGCAAAGTCAAAAGTCAAACTAAATAAATGCACAAAAATATTTGAATAAGTAATTTCTATATAATTTAATACATTTTTACTGCATAGCACTACAGATAATAAAGGGCAAAGTATAAATGGAGTGAAATGTGTGACTTTACAGTATAGTTTTTTTAAAAAGGTATAAAATGTCAATTTGTGTGTTTTATATGCATCTGATTATAGTTTAAGGATTATGTTTCATTTTCCAAAGATGCCTCGTAAGCAGAGGAGGTTAAAGGAGAAACAAAAGGGGCGGCTGCTATGGTGTGTTGTGATTCCATTTTGCATTCGTTATAGTATGAGTTGGTACAATTCAATCCGTGCCCCCTTTTAACTTTGAGCACCTGCCCTCCAAATATATCTGCACGGCCCTGATGAAAGACACTAATGCTAAACCTGCAGCAGCTCTCATCGTAAACTGGGTTTTTTTCTCGCGTGCTTTTACTTTGTAGGATCAGTGCCGGATACGGGGTGGTATACGAGTGAGGCTTGACAGTGTGGAACCTGTCCAAGTGTCAGAGCAGATAGAGCCGCAACAGTAGGTCGCTTCGTCCGCATGAGGTCCAGGATCAGCCGAGGGTCTGAGAACCGTATTAAGTTCACCTAGAGTACAGACTACACTGCAGCTAATTTACAGCGCTATTATTCAAGTGTAGGCTGATTTTTACGGCTCCAAAAGAGGACTAAGTGGCATTTAAGGCGACAAGGAGTAAGATTCCCGGAGTAGTAAAGACAGCTTTCAGTTACCCTGCTCACCTAAACATGGCCTCAACCACCTGCACCAGGTTCACTGATGAGTACCAGTTGTACGAGGAGCTGGGCAAGTAAGTTCTTTTCGTTCTGTTGGGTTCAACAATGTGCCGTGTCCTACCTGATCACACCTGTGCTTATACTCACTAAATCTCGCGTCAGAGTCTCTTTTTACCTCCTAGTGTCGGTTACCTGATCACACCTGTGTTTATACTCGCTAAATCTCGCTTCAGAGTCTCTTTTTCCTCCTAGTGTCGGTTCCCTTGAACGTGAACGCATTGGTTGTGACGGAGAGCAGGCTTGTGTGGAAGCGCTACACCGCACCTGAGTGCTGTCCAGGTGTTTCACACCACCTGAAGGAGGGCGTTGTTCTCCAGTTTTTGCCTTTCGTACTGGGGACAGGCCACTTTCTAAGATACGGCGCGTTTCTCCGCGTTGTTCTCAGGATTATGAGTTTATGGTTTTGACCACAAGAATAAGGTCAACAAAATATTCACATTTATGTGCTGAAGTTCGAGTATCTGGGCTCTAAAACATTCACTTTAGTACATAACAAATCACCGTTTTCCTGCCTGTTTAAAGATATCTTTACTTTGAAGCTTTCCTGTCATGTCTTTTAATCTTTCACTTCCTGGTTTCGTGTACGTGTTAGTGTGAAGTTGTACTTGTGTCAGATAAGATGTTGAAGTCAGTCTCCATAACGAATGTTTCATCTGTGCGAAATTATCTGGATTCTCTTTGTTAGGATGAAAAAGCCTTCAGCAGTTAGTCTTTCACTCATTAACTGCTGTTGCTTGTATTCTGACATGTCATTTAAACCTAGAGATCATGTTTGCTCACATAAATCTTGTTTTGTCAACTCGTAAATCAATTATTTGAAATACATTGTTATAATTATTTTTTTAAACAAAAATGTTAATATTTATTTATCTATACCATTTTTAATGTTTTTGCTGGCCGTATACAGTGCTCATTGTGCGAGAGGGTACACCATGTTGTAAAGGTTGCAGGCAAACAACCCACAGTCGGAGCTATGATAGAATAATCAATATAACAATCAGTCATGATTTTGGGCTGTGGGTCGAAGCCAGATTAAGTTGAGAGGACATATCTAAATTATTTTAAAAAAGTCAATTTGGGAAGCAGAAACACCTAAACACCATGCTGTTAGACACATTATTGGGTGGTGAGTTCAAAGCAGCTTTTTAAGGTGCACCTATGTGCTGCAGCTGGTTTGAACAGGACCTGTTGTTTGTCACATTCACACTATAAGCAGCTATGGCTGAGCAATAAGAGGAAAATCAAATATCCCGATATTATTTATCTATATCACGATACACTATATATGTTATATTTTTAAGCTAGAAAATTCCAGAAGAAATTTTTAAGGTGCCTGCCAGTTGTTGGTGTCCGCAGGGTCCCGATTATTGCATTAGAAAACATATTTTAGCTAAAGTTGGCTTAATTTCTCATTTAAACCATGTAGCTAATGTTAGCATGTAGGTTATCATTAACTAAATAATTTAAAAGTTAGCTTACATGCTAAAATTGCTATGTGTGGTCTTAATTACATGTTGACTGACATGTCTGGTTGTAAAGTTTAGCTTATACATCAAAATTAGTTTAAATGTTAATGTTAGCTATAATGCTAACGTTAGCATGTAGGTTTTCATCAGCATGTTCACCTACACTAACATACTTCATCTAGTATGCACATGTTAGTGTATAATATAGCAGTTTCTACAATGCTAATATTAGCCTAAAAGCTATTATTACTACATGGACTCATACTAGTATGATTACTGATAATACTATGGTAGCATCATACTGTATGAGCTTTTAACAAAGTCCCTAGTAAGGCATTTAATCAAGAGTCCCCAAAAAGCATTGTTAACCAGAAACCCAATAGAGTCCCCACAAAGCAACATGAAGTTATCCAACTGGACCTTTGTATGAGTTAAAGCATATGAGGCCAGATTAGTCTCAAAAAGAATGAACTCACGCAGTGTTTTCCACAAATGCACATGCTCTGGTTCACAAATATAACTTTTACTTCCACTTGTGATCTAAATCAACAGGTCACACGAATCGCGTTTCTCATTTGTGAAACTCGCTGTAAAATCCTCTGCAGTGAATTTTGAGGCTCATCTGAAGGCGCAGGTAAACAAACGTCACCGTTGGCTGATGAATCTGTCAATCAGATTCACACAGGCCAATCGAATAGCTCATTAAATTTTACCATACTAAAATGGCTAAAGGGCGATTCCACTAGATAAAAAAACACAAACACTTCAAACCTGGACTGGATTATTCTAAAGAGTTTGTAAAATATTTAAATCCAGGTTTTTGATTTCTGAAACCATTCTCTTATTTGTGAAACTTCAATAAAGGCACCGTTTCAGCACTTTTTTAGGTTCTGCATCACACTTAAGCTGCTCCAGCTCCAAAACTACAAAACATACCCTCTTTAAACCTGGACTGGATTATTCTATTGCAGTGTTTTTCAACCTTTTTGGAGATTGAAAGAATCACAAGGCACACCACTAATTATACTCTATAGTCGCATATATTTATAGAAATTCTTATCAAAGTGTCTTTAATATGAATCAAATAAACATGTATTTTTTATCATATTTTATATCTCTTATTTGAAATTGCACTTAACATGTCCACTTCAAAAATACTCAACAATTATCCAATTTCACCAAGATAATTTCCACGGCACTGACGATCACACTGGTTGAAAAACACCGTTCTATTGTACTAGCGAAATAATAAGAGCAGAATAAAAATTTTAAAATAAAAACCGGCAAATGTTGATTATTATTAAGTCTGATTTAAAATAATAAAAAAGTTGCATGTGAAACTCCTCTCTCTGACTGTAAAACATTAATAAAGTTATTAATCACTTCAATAGCTTCATGTATTTGACACATGATTATTATTTTTATTTATATTTTCGTTCATAATAACTTTAATTCTCTTAGCTCTCCTCCATTTGGCAATTGTTAATTTTTCAACTGCCTCAGCCCTGGTCAGTGCTTTTGTTTTAGTCTTTGCATTTATGGATGCCTGTGTTACAACCCAAAATGTTAGGTTAAAAACTATTTTATAAAGATCCAAATTTTTACATTTTAATCAAGATTATATATACACTTTTCTTGTTTTCTCTGATGATGACTAATTGAGGATATTAACTGAGCTTACTGTACTGTTCTATAGCTTGGAACAGTTGAAATGTACGATTGAATTGAAATTACACTGTGTTCCAAAGTATTATGCAAATAATATTTCTCAGATTTTCCAAAATTACCTATATGAATTGCAGTCATTGTAATTTTCCAGTCATCAACTATTAGAGTACAATTAAAAGGTTTTTGAACAAAATGCCAATGATAACAGTATATTAAAAAAATAAATAAAACACTCAAAATGCATGTTCCAAATTATTATGCACAGCAGAGTTTTCAACCTTTTCATTTTTATAAAGAACAATAAATTGTCATTTGTGAAATTATAAGCATTAGCAGGTTATTAAAAACTGAAATCAAACTGTTTTCAAGTCAAAACTTTATTCTAGGTGATGTTACATTTGCACATAGGACCCCTTGTTCAAAAGGGGCTTCTGAACTCTCTTGTCCATTGAATTTATTAGGTTTTGGATGATATCAACCATCAAGAATCTGTTTATATAGCGCCAATTTACAAAAGGTGTCGTCTCAAGGCACTTCACAGAAAATCAATTAAAATCAAAGATACATTCTAACAAATCAATTTGAAAAAGTTTCCAATCTAAGGATTGATATCTGCTTCAATTGTTTTGCATGAGGACAGAATACCCTCCCAGAGCTGTTGCTTAGATGTGAACTGCCTCCCGCCATCATAGACACTCCTTTTGATGATGCTCCAGAGGTTCTCAATGGGGTTGAGGTCAGGGGAGCATGGGGGCCACACCATAAGTTTGTCCCCTTTTACGCCGATAGCAGCCAGAGATGCAGATGTGTTCTTTGCAGCATGAGACGGTGCATTATCATGCATGAAAATGATCTTGCTGCGGAATGCACGGTTCTTCTTCTTGAACCATGGCAGGAAGTGCTGTTTGAGAAGCTCCACATATATTATGGAGGTCATCTTTACCCCTTCAGGGATACTAAAGGGGCCGACAATCTCTCTCCCCATGATTCCAGCCCAAAACATTACTCCGCCTCCTCCTTGTTGGCGCCGTAGCTTTGTTTGCATGGGGTGTCCATCAACCAGCCATCCTCCACTCCATCCATCTGGAACATCGAACGTTGCACGGCACTCATCGGTGAACAAAACAGTTTTGAAGTCAGTCTTCATGTATTGTTTGGCCCACTGGAGCCGTTTCTGCTTGTGTGCAGTGGATAGAGTAGGTCGACAGGATGGCTTATGCACAGCTGCAAACCTCTGAAGGACCCTGCATCTTGTTGTTTGGGGGACGTTGGAGGCACCAGCAGCTTCAAAAACTTGTCTGCTGCTATGACAAGGCATGTTTGCAGCTGCTCTTTTAACCTGATGTAATTGCCTGTTGGAAAGAGTCCTCAATTTTCCCTTATCAGCACGCACACGTGTGTGCTCTGAATCTGCTACATACTTCTTGATTGTGGGATGATCACGATGAAGTGTCTTGGCAATGTTGATTGTAGTCATGCCTTGACCTAAACACTCCACAATTTGTTGCTTCTCAGCAGACGACACATCCTGAGATATCTTGAATTATTCTTCTTACTAGTCAAAATGTAAATACAGATATCTTAAATTACTATTCCGGGTAGTCAAAATGCATTTTTGGAACGTAATTACGGATAGTCAGCCGAAACCGAATTTATGTTAAAACGGCTTGCCATAGTGTCTGGTTTAAATGCAAAGGCTATGTAGACGGGTATCTAGCGCAAGAGCAGTGCTTATGCGGCCGTCTGACACTAGTTGGGAAATCTAAACTTTCACCACTGGAAGCAACCAGTAAGGGAAACTCTGCTATGTGAGGTAGTATGTGACTGTGTTATTAACAAAGTTTTTGGTCTCAATATTTATTCAATTGAGATCTAGGGTGATATTTAATTGTTCCCTTTGATTTTGTAAGCAATGTATATGTACTTTTAGGGGGTCTCCAGTCTCTGAAAATATTGTTCATGGGTAACATGGTGAATGGTAACGGTGCCCTTGCATTAATGCACCCAGTAAAAACTGTCAGCACTACGACAAAAGCTATCATCCACACTCTTCCTTGTCTTTGTTCTTGTGGGTTTAGCAGATAAGGCCCAAAAAAGAATGTTGCTTCTGGACTGGCTGTTTTGTAAACACCAGCCAATAGCGTGTGAAGTACTATTGTGTCAAGCTACATTTTCTTTAAAAACGTGAGTGAAATGGCAATATTTCCAAATATATTTAGGATGTACATTTCACCCATAAAATTTGCAAATGCTGAACTGTAAATAGACCAGGGTTAATGTACAACAGCAACTGCCCCATGCCTAGAACAGATTAGTTTTTCATTTGTCTAATGAAGCTATAGGTTTCCAGTTTCACCTGTACTGAGCATGCACATGACGGAAAGCTAAAATATATTCAAAGGATACTAAAAAAAAGAAGAGTTTATAGCAGCAGCTGTAGATGTCGAAAGCTAAATATTTCAATGATAATTTCTACTCTTATCATTGTGATAAAGCCATTTTAACCATTGTCACGGAAAGAACTTGAGATACATTGGGTAAATTTGATACATCGCACAGACCTACGGCCAACTGGGGTGAAAGCAGGGGTGGCAAGGCTTTCTTTTAGATTGGCATTTACCCTGTTAGATCTGCCTATGTACACATTTGGTTTGTGTTGTATGATTGCTGGCTTACTGTACTCTTATAATCTGAACTGCTTGTTTCGGTATTAACAAAAACATTTTCTTTTTTTTTTACCAGACATTTTCAGTAACTTATTTCTGTAGAATTCCATAAAATAACTAATTACCTGTTCATGTGAGTTTGGTGCTTGCTGATCAGCAACTTTTTGTTTCCTGCAGGGGAGCTTTCTCTGTAGTGAAGAGGTGCATGAAGATTTCCACAGGACATGAATACGCCGCCAAAATCATCAACACCAAGAAGCTGTCCGCCAGGGGTAAGAAGCTAATGGAGATCTCAGCAAAAGTTGCTGTAGCTCTAGGTCACCATGGATCTGTGTCTTGCGTGACGCTATCCCTGTATCACCTCTCAGAATGCGCAGCCTTGTCATGTTTGTAGTAGCAGAGGTTGATCCAGCTACGTTCTAACCACATGATTCCTTTAGCTACAATTCCCGGCATTCATTAATAGAAACAGATCATAGGATAATAGATAATAAGAACAGATAGGGCTGGGGGATGCATCTAATATACTACAACTAAGCTTTCTGCGTCTAATTCACTGTGAGTTATCCCACACACTAAATTCACAAGTCCCCCCTCCCTACCTAAAGACTTCTTGCGATTAAAAAAAAGATGGTCAAACAAAATACAGTAATTTGCAAAATGTGTCGTGAAACCATTGCTATTAAAGGATCACTACAACAAGTTTATTTCACCACCTAAACTGTCATCTCCTGCTTACTTGGTTGTAAACTCCTTATATTAATGTGTCTCCAAACACCAAAGAAAAAAGTCTAATAAGCCACCTGTAAAACAGACTGAACGGCTGCATGTAAAGTTATCCTTCTTTTATATAGAATATAATCTGAATATTAGTAGATTTAGGTAGGATAACATTTGATTTCCCGTTGAATAAATCTTTAAGATAATAAAAATGATCTATTTCTCTTTTTTAATTTTATATATTTAAAATTATTTCTCGGGGTTTTAATAACTATTAAATTTGGTAGGTTTTTTTTATTATTATTTTTATTTCTGTTATGAATTTGCTCCTGGTTAGTTGTTAAAAATTACCATCGTATCAAAATGGTTTAGAGAAGCTTTGATACCTGTCGCTTGATTTAATTTTAAATATATAAACTATAGTTCTATTAAATGCATTAACAAATAACCTCTTAGTTTAAGCCAATTTATTTTAGTTTTGCTGTGGATTCTTGCATGGTGTAATTTTTTGTTTCCGCTGAAGTCTTAAAGTTTATTAAAGGACTAGTGTTGACCACAAAAGGGAGTTTACTAGTGAAAAACATTTGTGTGCAAGTAATCTTCACAATAAAATATTTACATTTATTCAGATTTTGTCTTCAGATAAAAAGAAAAAAATCTTAAATGACCACCTGCTATGTTATAAAATATATAAACTAACAAATAGCGATATATATTGTGTATCCCAATATAGTAAAAATATTGCAGTATTTGATTTTCCTCATATCGTCCAGCTCTAGGTACAGCTCTATGTGACAGAACAGTAGAGTTGTTTTTTTATGATGAAAATGCAGAATGGGATAACATTCCAGGCTGTCTAAAGGCTGCACTTTTGTCATAGACCCACAAGTGCAAGAAAAGGGACTTAACAGGCACATGTTAACTTTAAACTGTGGAAAGGCAGAACAGCAGGGGATTTCCTTTCACCATTAGCAGCGGCATGATAAAAAGCAAATTGTTTAATACCTGCGGTTGGGTTAAAAGGTGCTAAGCAATCTCACAGCAAGCTTGGAGGGGAAATTTGATCTGTCCTGGTTGTGGTGATAGTAGCTAATAAGGTTGAGCGACAGGAAGCAAGATGTTTATATGAGGGTGCAAGAGTGGAAGGGCGACCAGAACCTTTTTCCTACATTCACAAAATTCTAAGACTATGTTAGAAAACTGGTCAGAACTGAGTACATTTCTGATTTTCCATCCTTTTATGTGAAATACAAATATTTGACTGTTCTTCTTAAGTGCTTTTACAGTATAAATACTTCAAAGCTGACTTTTGACTTCCTGCACTTACTGCAGATTGAAGTTTCCTGGTAACTAATGCAAACCGTTAAATATTAGTTTTTCTTCATATAAACAAATATGTTGGAAGTACATCTCTGATCGTCTAAACAAAAGTATCTTTTTACACTACCAAAAGAACAATATAGTCTAAAGACAGGGGCTTTGATTCAATTCCAGAGCGTAGGTTATTTGGTGCATGTCTTCCCCTTCTCTTTCTGCCCTGCTGTCAATTTGCTTATGAATGAAGACCAGTACGGTCAAAAGCACCTGTAAGAATACATTACATAGTTTTCTTACCCAAATAGATTGAAGCTGCTTGTGACCAAGACACATCTTTGCCTTTTGAGAGCCGAAAATAAAGGAGTGAGTATGACACAATGACTGAGTTAAAATGTGGGGATGGAATTAAGGAGATGCACCTAGCTGCAGACCTCCACTGTTAGGTCCCTATGTTTGCTGTAAGGCCCCTCCACTGTGAGGCCTGGAAATGCATAACATGCATTCTAAACAATCGGTTGAATCGTTTTCCTCACAAATGAATTAATTAGTAAATGGTATGACATAAAATCTATAAATTATATTTTTATAGTAAACTTTTGTTAGATCAGTGCACACATTTTCTCATAACCCAAAATCTCATGTCATAGACCTATATATTTTATTACTATACACAGTATTTAACTGCTGTCTCATCATTTTATTTTGGCTTTGTTGCACTGCTCTTTTTGTATACATTTGTTTCAATTTGTTTTGGTGTTGTATTAGTATGAATTCTTACACTTAACCTCCATAAAAAAACTAACTTCAAATAAAGTTAACTTAAATGTGACTGCTGCAACAAACGAATATCCCACGAGTTTATCATTCATTTCATGTTTGGTTCTATGGAAATTTTAATTTGCTTCTTGTCCTGCATAGTGGTACACCTAAGTACCACTAACTACTTCCCTAATTTAGTCATCGCTTAGTTGATTTAAAATCCTGTTTTACCATAAGCGGTCTATTTTTTACACAATCTGTAATACCTGTTGTCAATATACGGCAGTAATGAGCTACTTAAATCAGCCAATCGTTAGTCTTGTTTTGCATGGGTGTGGCTTATCCTCAGCAGCACATACACATTTGCCCTAAACAAGATGGCGTAGCACCAAAAAGTTCAACAAAAAACTGTGGACATCTGAGACGACGGTATCTGATCAATATGTCAGAGTTTAAGCGGGAGAGAAAGAGCAAGTGTGGTAAAATAACCGATAGCTAAACACGCTAAATACTGTTAATAAAAACTGTGCGCGCAGCTTTGTTACTTATCGTAACTTATTTCGTCATTTGGTTTCAGCTGCAGAAAAAAAAAAAGCAACAATTTGCTCTCTCCTCAACAATGTCTACTACTTACAAACTCTGTTCTAAACATGCTGGTAGAGAAAGCAGTTCATATTATTTATAAAAATAATGTCCAACTAAGTCAGCCTCCAGCTTAACATCCTTCTTTAAGATCAAATAAAATATGAATTTAAATGAAGAGCATAAGGGCTGAGTATAGAATTCTACCTCTTTTTTTTATTTTATACTAAATACTTTAGTGTATTTTAGTACTTTATTTATACTTAAATGAACAACTATTTTACCCTGTTGAGATCATTTGTTTGTTTAGACAAGTTAAATAAATTGCAGTGAACGGCACACTTCTCTTGTGTTTTCCTTTTTCTTAATGAAAATTTGTTCTTAATAGCTTATATTGGAAAGTAAAGGTTGAAAAAAGATTAATAATAAATCGTTAGTTGCAGCCCTGCCTAAATCTACATATCTACAGCATAATGCAAGTCCAATTATGGAGTGATTAGTGAGAATACATTAAAAAAACCAGCGCACACACACATGCACACACAAAGTCACAACATGCTTAAATGTTCTGTACAGCTTTATGCACTGTCCTCAATGCACTGAAATTTGAATTTGAATTGCTCCAGAATCACTTGTCTTTCATCCTTGTCCAGTTGTTGGCTCCATCTCCCATATTGTCGATCATTCTCTTCCTGTTCCTCCTCACCCATGCCCAGAAGGTCAGGTAGGTCCACTCTGGCAGACAACAGTGGTTTGTTGGCCCCAACCCACTCCTGCTGCATGTCTGCAATCCTGAAGAATGCAATCTCATACCGAGTCCTATGGAAAAGACAGAAAAATAGATGTCTGTACAATAGCTGCCACATCAACAGTATCTGACCAAACAGATACTGTGAAAAAAAACTTCCACATCAGTAAGTGTAGCGGAGACCTCTGCCTGCTGCTGTTTTTCTTTAAAATAAGCAAATTGAAAAGTTATAGTATTGAAAACACAAGCTCCATAAAGAAAAAAAAAGCGTAGATAGGTTTACCGACATAATGGAGAGCTCAAGGAATGTCAAAACACAACCATGCATGATCTAGACAATTAATTTTTAAATTGCAAACAGCAGGTCTAACTGTGTCTTGTGAACGGGATATTGTTTAAAGTGACCCCACAATTTTTGTAAAAACTAAATTGTTTGAACAAAAACAAAATAAAAACTCCAACCAGAAAAAAAAATGACCCCAGTAAGGTCATACAACTTTCTTTTTAGCCTAAACACTTGTAGCATCTCACCTCGCAGAAGGGATTTGGATTCATCTGTCTAGTGGGTGAACAAGTTTACATTTCCCAAAAAATGATTAAATCGAAATAAATAAAAATGTCTTGGAACAACCTAAAGTCAAATAACCAAAACAGTGCAGCCTCAAAATTTTCCATGAGGATGATACACCACCACTCTCACAAAAGTGGCATGTCCGTCTGTTAAATTATCAAAAAAACAAACCAAACCAAACAAAAAAAACAAACTTATGTCATAATAAATTAATTGTGTTTGTAATTGTAATTTCAAGCTTTCTTAGATTGCATGAATAAAACTTAAAACAGAAAAGTCATATACTGTATCGATTGTGTTGTAAATGGCATTCTAGGAGTAAAGCATTTTGATTTTAATTTAATGCTGACATTTTTATTGTACATAGAATTACACATAAAAATTAATATATAATAAATGATATCTACTACCATCAGCATGAAGATGCCACAGTCAATCCCATATAGTTGTCGTGAAACACCCTAGCTATCAGAGATGCAATTATTATTTTACAGAATTGAAGTATTTCACAAGTAATCTAAAGACATGCTTCATACATACTTTATACTCTTACGTGAATTTGTAGTCCAGTTTTCTCTGTCCATTTACCAGGACTTAGTGACTGGGATAAGTTTCTAAAAGACAGTTAACTTAAAGATAAATAGTTTTCATTAAAAAAAAATCATGCAGTTACACTGCAACAGGGTTTTTGTTGGGCCAGTTTCTGTACTCGGCTTTATAAAATGTTGATTTGGTCATCATGTTAAATCTTTAAAATTAATGTAAAATGTACTACAATGCCATGATGCACAAAACTACTATTACACTTATGTTGCACCCTAAAAACGCTGTCACACAGATCGGGTAAAAAGAAAAAAAAAAGAAAATACAGCTCTTTAGAACAGCTTTGGAACAGGAAATGCAGACTAATGCACACACAATCATTCAAAAAATACGTTTTTGCTAGTGACCTCAGCAGTCCCCTCATCACTAAATCCCAGTGGTGCTTGAGCCCATTTCGAGTCAAGAAAGACTTTTGTCTCTTTTTTTGTTTTGTTTTTTGTTTCAAAACCTGTAATTGTAGTTGGTGACATTTGAATTCAATATTTTGTGAGGACAACACAACACCAGTACTCTAATGGAAAACGGAACAGATTTTGTTTAACATTGGATACATTTTCTGTGACATTCAGGCCATCTGTTACAGCATCACTACTTACTGATTGCAGGAAATCCCCAGGTTTCCACACAGGAATGACAATGTAATTTCTGATTGCAGAGATGTAGGAAAATTTCAAAAGAAGACTGGTAAAATAAACCAGAAATATAATTTGAATATGGTGAAGTGGCACTTATGTTATGTCAGGATATATTTTCTTCATCATAACGTGTTACTTAGGTGCTTCGTTTTATCCACTTTCACTAGTACTGATAAAGAAAATACATTCTAACATGACATTTAGAAAAAAGATTAGCCAAGTAGTGTACCTATGGCCCAAGCTGTAACCTCTGCTGGACTGGTCCCTTGATCAGGGTAATTTTTTGTTTATGACTTGTAGGGCTGCAACTAACGACTATTTTAATAGTCAACTAATCACCGACTATTGAAACGATTAGTCGATTAATCAGATAATTATTCATTTTTTCTTAAATTTAGCATGAAGTTGCTTTAGTTATGTGGCAAATGATAATAAACACAAGAAAGCTGGGTACTTCAATGAAATATGTATCTTTTATTCAACTTTGCTGCTGATTCATACAAAAAGTAAATAAAAATGTCCTATCTGAAACCAGTTAGGCCCAGTGCTCAGTGAGTATAGATGTAAATCCAAAAATAAATAAATCTCTGTCCAGTTTTTTAAGGACAGGCAAATGGGGTTTTATAAAAAAAAAAGTAATTAAATAAAATCAAGTAAACCTTTTTTCCTGTAAGCCAAGCAGCAGCAAAACAGTAAATAAAACAAAGTGCATGCCCGACATGCGTTCTTTTTAAATGTTCGATACGCAAGGTCTGCTTTGCAAACCTTGCAAGTAGTGATGGGTCCGGCAACACCGATGCGTCGGTGCATGTATCAAGCTCATAGACCAAAACCCGTGTCGGTGCGTGTATTGATTTTAGCAAGTCACGTGACCGATACAGCAACTGTTTCGAAATGACACTGAAGCACCAAACTGTGTTTATAAGGAAGCAAATCTGTCAGCTGGATGCATTTGCCAAAAGAATTCTGGATCTTTTTTGGTACAGCGTCAACTATGGAGCAGCCTCAAGGCACACAAAAGATTTCAACAGTGTGGGACCCTTTTGATCTTACATTGGAAAATAAGGGAATTGTTTTCTTTTCATTCTTTCATCCGGTTCTTTTCATTTTCTACTTGATCTATCTGAATCCAAATTCAGCTGTTAGTAGAAAAAGAGTAACAGACTAAATTTCAAAACGTTGGAAAAACTTCTTTTTTTTTGCATAAAAAGTTGTAAAGAAAAACCTCAGTCCACAAGCAACGTAATTTCAAACACATTCACTTAAATTTGCTTATGTTCACATTATTTATTGACTGTATCTAAGAATATCACATATTGAACTTAAGATATGAAATATTACAATATATAATATACAATAACATACAATGACTTAAATGTTATTGTGTACAAAGGTTCATCAAATCAGTCTATCTAAGTTGCCTGTAGGGATTTTTAATGTTCAGCAGGTGTCAGTATTCAGTGACACAGTATCGACACAGTATCAATACAGTTTTGCTATGTGTCGAAACGCTTCATGACGCCCCATCTACCCATCACTATTTGCAAGTAATCTTTGGATTCGCTTTATCCAGGAAAAAAGGCACCCAAACTGTAGAAGGTTTTGGATGTGTTGCTAATGTGTTGGATGCCGCCATTTCTGTGTAGGTAACCGCTTGTGCACGTGACTCTTGGTAGATTTTAATTAAGCGAGATGCCTCATTCTGCTGGAAAAACACGTCTGGCGACAATAGTCGACAATGGAGTTCATTGTCGACTATTTTCTATTATCGATTGTTGCCGACGAATCGTTGCAGCCCTAATGACTTGTGACTGTGCCCAACTAAAGCACAGTGGAGTAAACATTTTTTTCATAAACATATACATTTAATAAATGAAAACACTTACTTTATGCTCAAAAGTTAAGAATCTGTAGGTTTTAATGCCAACTACCACTAGGGAAAGTAAAGTTTGAAGTAATCTAACTTAGCATAAAAACGACAACATAAGCTGACATGCAGCATTCATTCACTTACGACTACTAAAACAACATTTATATTGACGGAAGAACACTAGAAAAAATGCTTTTACTTTCTGTGGATAATAAAAATCAGAGACTTACCGCTACTTGGAAAATATGCTTACTCTACTTTTTGGAAAATACGGTCACTCTCCTTCTTTTGGTAGGTATGCTCTCTTGCTAGTCTCTCTCACATTTAAAGAGCAGGTGAAAATGACCCTCCCAAAATGTCCCCACATCCGAAAACAGGTCCTCACTTCCGGGTCTAACAATGGAGGGGCCTGACAGTGGAGGTGTGCAGCCCGGACGTCTTTGATTTTAGGACTGCTAGGTTAGGATGTGATTAATTTAAAACTATGAGGTGGCAATATTAATCCTTTGTATTGAATATTAAAAATCACATCTGCGGGTAAGCATGTTGGGTTTTAGGATGAGTGCAGAATAGATTGTCTGGAGTTTGCTTAAAGCTTAGATTCATGTTTAGTTAGTTTACTGTTGATCACAGCTGACTGTGAAAGACCACATTAGAAAAGCCTGAAGTTCATCCTAAGTGAAGAAAACCCCTTAGTCCAAACCAATACTGCCTCAGAATACCCCAAAACCCTAAATAGGAAGGACTATCTCATTATTGAGGGGTTCTGCGTAATTTGTTTTAGATTACTGTTCCAGGGAGGACTGGTAGGAAGGCAAATCAGATCCCCAATTATTAAGCACTTTGTTCCAGAGCTCCTGTCTGCATGCGGGGCTTATGGAACAAACATGGAAGATTACCAAATGGATAGTCAGTGTTCCACTTGTTGGCATGCAGTTAGTGGCGTTCCTTTGGGTTAGACTAGGCTCACAGCTGCTTCTAGTGCAGAAACTGTGAGAAACAATAAAAGTAAAATTTGAGACCTTTGGTAAACTAAGAAAATGGAAGAATTGGGTTGAAGAATAGAGACTGGTTCCAGCAGCTCTACAATCTCTGGTTGCTGAGACTTAAGATGAGGTTTAAAGTTATGGTTGAAATTAGCTTGTGGGAGGACATTCAGTTGTATTTGCAGTCAGTAGGCCAGCGCCACCAGTTCTAAAAGCTTCTAAGGCTGGGCATACACATAGTACACTTTTAGTCGCTGTATTCAACTCCAGGCACAGTTTAAGACTATATTGCAAGTTCCAAACTTAATGAATATTTTTGTAATACTCTATGCATGGATTTAGGCTCACCACTCACACTGTGCATCCATTTGTGCCTTCAATATGCTACTACAAAAAATATAAATAAAAGTTCTGCTGCAGCATTTAGTGTGATGGGGTGAATATTTGTCATGCAACCTTTCAATTACTGATCGGGAGCTGGTTGTGAGATGGTAATTGCTTTTTCTATGCCTCGTACACTATACAATGCACAACACAACAGGGACAAGAGTGGGCCTGATTACAAACATTTTTAAAGACTGGAAAATTGGTATAAAATAATAAAACATTGTTTCCCCCTTTTAAGTAGCTCCCCAGCAGTCATTTAGAAATAAATGTGATTAGTATTGATTGTCTAATTGTAGCTTGCACAAGTATTTTGGATCTACTTGTAATTATTGAAAACTCTAGTGAGTCTGAACAGCTTGATCCTATGGCATTGGCTACTACAGAGAATGCCCCCCAATTTGTTTAGATTCAAGCCTCTCTGCTGCAATGATTTCAATTGTGTGTATTCATGCATCTTAAACTACACATCTTTCTTGAAATATTAAATTTGACGCTACATGTTTTTAGATGGGGTCTCAATGGGGTCTCAAGTAGGGCTGGGCGATATGAGGAAAACACACGATGATGTAATGGTTTGTAATCATTAAATCCTTGCTTAATTTTATGTGCTAAAGACATCAGAAAAAAAAACTTAAATCTGTTGCTTGATCAGTTAATTTTCTAGATTACACAGTAGCGGAGCATATTTAGAAACTAAAATCAGGATCAGCAAGTAGAAGCTTCGTCAAAAAAGGATGCAATACCAAAGTCACTGACACATGTGTTTCTACTACAAAATAAAGTCAGACAAATTATTTTTTGTTTAATTAAGACACTATCCAGATGTTTGAACCGTGAAGCCTGTGTTCAGTGGCAAAGAGGGCTGCAGGAAGGGAAAAATAGGTCAGTGGTTAACAGATGCAGTGATGCTTGCACTCAGCCGAGTGGAAATGATCACTTGATAAATCCACAAGGATATGGAAAAGCTAGCTTATAGTTTAGGGGCCGGCCACTCTGTCATTCAAACTTCTGGAAAATACCTGGGGCCCCAGCTGTACAAAGGGCCATGCTCATTCCCTTGGAAACATAAAAAAGTAGTGCTATATATAGTCTGTGCTGTAAGAATGGAGCTAACCATTCTGTATTAACACTTTTTTGTATGAGTGGGCAGATCATTAATCGAAATGATATACAGATTAGTTTCATAATGTGAAATGGGATGTTTTGTTGCAAGTTTATCTACCACATGAATGTTCGTGGTTGTGCTAACCTGCTCCTTGTCACACAATCATGAAAAGCTTCAATAAGTTATGTATTGGTCCAGGGGTTGGCCTTGCTGCTGATGTCAGCTGCTCAATTTACACATTATACTGCAAGGACCAGACCTCAAGAATAAGTGAAGATGGGATTTTGTGTGTGTCATAAGAGCATAAATAGATAACACAAAGATGGGCCCTGAGTATTATGCACAGTCAAACGGTCCTCGTACAGTAACCCTTCTCTCTCATCCAGACTGACCTATTTAGATTCCTTCTGAGCTAGACATGTTGGCTCTTTGATAAAAGCAGAGGCAATTACCTTATCCTGAGCACCCCTGAGAAGGAGTTACTGATGAGCCTTCTATGCCTTTCTCACCCTCACAATAACAAATTGCACCATTATTTTTATTCTAGCCAACAATGCTTTTGGCCCATATAACTTTTGGCCCTGCTAAGCTACCACCTTGCAGCATGGGTCCAATCTAGATAGGATTTTTTAAAATTACATTTAAGTGACAACTCTAGTTAATAAGATTATGTTGTGTGGACCTAGATTCCCTAAAGTAGTATGACATGCTTTGTATTGGACAAGCACAACATATATTTGCTTTGACTTTATAATGTGTAATTCCTATCCTACCGAAAGACCAGATCTGGGGGTGATGCAGTACAAATTTTTTTAGTAACACCCTATACAGATATTGATTGACCCGATATGATATCAGAATGGATCATGCAGACGTTTATAAATTTTGTCGTGTTGAATGTTAGAAAAGACTTTGAAAAGAGATATTACTCAGAGAATAATAGTTCACCACGATATTTGGATCTATCTATTAATAATCAATGGGTTACATGAATATTAAACTTTCCTCAAGGAAAGATGATTCTACAATCAAGTAAAATAAATGAAAACATTTACAGTGCTTTCACAGAACAAACACTGGAATGGACTGGTTGTGGTAGAATGCTACAATCACAGATTTAAGATGTAAGCCTATATAATCAGAGTATAGACTGATACCCAATATCAAAATCAGATTGGGACGCCCCTAACCAAATCATAGCAATATTGTAGAATATTGAAATGAGGAGTTTGCCAGTATTCCAAAAAAAAATAATTCCTTGTATATGAAGGATTGCTTGAGGTTTCCAGGAACTTTTGCACTACCAAGAGTTACCAATTGGCAGCGTTAAAAGGTTCTTTATCAGTGGAGACGTAATATAGTTCTTTAGTTTTGCATCTGTTCGGTTTTGTATAAAAACCTCACCCATGTCAAATATGTGCTGGACACAGCTCATACTTCGAGTTAAAGTCCTAGTAGAGTTGAACAAACTATGTACACTTAATGTGTTTTACGGACTATAAAGTGTCTTTCCTATGAATTCCTAACCCTCTTTCCAGACCTTTCCTATGGTGTCATTTTTGTGCCAACAGGTTGAGCGTGCAGTGATTCTCATTTGAGAGCTTAGAACTATCTAAAGGACAAATCTATCTATTAAACTATCGTTTTAGGCGTGTGTGCATGAATTTCACACCCATTCGTGCGGAGCACACTCTTAAACTAATTGATTCTTTGAATAGAATAGAATGCCTTTTATTGTCAATATACGCATTGTAGAAGGAGATTGGACCACTCCCTACAGTGCCGTTTTTGTGTTTGTTTGTCCTTGACTTGATGCACCTGTGGCACCTGCCAGAGGGCAGCAGGTCAAACAGTGATCAGTGTTCCCAAATGAGTATCACTGCGCTCAACCCGGTGACATGCTATATAATGATGAGGGGGAACCTGGCATGTTTTTCTGGCAAAATTGCCCAGCTGTTCAATTCAGACACAGAAGATGGCTACTTTGATGGAATAGTGGAAGAAGTTTGAATAAAAAATGTTGAATGTATTGTTAAATAGTAGAGTAAAGTTAAGCTAAACCTGATGTTTTGCTTCCTCTACTTTTTTTTTTTTATATTTCGACTGTATGTTTTACCTTTCATCTTATACCACGATGCGCCTTATGTATCGGTTTAGTATAGAAATAGACCCTGTGATTGAGACTGCGCCTTAAAATCCGGTGCGCCTCATAGTCCCAAAAATATGGTATGTTGGGTTTTTTTTAGGGAAGGACAGAAAGGACTTTTTTTCACATCACTCTGATAAAGTAGATCTGACACATACATAGTCTCTTAGGAAGTTAAGTAGAGGGCAAAACATTCACAGACCTAGACTGGGTCGGCTGTGACTTATCAGTTGATCTGATCCAGATCAGCTGTAACTCATCACCAAGTGGTAGAAAACTTTATTTTGTATTAGCTGTGCACCCGATTGAAGATGTATGTTGCTTTCCACATCTTAAAGTTAATTGAGAATAATCTAGACCAGTGTTTTTCAACCTTTTTTGAGCCAAGGTACATTGTTTTCATTGAAAGAATCACGAGGCACCCACCAACCAAAAATGTAAACAAATGATACTCTATAGTCGCATATATTAAATATATAGTAATTCTTATCAAAGTGTCTTGAATATGAATCAAACAAACACAAAAATTTATTTTTTTAATCATATTTTATATCTCTTATTACAAATTACACTTAACATGTCCACTTCATAAGGAAATTACATGATTACGTCGCTAGTCACTACTATAACACACACTCGAAATTTCCATATTATTTGCAGATAGTTAATTTGTTTTCAAAAAATCTTTTAAGACCAATTAGATGAAATTGGATAATTTCCACCGCACACCTGACGATCACCCACGGCACACTAGTGTGCCATGTCACAGTGGTTGAAAAACACTGATCTAGACAAAGTCGGAGTGAACTGAAACATTCATTTGAATAGCTTGTTGGCTTCCACCACTACATAGACATTTTTAGTTTTCCAACAAACTCCAAATTAACAGCCAATTAATAATTATGACTTATAATTTTTCTTAAAATTTCCTCAATGAATTTTTGCTTACTAAAATTAACCACTTCAGTTGTTGGTGCCCTGTCTAAATTTAACATTTAGAGTTCAAGTATTTAAGACATGCCAAGTAAAGATGAAATGCATGTATTTGTTTAACAAATGATTCCCAAACTCCCCTTTTCAGAACAGATGCAAATATCTCGTTGGGGCTATGGAAAGCAGGATAAAAGAAAAGAAGCCTCTGTTATATATTGCTTTGTATCGTTTGCACCTTTACTTTTAACTTGTACAACACTGTTAAACCAGCAGAACAGTTTACTCAGAGATGGAAAAACTTAAAACAAGGTCATATCAGAGGAACTGACTATATGGAGAACATTAAAACCGGCTCAAGGGTGAATTAATTTGCATTTGGAGGTTCCAGATAGGGATTTGTTATTTATTGTTTCAATTTCTTGACTAAACTAATTGCTCACACTTCATCCATCACAACCTTTAGATATCATTGATTTGCATTTTCTTTTGCCACAGTGCATGAGCCTGCTGGAGACGAGGAATAAAAGTGCAAGTTTGCCTGTAAGGCATGGGGGAGCATATAGTCATTTTGAAGTAAAATTTGGACACTTGTCATTGCATGACTACGATTGGGATTGAAAAGGTACTTCCTGGTCCTATCCTTTTAAAGTAACGTGTTTTTGCTTGCTTCAACTACAGACTTCAAACAAGTTGGGCATTTGAATATATACTGGCCTCAAACTACTTACTAAAAGCTGTCATGAAGCGTCTAATCAGCGCTAAAAATCATTTTATTTTCTTTGGGTACAGAGCAATATTGCTGGATGGATTTTAACAAATGACTCGGACTATAAAGCCAAGAAGTTTTCATTGACTTGACAAGGTGGCTATTCTTATTTTTGTGTTTAAATAACAGAATACCAGAGGTCAGTTTCACTTCTTTGTAGGAGCAACAAAGGCAACAAACCCTAACCCACTTCAGACTGTTTCAGAAGTGTTTTGTCTAAAATGTAACTAGTTTTAGATATTCATATTTAACCTACCCTAATGTCCACAATGTCTGCTATCATGTCCACTGTCTTGTCCACAAGATGAGTCAATGGTTTGTGTAATCGACAGTGGTAACAGAGGCCTGTAGAGTCCAAGAAGTAGCTCTCGGATAGTCTGACCTGTATAAGAATTGGAGATCATGACTCTAAAATTAAACGAGAAGTCTTTTTTTCACCATGATTATTTATATATAGCTGATGATTAGTAAAAATGTTTTTTTCCCCATTAGGATTGTTTTGATGCTTTGCTGAAAACATTTAGATGGGGCTATTATAATAGCAATCTTTTGTTAAGTAGCAGGGATAGCATTTTATTTTATCTTTTTGTACTATATTGAAAAACGTTTCCTTGGTACTTTTTTTAGTGTTATCTACCGTACAGTCACAAGCTCTTTCATTGTTTTGCCTTGGTGCTGATGTTTTAGAGGTTTAAAAAGATGGAGCTGGAAATGCCTACTCCCAGTGTTTGAATCCTAGGTAAAGTGGAGTATTCTCTTTGGGCTTTATTCTCAGTCCTTATTTAGCAAAATAGGCCAGCCACTTCAGGGACAGACTGCGTGCATTAATTAGGGCCTCACTGTCTGGCCACTCCAATCTACAGACCGCATCTGTCAGAGGTATGTTCTTTAATAAACACCACAATCGGTGCCAAGTAGTAGTAGTTCCTCTCAATCCCTCAGAAGTTATGTGGGTTTTCAATAATTTTGTCCAGTCCACTTTTTTACTTGGATTACTTTCAAATGTCCCATGTCAAATATAAAAGTTTTATAAAAATTTGACATTTGGGTTATGCAATATTTGAGAAACTCAAAGTATATGTTCAGTAATGTCTTATCTTCATAACGGTATTGATAACATTGTGGTATGGCCATTTGTAGTGGATTTACTGTCTTCTTGAGAAATTAGATTTTTCAGTGTCCTTTCAGTGTTTGCTTGTTGCATTTCTGAGCAACACTTCTTTGCATGGAGTTGATCAGATTTTCTATGGTGGCCTCTGGAATGTTATTCCATTCCTTTGGAGGGCCACACGGAGCTGACCCACATTGCCTGGAACTGGAACAGGTTTCCGGACACGCCTATCCAAAACATTCCAAATATGCTCTATTGGGGAGATGTCTGGCGAATATGCAGGCTAATCCAGACCTTCAGTAGCCACTGTGGATGAAGGTTCCCTTAAATCAAGTGCAATGATTATCCATGCCCGTATGCGATATTTGACCTGACCATGATGCTACCACATCCATGGGCAACCCTGGGCATAACATCTCCATCTGTAAACCGTTCAACCATGCGTCGCCAGACACAATGTCGTCCATTTGCACAATACAAGTGGAATACAGATATATCTTGTGGTTGGTTACCGACGGTCTTAGTTTTGATGCATCTGGTGTGCAGACGAATAGTCTCATCAATTGTTTATGTCGCTGGTCGTAGCTGATACGACCGATGGACGAGCAGGGTTTGGCGATCTTGTGCTGGAGGGGTCAGATGTCCATTTACAGCCCTTGTGGGAATCCCTGCATCCAACATACCAATAGCAGGCTGCCGCATAACTTGGAATATCTGAGGCATTCTGACTTGCCAAAAAATTTGACATGTGTGGGTTGCCTTTTATTGTCCATAGTCCCAGTGATGTCCTGCCCTTGCTCATTTTGTCTAATCATTTAGTTGACAGGCCCACCCATGCTTTGAGTAACAAAGGAAATTGGATAAAAAAATTATACACATATCAAGAGAAATGTTACCATTGTACAATAAAATGTCAGCAAATGTTCAGTTCTTAACTAAGAGAATGTGTTGGATTCAATTCAGTAATATTTGCATTCAGTGTATTTATATTGTGACAATTCCCTACACGTACATGCCGTCTCCAGGCACTTGTACAGTAATTTTAATCCAATCATGCTTTGTCTTAACATAGCAATTATGTTAATAACACTGTTTTCTATATCTAAATATACCCTTAACAGTTTCATTCAACTTAAAACGCTTGATTTATCTTTTAGCAAGAAAATAAAATTATATAATATGTTAATTACTTAATTACTACAGTTTAGAATTTTGAAATTTTGTAAGTTAGCTAATTGAAGAAACAATCACTAAGGTAATTGATTGACAGTCATACTTCAGCTGCAGCTTGCTGTTTTTAATACTTCTATATGTATTAAAATTTTGACTGGAGCTGACGGTGTGTGTAAAGTTACAGATACAGGAAGTGAATTTCTGTTGCCCATAGCTGTTCAGTTGAAGACATTTGAATAATGGGGGGAGGGGAAGTACCCAAACATTCAATGCTTTAACACATAAGCTAAATTTATGTCTAAAATTAAAATGTATTAAACCCTGTGTGGGTGGAACTTCTAATACATTCCTGATGTATTCATAATTTAGTAGATGTATTCCAAAATGAGATATCTTGATTAGGAACAGTTGTGTGGTTTAATGGACGCCTGACTTCTTCTTCTACAGAAGGGGGGGGGTTAGATTTGCTTGAATACATATGCATGTATTTTAGAGTGCCACATCTACTTCTGAGCATCATGGAAATCATAGATTCACTATATAGATATAGTAACAGTTAATTCTATATTTCATCTGAAAGCACTATGGTGGAATTCATACTCTGGTTGAACAGAATCCAGTTTGGTTCAAATCAGATTCAGCCTCAATTAAATTCACGCCCAAGTAAATGATTTGAATTATTTGCATCATTTCCATTTGCAGCAGTGCACATCTTAGGCTACTGTAGCTGAGCATAGGGCTGGGTGATATGAGGAAAATGAAATATCACAATACACGATACATAACGCAATATTTTTTAATAACGTTTAATGTTAGTTTATATTATATTTTATAAAAAGGCGTGTGGACAATTGTATTTTTTAAATTTAAACATGTAAATATTCTAAATAAATTATGTAAATATTTTATTGTAATCATCAGTTTCCCATAAATGTTTTTCACTACGAAAACTATTTTGTATATACTAGACCCTTAATAATTAAGACTTCAGCAGCAAAAAAATATTACACCATGCAAGATCTACAGGGGGAAAAGATAGCTGACATAGAAAAGTTATTTTACTAATATGTTTACTGTAACAATACTGTAAAACAAACAAAAAAAGGTTGATTAGAGATTGGAAAATTTATACTTCAAATATTGAAAATACATCAGAGCTTCTCTAAACCATTTTCATATGCTGGGAATTTTTAACAACAAACCAAACGTAGATTGATAACACAAATACAAAAAACTGAATAACATACTACCAATTTATCTGGAGGTATGGAAAGTGAAACAAATGCTTTTAAAATCCTTTTTTTTGAAAGAAAACTAAACTAAAATTTGATAATTTAAATGTATTTTGAGGTTCATTTAATGGTAAAACATATGCAATGTGTTTGTTTGTTTTTTCACAGAAAGTTCCTATCCTGATTTTTATCTTACTGAGGTGGTGTTCATAACTGCTGTAACATAGTATAATTGAGGATGTTTCACATCCCTAGATTTAACGCCAGGGTGACTCAGTCTTAGAAAATTATTTGATCAGCTACAGATGAGGGATAAATATGTGTTATTGTTCCAGGCACACTTGATTAAATCCAAATAGGTCTATACTTATGCAGGGATCTGTCCATCAAAGTAAAAGAGGTCTAATAGTCAGTACTTGGCACTCGTTTGACAATCTCATAAAAAGTAGTCTTTGAAATGTGCACATCACAGGGATGTATGATTAGGGGGGGATACAGCAACATTCAGGCCGGAGTTAGTGCATGTGATATGTGGAGCACATCCAGGGGTGAATTTGTGTTTTTCTGTGCTAGCATGTGTAATCCAGGGTTTGTAATCCCAGTCTCGTGCCACAGTCAATCCATCACATCAAGAACACCTCCTCCACCTTTTCAAGCACTGTGGATCATGCTGGCTCTGCCTCCGTTCCACTCAGTCACACAGCTGTAGAGTGTGGGGGCAAGGGGAAAGATGGGAGGTTTCCTTTCTATTTGAAACCCTGTTTTATCAGGATAAAGGGGATTGTAGTTTTCCCAGATGAGTATTAGGAATTCAGATCAGTGATGAGCTACAACAGATTTTTAAATAAGCAGTAGTTCCAAAAATATTGTGGTCTTTGGTCATGGTTCACAACAGAAAAGTATGGTGGACTGCACCATCTAAGTACCTACCAAGATTCTCTGATGGATCTTCAGAATTGTCCCATCAATGGGGACCACAAGCTGGCTGGTTTACAGCATGATTATTTTACTTTCTAATCTGATGTGTTCTCTACCTTTCACCAAAAGCACACTAGGAGAATGGCATGAAGTTAAATGTTTTAACTATTGGGCTTCATAAAAATTAACAACAGCAATCCTGCAGACTGTATAACTGAAGCAAATGGACTTATTCAGCAAACTGGTTTCCCAGCTGGTGTTGACTCTTGCATGGAGCTAATATCTGCTAAGTGGCAGGTAGAGATGGGAACTACTGTCCCAGTCAACATTAGAATTTTTTGTTGTTTTTTATTCAGACACAATTGTGATTAATGATGATGACACGCATATTGCTCCTACGAATCTTGGTAGGATGCAAGCTGCCCAGAGAGTTTTTCCTGTCCAGTCTCACTACATGCACGCTCAGAAAATGGGATTACTCTAAAGTCAACTTTACAACACAAGCTTTCATTTCGGTGTGCTGATTCTGGAGGAGTCGATGCTGCAAGTCAATGACTCGATGCAATCTGCTGGGTTTCCTTAGACAGGAAAATTTAAACTGATTTGCTTATGATGTATTTATGATTGGAATTAAATGATTTTCTTGTAAAGTACCATGAGATGACGTGTTGTAAATTGGTGCTATATCACTAAACTGAAAAATAAATCAAAAATATTTGAGAGCCCGAATTTGATTAATTTATACAGATGTTAAAAACGAGTGTGAAGCTGGTGGATTTGCGTTTCCATTAGAAGGCAGACTATAGTTTTATCTCATTTTAATCTCTTAAACCCTGGCAGATTGAGAGTTTTCTCCAGCTCTTATTTCCCTGTTTGTGTGCTTGCATGTGTGTCTATCCTCACAACTATGTACTTTTCTTGAGAATTTGAGTTCCCTGAAGTAAACGGGAATGTCACACCCATTTGTTATCATTTTTGCAGGTACGGGCTTGTAGAGACTTTAAGAAAACAAAGTACGTTATTGCTGTGTCTGTTGAGTTTAATTCTGCTTCTCTGGAAGTACAGAAGAGGGTTTACAGTGTGTTGCAGCAAATTTTCATGGTGACAACATTAAGACAATTAAAGCCAACACAACTGTTCAGTTTAGTACAACTATAAAAACCATTTTAGAAGGTAAAACTGAAACTTGCCAAACATTTTTAACAGCGTGAACCAACTACTTGACACTCGTTTTAATTGCAAGGCATCAGTAGGTTGTTGCTGTGGCTGTACATGCTGTAATATCCTTACAGAAACCTAGGATTAGGTTACACATCTATTAAAATGTGACTGTCTGAAATCCCATATGTTTGAATTTAAACAATAGCCTATATGTATATGTGACACCAGCCTTTTTAAATGGCAGTCTTGTATAAACTCTGTAGCCTCTTTCAAGAAGCATTTCTGTTCGTAGGCTTTAAACAAAAAAAAAACGTAACGGAACCACAGAACCAGCTGCTACCAAATTGCTCCTGAAGCATTTGTGGAGAAACCGTAAGAAGACCATGACTAATACCTGCGGAGACTATAGACAGGAATATATACAGGAAAACAAAATGGGGCTAACTTGATGTTATTAGTACCCAAATCTGCACAGTAATCATATTGTGCTCTCTACAGTGTGATTGCTATGAGCATGCAGAAATGGTGATGCACGTTTTACATGAATTATGCTCAACCATGGTTATAGACGTCCACTGCCACCCCAGCACAGAAGCCCAGATGGAGAAGAGGGAACACACAAGGTCCAGGACACCGAGGTAATTCGAGAGCACAGAGATCAGACAGCCCACCACAGGAACATCAAACACCTACCCAGAGGACCGCAGAGGGGCCCCGGAGCAGAGGGGGGGGGGGCAGCCTCAGCTGCAGCACAGCATTTTTTTTTAGAAAGCTGAGATCCTTTGACTTTATCAGGAGACTACTGAACATGTTCTATCTGGGCATTATGACCAGTGTTTTGTTATATGCTTTTTTTTTTATATATATAACCATTGGCTATACTAACATTTTCGGGAATCTCAGTGTAGGGGCTAGACGTGTTGGTGTTACAGTGGAAAAAGTAGATCTTGCTACCTGTAAAAAGTGGAATGTGACACTATAAATATCTATCAATGGATATGATAAAAACAAAATCTTACATCAATGTGGAGGGCGGTAACGTAAGGCATCTGGTTTACTTTATGCTTTTTTGCGAGTTGTGTCTTAATGTATTTGCACATTATGAATGGTTTGAAAGGCTGCTTATTTGAATAATGACCTGTTGATGGGGAGCATTACACTGCTGACTGGCCGACACTAGGGCTGCAACTAATGATTATTTTAATAGTCGACTAATCACCGACTATTGAAACGATTAGTCAACTAATTGGTTAATTATTATTTTTTTCTTAAATTTAGCATGAAATTGCTTTAGTTATGTGGAAAATAATAATAAACACAAGACAGCTGGGTACTTCAATTAAATATCTTTTATTCAACTTTGCTGCTGATTCATACAAAAAGTAAATAAAAATGTCCTATCTGAAACCAGTTAGGCCCAGTGCTCAGTCCGTATAGACGTAAATCCCAAAATAAATAAATCTCTGACCATCTTTTAAGGACAGGCAAGGGGTTTTATAAAAAAATTATTAATTAAAATCAAGTAAACATGTTTTTCCTGTAAACCAAGCAGCAGCAAAAACAGTAAATAAAACAAAGTGCATTTTGTGCGATACGTTCAGTGGTCAACTGCAAAACAACTTTACAATTCTCAACAGTCTGAAATCTGATGTTTTTAACCACTGACTTTGTAGATAAAATTAAAGTTGCAAGCACGGACTCTTGAATTGGGTTAAACCCGGCACCATCGACCACAGAAAGCGGCCTCATATAATAGATCAGCATCTGCAATACTGACTCAGTTAGGACAGTCGCCTGTTGCGGGGTGCACATCTGCTTCTTTTGTAGAAAGTAGTCCATGGTGGCTCTCTTCGTTGGACTGCATGTATTTAATTTATAATACTTTTGTCAGGCACAGTCAGGCATAACGTTTATGTTCTCTTTTAAAGTGAAAAAAAGCTTTGAAAATTTATATTGTACACCAAAAACAAAACGTATTAGTGTGAATGTTGCTTGAATCTTACCGAAGCGAGTCAGAGTCCAAGTTTCAAGTGCCTGACATGCATTCTTTTTAAATGTTCGATACGCAAGGTCTGCTTTGCAAACCTTGCAAGTAGTGCATATCACATATTTTTAATTCAATGTAAGATTTTATATAATACAATATATAATAAACAATAACATAAAATGACTTAAATGTTATCGTTTACACTGGTTCATCAAATCAGTCTGTCTATGTTGCCTGTAGGGATTTTTAATGTCCAGCAGGTGTCAATATTCAGTGACACAGTATCGACACAGTATCAATACAGTTTTGTGTCGAAACGCTTCATGAGGCCTAATCTACCCATCAACATTTGCAAATAATCTTTTTATTCGCCGATCTAGGAAGAAATGCTCCCAAACTTTAGAAATTTTTGTACGCGTTGCTAATGTGTTGGACGCCGCCATTTCTGTGTAGGTAACCGCTCGACGCTATTGTGCACGTGACTCTTGGCAGATTGTAATTAAGCGAGATGCCTCACTCTGTTGGAAAAACACGTTTGCCGACAGTAGTTGACAATGGTATTCATTGTCGACTTTTTCTATTATCGATTTCTGTCGACAACGTTGACAAATCGTTGCAGCGCTAGACGACACACAGGGCTGTTACCTGCCAATTGTCTACAAAGAAGTCTGACATGTAAATATAGTTTTTTCCTGTAACCTGTGTCTGTTTATGACCGAAATGAATGAAGTCTATTTTGCTAATCTTTACATATTCAAGAGATTTGGCTGATTTTTCTTTTCTTTTCTCCTCTGGATGCTTGGTTTTAGGATGCATATCAAGGCAGGATACAGCAGGAGCCACAGAGGTTAATGCTCAGTAGTAGCTGTTTTAGTTTCATAGTCCCTCTGCGGTCAGGTGATGTTTGTTTGGTTTCCTGTGAATATCAGGTGGAGTGTTTTTTCAATACAATACAATTTCCAATGACAAAAAAGTTCTAACCGCTGTTGACACAATTCCGCTCTGCTTGTACGAGTCAAATGGTGCTGAGATGACGTCACTGGCGGGAGTAACCAAACTGATTGAATGAAGCATCAAACGGATTATTACATAGTGGTTCCCAGCTCTTTCTATACCACTCACAACCTTATAGTTGTTGTCCCCGGCACTTTTAGAAACAAACTGATGCCCTTGTTGTGATGTATAGCAGATTCCTGTGTAGATGTGTTTTGCTTGTGTTTTACATCTCCATGACAACTGAATTTCCCCCTTCGGGATCAATAACTCAAACCTTAGCCTAAAGGCTTTGTTCCAGTTCGGCCTCTTTTAGAGCCACTAGACTGAGAGGAGGGAGTAGAATGCTCTAACTTACTCTTATTTGCTGCTTTCAGATTGTAAGCTGCAGCCAGTTGATTTACTTTACAATGTCTAAACTGTCAAAAAAACTGTTATCACAGACAGACTGACATGGTACACTATAGTCTTTTGTTTGTATTTGTGCTTTGGAACTTTTTTGGTACTTGTGCTAATAATGATCTTTTCCAACCTGTTTTTTGGCAAGTTTTCAGCTGCTTGGTAGCAAAGATCTGCTCACTCCAAAATACATTTATGCACAAACGTTGAGTGGAGAGAAAACCTCTCCTTAAGATGAGTTTTAAGGTTCCTGACATTATCCATTGCAGTCTCCTCTTTGTCCTTCTTGATCTTTCTACACCTTTTCCTACAATGTTTGAGAGTATTTTATTAAAGGAAGTACAGTACTTTGTTTTTAACACAGGCTCACTCTTATTTGCATGAGCCTTCTTTGGCTAAACTAATTTGAATAGTCAGTCAGGGCGGGGAATAAGTGGTGAAATTACATTACTCGTACACTAAATCCATGTGGTTGCACCCACATATCGGTGTCAGTGTCACAAAAAAAATTAACATCTTCTAGAGTGAGTCAGTGTGTGAGTGTTTTAAAGACTATAACAAATGTATTTTTTTCCCTTTTGTTCAATCCATCAATCATTTTATTTATATAGCACCAATTTACAACAGATGTCTTCTCAAGGCACTTTACAAGAAAATCAATTAAAATCAAAGATACATCATAAACAAATCAATTTGAAAAAGTTTCCAATCTAAGGAACCCCAGCAGATTGCATCGAGTCATTGACTTGCAGCATTCACTCCTCTGGAATCAGCTGACTGAAGCAATGGCTTGTGTGTTTGACTTTATAGCAATCCCTCATACTGAGCATGCATGTAGCGACAGTGGAGAGGAAAAACTCCCCTTTAACAGGAAGAAACCTCCAGCAGAACCAGGCTTAGTACAAGCAGCCATCTGCCATGACCGACTGGGGGTCTGAATAGACAGAAAACTAAATTAGATGCACAGGATACTGAAAAAAAAGAGTTTATAGAAGCAGTTGTAGAACGTCACTGGAAGCATCTCAGCCCATGTTCTCATCCAAGAAGCTGTCTCAGCTAATAAAAACGCCAGACGAGGTGTGGCCACTATGGAGAGAAGAACACTAAGAGACAACAAAAGGTTAACAAGGTTGAAATAACCGTAACTAAGCAGATCGGTCAAAGGAAGAAAGTAGCAGAGAGAGAAGTGGTCAGATTGTCCTCCAGCAGTCTAAGCCTATAGCCTATTTCATAATGATACACAGGAACAGAGTAATGGGTTCTTGTGTTTTGTATTTGAGGTGCACAGGTCTGATCCTTTAAGCCCTTTCCAATTGAATTTGTACTTTCACTGTAAACAGCACAGATGAGCAACTGAGGTTTAATAAAGACCTGATTTACTTGTAGCATTGTCATTTTACTTTTTTGCATGCTTGCTGAGTCACAGGGATTCCTGCAAGTCTCAAACGTCATGAAATTTACTGGGTTAACATTGTTATACCAATTTGAATAACAATTTTAACTTAACGGCATTAACATAGGTAAAATAGGAGTGGTTGTAGTAGACTTTTAATCCGTCAATAAATCGATTGAATACAGTATATATTTGTAAAATACTTTGATGCCGCCTTTTTGTCAACTAGTGTTAAGTAGTGTTCTAAAACAATCCGAATTTATACTTATAGTTAATACTTTATTTTGAAATTGCTCCGGTTATCAAGAATCATTTTATTTATATAGCGCCAATTTACAACAGGTGTCGTCTCAAGGCACTTCACAGAAAATCAAAATTCTTGATTCTTGATCACCACGTTTCAGAGCAACATTGTTCATCTTCTGTCATCTTTGAGGGCAGCAAGTTGGATTAAGTGAAACATCTTTTATAGACAGTTCTTCTGTTTGGTTTTGGATGCTGTGTACCCACAAAGGTTTTTTTGCTGATATCTTCTACAGACATTTGTTATGATGCTTACTCATAGCAATGAGGATGTTTACAATTGAGTGGAGCTGAATAAGATTATAAATCTGCCAGTAATACCAAAGAGGGCTCAGATAAATCCCATGAGTTAAACAGCAGGCCCTGTAGATCCAGAGAAATAACAGAGAGAAGGAGGACATTTAATCCATCTCTTCAATCAATAACATTTAATTTACAACATTTAATTTCCCTCTGGGATTAATACAGTATTTTTGAACCAAAGATTTTTTTGTTTTATCATTGCTTTTCTTTTAAGTCATCACTTGTTGCAGTAGCCAGTTACTGATCTGAGCTGATCTGATTTGATAGACCAGCACTCTAAACCAAGTAGCCGGCACTGGTATTCATTGAAGGAGACTACTCACTGACTTTAGCGTTGGGAAGGCTAACAACTTGCATCCAATCCTAGGAGTGTAGCCTCCTTTGACAAGGATGAAGCCTATATTTGGTCCAAATAGTCTTAATTTGGCTGTTTTATGGCTGCCCCATAGTTTATTATTTTCCTTTCAGTTGTTAGCACATGGACACATGGATCAGCATCTTCTTTGAAATACAGCTGCTCTCTCTCAAAGTTGTATTTGGTTTATTTGTCTAACAAGCAGGTGGGCCTGTCTTCTTCCTGTTTACACTTCATTAGGTTCATGACTTGGCCCTCGTCAACCAGAGATATTGTGTAACACAGCAGCTTCCTGGCTATGCCTATAATTTTCCTGCAGAAGATGGCATTATCTCTTATTCACACACAGTTCTGCTATGTTTGCATAGCATAGCCTGTTTTACCACATTTGAAAAGGCTCTTTGGGATTTCTTGACCTGCTCTTATTTGCCAGTGAACCTCATGCAATTCTTAATCCAGTAAAGTATTTGTCATAAATAGATGTTAGAATCTGTCTGAATCCTTTTTTCAATGAGTAAATGAACATGGCTTCAGCAGTCCTTATAAGACTGTGCAGACATGAAATTAGTACATGATTTTTGGCTGATGCATAGTAAAACAGGAACCAAATGAAATGGTGATTATTAACAATTATTTCTGTAACCACAATAAGAGTGGTTCAGTACTTTATTCAGATCAGAACCACTACAAGATTTCCTTCTAGGGACATTTATTGTCAACGCCAAGTAACAACAACACCATTGTAAACAATGGATTCAAACGACTACGCAATATTATAATTGTCAGTATCTCCATAATAGTGCTTGGGCAGAGAAAAAAAGATCTAGATCTAGTGTAACTCATTGGAAAAGATCTAGGACAACTTAAATTATTTCCCTAATGCATTCTTATGTTTACATGGCAGTTATAATTGCCAACAAAAAGCTGGTGCTTGATTTGCAATTTCACAAATCACACCAAAAAAGATTGTCCCAGTTAAATGCTGGTAAACAAAAGTGCGTCTGGTAGTGAGAAGAGTAAAACCCCTAATGTGTGTGCTTCTAAATTATTTTATTTTTTATACATTTATTTTGTTCACTTGGCAACATATTTCATTACATGCCTATTAGTTTGGTACAAGCAAGTTAAAACTGAGAAGAAAGGTACTCCTAACCCCTTACCTTCCCAACCTCTGATCAAAATTTTTTGTGCTTTACTTGGGTTGACTGAATTGGTCGAAATCACTGTTGAGTACACCAAGGACTCCGATTAATAAGTTAGAAACATTAGAAAAGCAAGAGTGTTCAGCAGTGTCAGCTAAACTACTGGGTACTAACACGTTCCCTGTAAGTTGGAACAACTATTTCCTAATATCTTTACAACTTTAGAATATAAAGTTAAACATATCCTGTAAGAATTCTAGATTTTTGGTCTCCATGTGCTAATAGTATTACTATTATTATTATTATTATTATTACCTGGATTCTTATTCCTTAGGTAGCTAGCCTTCTGTTTGTTGGCATACACTAAAATTTTGGGGCCCATCTTTTATTTCGCCAAAGTAATAGAGTTGTTACTATCAATTTGCATCAAAATCCATACAAATGGACCTGTTCACATTTGGTACTTCTTCGGGCAGCAGTACTGCAATAACACACTTAATCCTTCGCCTCCCTGCAACTGTTTACCAAAAGTAAATGCATGCTGTTTTCTCAATAAGTGTCTGTCTAACAAGTACATATATAAGTTTATAGTTATAGAGATCGTTTGGGACTCATTGTGATAAATGCTGAAGGCAACCTGGTGGTGAAGTAAAACATAGCTGCTGATGAGTCAAAATTATTGTTCTGTGGTTACCTGCTTTGTTCAGGTATATTTTCAGGTATATCTGACTGTGTGCAACATGGCTTTCAGCCAAGTTTTATCATTAAATGATGCAAAAGCTCTCAGATGCATTGAGATCATTTCAGAAACCCTGCACATCAAATATGATAAATATGGCATTAAAGTGTTAAAAAACGAAGGGGTGGTGGAAGTGGAATTGATTGGAAAACCTATAAAAAGTTTGATTAATATCATTTTTATAATATTTAGATGACTGATTAAGGAAATAATTAGCTTGGTCCATCTGTTTATTAGCTGCATAACGGACTATAAGAGGGCTATGATTTGCTGGAATAATACCATTTATAGTAGGGGTTATTTTAACAACTATAAAGGTAAATCCTTGTTTTCTCTTGACGGCTGACGGTGACGGTGGTACGTATCGACGTCACTTCCTGTTGTTGCTCCGTGTGTCTGTTAGCGTCTGTTAGCGTCTGCTAGCTCCGCGCGCTCTCTTATTACTCCTTATTCTCTGTCCTGAGACGTTTCTAAACTCACCTTCACGTTAATCACACATTTCTGTTGCTCCACTGAAGTTTATAGAAAC
>JAVLVB010000854.1:14722-36600 GCA_032876305.1 Orestias chungarensis | reverse complement strand
TGATTCCAGAGGAGTGAATGCTGCAAGTCAATGACTCGATGCAATCTGCTGGGGTTCCTTAGATTGGAAACTTTTTCAAATTGATTTGTTAGAATGTATCCTTGATTTTAATTGATTTTTTGTAAAGTGCCTTGAGACGACACCTGTTGTAAATTGGCGCTATATAAATAAACTGATTCTTGATTCTTGATTCTTTTTTTGACAATGCATACAGGGTTGAAATAAGAGGATTAGGTTGTTCCCTTTCTGACATGTACATTACTTCAGATTGATGAAATTTTGAAATAAAGGAAAGATCACAATGAAAGTTGAAGAGCTATTCTAATGTGCTGCCACCCTGAGTGGCGCAATTCTAAGAGGAATCTAAAAATGTTAAAAAGGACTGGGAAAAATTTGAGGAGGGCTAGGGTTACAGTATTTTATTATTTTTCTCTCCACAGATCACCAAAAGCTCGAACGTGAGGCTAGGATCTGTCGCTTGCTCAAACACACCAACATTGGTAAGTGTAATTTTTGTAATACATATAATGATCTTAATTACTGTGCATGATTTTGTTAGATGCTAGATGACATTGCTAGATGAAAATGGTGAGACACATTTACAAGTGGAGTCAAACAAACAAATTTTTTGGCTGGGCAGTATAGCAAAATATTCCCATTGCCATTTTTCTGCAAATCTTATGGTATTTAAATTTTTTCCCACATAATCCTCTAAGAGATAAAGAAAAACTGAACACTCATTAGTTTTTTAAATATCTGATTTTATTTTCATAAGAATGTATTGGCCGAAGAAATGCACCTAGGAAAAGACTGCTCATGTGTTCTTTTTTTGTTTTGTTTTGCTTTTTAAACATTTTCCACATTATAATGTGATTTATTAGTAGAGAAGATGGTACTAGCTTCTTTGAAGAGGTTAGCATATTAAACAACCAGGAAGGCTTTTCGTTTTACTTTTTGATAATATACTGCAATATTATATTGTACGTACAGGTGTTTAATATTAAAACCTTTGCAGATGTGTGCATCATTCAACAGCTTCCTAAAAAGGCATACATTTCTCTCCTTCCATAACAGACATTTGGGAGCATACAGTTTGTTCGCTTGTTGTAGTTATGAGCTCCTAGACCAGTCGATAAACAAATTGTGCAGCTTACTATCCACAGTGAACATTTGTGTTTACAGTGATTCGTGTTTCTGTGACAGGGCAGGCAAATCTCAGCAGGCTTGTGTTGAGTATTTTCAAAACACATTTGTTTGGTCCACATCTAACTTTTTAAAGCTGAAAAACTTCCAAACCACACATTAGGCTCTTCTTTTTGGGAGGAATTTTGCTAGACCAACCAAGTGTTGACCCTGGGGACCAACTAAGTGTTGATCCTGGGGACTTGCATACAGCCCCCTGCACTGTTGAGGCTATTCACCACTAAACTCCTTATAAAGTCTAACCGTTTTGTGGTGTTAACTCGTTTACCGCACAGGCTTAATTAAACATATTGGTATTTGTGCCCTTCCTCCTGATGAAGTATGGTGGTGGCAGCATTATAATCTTGAATAAAAATATGGTGGGATCTCTAAAGCCGGGACTGTTGCCATTGGATCAGTTGTTTCTAACTTATTGTCCTCAATCTCCCTCTTAATTACCCCCCTGCCCAAATCTCTCACTACAATATGTAAGTTAAGTCCATTTGTGAAACATCCTTATCTGTTTGTGTAAATCATTTAGAGTGAACATATTTTTAGGGGAGACACAGTAGTTAATGTTTCAACAGAAACCTTTTAGTTCTGAGTTAATTCAAAAGATGATCCTTAGCTTATGAGAAATCATATTTGCTCACGTCATTGCTCTTCATCACTTCACACCTTCCCTCCTACGTTTCTTCCCTCATCAACTAATTTAGTCAAGTAAATGAGATGGCCTGACATCTATGCTCCCCCAGAAACACCATTGCATCAATTTCATTGCTCTATTTTTAGCAGAGTTGTGACATCTGGCAACTAACTCCAAGGCAGAGCTTCTCCTTCATGTTTCCCTTATAATTATATTAGGCCTAGACCATGTGACGGTTCACTAGGCAGATGCTTAGTTTCTGAGACAACCAATGAACATGTATTTAGCATCTAATCAGTAAAATACTATTTTTGTCTGAAAATAAATAGCATCAATGATGCTTAAGATCTGGTGATCAACAGTTTCTTTTTCAGAGGTTCTGGTCCAAAGATGAGAACATCCGTCTTTTCAGAATTTAAAAGCAAAGGGTTTAGATTATTCCACATTTTTATATCTTTAAAACATGCCTGCAATCTGCTAAACTGATTGGATTTATTAGGAATCATGAATAATTATAGTTGAATATGACTAGCACAACAGTGGGAATTTATACAATGCTTTCTGGTGATTTTACCAATGGGAAGCACATATAAAGTAAACAAAATTGGGCCAATTACAGAACCTCATGGTACTCCACAAGCAACCCTTCAGTGTGAAGAAAAGGTATCATTTAGATCAACAAACTGGGATCTATCAGACAACTAAGATTCAAACCAGCCTAGTGCTGTTCCTTTGATCCCTACAGTGCTCAAGCTTTCTTATGAGAATATTGTGATCAACTTTTAAAAGCAGCACTGAGATCCAACAGAACTACAACAGACATAAGTCTGTTATCTGAGGCCACGAGAATATCAGTAGTTACCTTAAGCAGAACTGTTTCAGTGCTATGATGTACTCTCAAACCATACTGAAACTTCTCAAAAAGGCCATTATTGCTCTGATCCTTTTCCCTCTGATGTTTGAAATTTTTTTTAACAATTTTTGTTAAAAATAAGGATTAAAAACTGGTCTGTAATTTATTAAGTGTTCTTTGTCAAGAGGTTTGTTAAGTAGGTAATTACTGCTATCTCTAAAGCCTGCGGTACAAATGCATCTGCTACGGATAGATTATTCATATAAAATACACGCTGGATTGTTTTAGATTAAAAAGAAAAAAAATTAAGTACCTATAAAATTGGCTTAATTCAGTGTTGTTGGTTTGTGTGGTGCAGGCCCGCTTCTGCTGACAGGTAAGATAGCCTAGAACTTAGCATAGTAGTTTTGCTTTAGTGGAGCACGTCAGTAACACAGAAAATGACAGCAATAGAAAATGATGGCGTGGATTGTTACATTGCTATAGAATAAAAATACCTTAAAATAATAATAAAAATTAAGTATAGTATGGAAAAAAAATGGCTGGTATATTAAGCTCTGGGCTCCTTTTATTTATTTTATTTATTTATTGCCGTTTTCATTTTGTACCTGATTAATCCTACTGGGGCCCAATTTTGCTGCAGTAAAATATCAGTTTGCAGTTAAAAGGCTGCATAATCCTGGAAACATTTTTATACTCTGATCTACTGAAAACGCCTTAAACACTGTGCTCTCTTAAGCAATCAGTACTACTTTTTGTGTCAGAATTGTAAATCATTAAGAGTACATGGGTAGACCAGTACTCCGTATACTGTTCCAACACAGAGGTTTAAATGTTATCATCACAGCCTTTTTCTTGGTTTTGCCAGAGCCCTCTGAGTTAATGAGACATGCAAAAAATCCTAATATAAAATAAAATCTTTTAAGATTGAAGGGCTCTAAAACACCTGTCAAGCTGGACTTGGAAAGATTAAAGGCATCCATGTATCCTGTTTTAAGTTTAATGAAAAAATATTAAACTAAGGTTTTATTTTTTTTATTTTTTTTTATTTCTCAGGGTTTATTACAGATAATTTGCCAGCTGTTTGTTTGTGTTCAAGAGGTCTAAAAATATATAGTATATTCGTATGGATGTAGTAAAAGCTCTGCTCTTCTTTTAAATGTTTTCTGTTTAAAGCTGGTTTTTGACACAATCCTATTGGACTTTTTTGTATTGTTTGACATAAGAGCTCACAAATCACACCAGCCGAAAAACGTAGGTAGTGCCAACTTTATTGTAACAGAAAGTCTGTTCACAAAGCAGAATAATGTTTAGATGTCTCTCTCTGTCTTTCCCCACAGTACGGCTCCATGACAGTATATCAGAGGAAGGATTCCACTATTTGGTCTTTGATCTGTAAGTGCAACTTCTTCATTTCCACAAGTCATATTAATGTCTAACGGTTTCCATTAGCCCATCATAGTTCTTCATTCAGAATTTTCTGACAGTTTTCTTGGTCAGAAGTGGATGACTGCTGCCATAGTTGTTACTACACAATTGTCATTTAAAACCTTGCATTGAGCAGAATTGAACACTGCTGATGCAACAATTGGTTGTGTCAGTATCCGTTTTGAACATTAGGACTCCCCCAAATTGTACTTTGCCATGACGTATTGTATAGGCTAGTTAGCTGTCCAACAAGTGTACACAGGGGGGGCTTTATCACTGCCTTATCTCTTTTCAAGACAAAGTAAGCAATCCATTCTCCATAAAGCTCCTATGTCTCGTATTAATGGACTGCTAAGTCATGATAGGGAGGTTAAAATAATATTATAAATTAATATAATGCATAAAAAGTATGCAGTGGGAAGATTTACCAGAAGCGATCCGTTGAATGATTGCATTTACCTTATGTCGTTCCATCTCTATAATACCCAGTGATCTCTGCTTGCTTTGGTTCTTCCATGGTGAGACCCACCAAAGGTGCATATTCATAAATGAGAGGGGAATTGTAAAGTTTATTTCAGGAAACAAAAAAAACGAAATGTATATTAATTCCACACAGACTGAAATTTCAAAACCCTTGATTTGTGTCAATTATCATGTCTACTACTAGCTAAATAAAAACATGATAGTGACGATTAGAATATTACATCAGACCGATGAGATATTTTTAATTCAGGTCTTTTTGGCCTGTGGGACTCCAGAAGCAGCTGATGGGTACTGGAGGTCTAACTGGCATGCGGCTCGGGTGGTTGATAAGGCAAAAACTTGGATGCGGGAGGAGTTCAGAAAGGCCATGGAGAACGACAATCATACGGCTTTGAGGCGATTCTGGTCAACTATACGGTGTCTAAGCAGGGGAAGGATATAAACACTGGTGACAAACACTGTTTATAATGGGGATGATGTGCTGCTGACCTTCATTGGGATGTTGTAGGTCTGTCGGTGGATTACTTCAAAGACCTCCTCAATTCCACTGACACATTTTTCACTGAGGCTGCAGAGACTGGGGACCCTGGGGCAGGCATTCCAATCTCTGATGCTGAGGTCCTCACTGACGGGGCCCCGGAGTTGGATAAGACACAAATTCCTTAAATCTCTTTATGTTGTAGGGTTGTGTTGGCTAAAGCGACTCTGCAACATTGCATGTCCCACGGGGACTCCTGTGAGGGGTATTCCGGGAGTATGGGATGCCGGGCCTTTTGATACATGGTGCCAAGTCGCTGTTTGACCATACCAGAGCCTGGTCTGCGTTGCCAGCAGAAAGTTGGGCATGTTTTCAGTGAGAATTGGACTCTACCAAGGTTGCCCTTTCTAAACGATTCTGTTTATAACTTTCATGGAAAGAATTTCTAGGCGCAGCCCATGTGTGAAGGGGATCTGTCTAGGTGGCCTTAGGATTGCGTCCTTGGTTTTTGCAAATTATGTGTTCCTATTGGCTTCATCTGCTTGTGATCTGCAACTCTCACTGGAGAAGTTTGCAGACGGAGCGTGAGGTGGCAAGGAGGTGAATCAGTGCCTTAAAATCTGAGGCTGTGGTCTTGAAACTGAAAAGATTAGGATGCTTCCTGGCAGCCTCCCTGGGAGGTGTTCCGGGTACGTCTCAATGGGATGAGACCCAGAAGAGGACCAAGGACACGCTGGAGGGTCTGTGAGCTGACCTGGGGATTGCTCATGATTCCCCCGGACGAGCTGGCCTAAGTAGCTGTGGAGAGGGAAGTCTAGGTCTGCCTACTTAGCCTTTGTCTGCAACCCTACCTCGGATAAGTGGGAGAAAATGGATGGATGGATGGATGGATGGATGGAGGGATGTGGGCCAGGTACAATTGGAGTACCTTTCCCAACCTGTGTGGAGTTCTGCACAACTATAGTGGCAGTAGAAGAAAAAGTAATCTATAAATAATATACTTTGGGCAGGTTATGCACACAGTAAGCATAATATTTAAATCACTGTTATAAAAGCAGTATTGCTGCTTTTTTCATATACCCCTTTTCCACCAAGGGCTGGTTACGTGCTGGTGCTAGAGCTGGTTTGCGGCTGGTTCCAACTGTGAACCAACTGTGAACCACAGTTTTTCCACACATAGTCACTGGCCGGAAAGCTACGTCGTTACGTCACTCCATTCGTATGCATATATCACAATTACCAAGTAGATTTAGCGCCAAATCCAACCACCACAAGACCACAACAACTCTTTTTTAGCTTGTTAATAATTTGCTTATCACTGCGCTCATACCCTCCCGCAGACATCTCTCACTGAATCTATTGGAACACCAGTTTGGTCCTTGAAGCCCCCTCAAGATTTTGTTTGCACTTCGATTGAGGACCACACTGCGAGCAAAAAGTTTGTCTCCTCAACTGACCACGGCTGCTTTGACTTCCGGTCCATTTTGGTTCTTTCGTTGCACAGGCAACTCCAGTTTTGTTTAAAAACTGCCACTCTTTACATGTTTGCCACCTATTAGTTGTTCCATAGCCTTGCCCCCAGTCCCTGACGACATCAAGTTGAACCGGTTCTTTCCTCTAGCCCAGACATGGGCGAACTATAGCCCCAGGTCCATATACGTTAAGCTTTTTAATGCTGCCTGCCGAACTTCTCCAAATTATAGTAGAAACCCATGGATGTGTAAAAACCCCATTAATTTCCCTTTCCCTTGCAATACCCTTGTTTCCTCAAAAGATGGCGCATTATTCTGTAGACACGTTGGTGTGTTAACTTTCTATGGCGTGAGTTTTGTGCCACCAGGTTTGTGGGTACAGAGCTATCTGAAGGAGCAATAATTGTAAACGTGTGCGTATGATTCTCAGGTGCGCGCGCTCGCTCAAAGGTGCTCGGACACGTGTTCAACTCTGAAAAACTGCTCGCAACTCTACTTTATTTGTAAATGAGCCGCGCTCCCAGCTAATCAAAGAATAGCCTTTTTCATCCAATTAAATAATTCCTTTCAAATATACAAAATGGATTCATACTCTCATACTCACTAACATTTCAGCAGAGTTGCGAGCGCAGACGCAGAGCCGAACACGAGCAAAGTGAGCTGAGCGAGCGCGTCAGAGTTGAGCGCGTGTCCAAGCACCTTTTAAGCGAGCGCTCGCACCTGAGATTCAAACTCTTACATATATTGCTCCTTCAGATAGCTCTGTGCCCGCAAACCTAGTGGCACAAAAATCACACCATAACTTTCCAGCTCCTTTTGGGAAAGGGGAAGGGAAATCACTTAAGAGTAAAGAAATGGAAAAATTGCAAAAAAGGTGGAATCAAGATTAGACAGGAAAAAGATTATATAAAGTAGAAAAATTAGTACTAATTAGAAGTATTAATATGAGAAACCGAAAGGAAGAAATAATAATGATCGGATTAAGAGTTTGTCATACCTATTTAGATGACATTTTATATTTAATAGGGAAATAAAAAATAATGATAAATGTGAAGGATGTGAAGAGAAAGAAAATGTAGAACACTTATTGATGAACTGTAAAACATATGATCCTGAAAGGGAAAAATTGAGAAGAATGGTTGGAAGGACAGAATGGAGTCTTAAATGAAAATTGGAAATGAAGGAAACCTAATGGATATTTACACATTAAGGAAAGCATTATTTATTTAAAAATAGAATTTGACTGATGTAAAGTAATGTTGCTACGCACTCATGGTCCTGGCCCGGCCCCTCTGTCAAATTTTAGAACCCATTCTGACCCGCAAGTTAAAAAGTTTGCCCACCCCTGCTCTAGCCCCAGAACGAGCTGGTGCCAGCTAAGCACCAGTTTGGAACCAGTTTGGTCAGTGGAAACACTACGAACACAAGAATAATTATCTGTCTTCACTCTTGTTTTTTTTTTGTTATAACTGGACGGGTTCTTTTGTTCCCAGTGTTACTGGTGGGGAGCTGTTTGAGGACATTGTTGCCAGGGAGTACTACAGTGAAGCAGACGCAAGGTCAGTGTTATGTCCCATCCTATGATGTTTTCAAGGTTTTTGAAGCGCAAACTTTATATTTCTAAAATCATTAACCTGTCAATATGGCAGTTGCTCACCTAATCACTGGTTATTTTCCTCTATGTTTTATGTGTTTTTAATACCAAACTAATTTCCACTTTCTTTATGGGCTATTTCAGTCTCTACTTCTAACTCTCTACATTATGGTCCTGTCAAGGGCCCTTCCCTAACAGAAGTAGAAGAAATAGAAGTTTAGTAAAGCCTAATTGATGATCTATATTTTATTATCTAGATGGCTCTGACAATCAGTTATTGTGTAAAACATAGCAGTTGTAAATGGAAGCACAGCAGTATGTGTTAAGGTTTACCTCTACTACATTAATGTAAAAGTACTCCTTATTCAAAGTTCTATCCATACCTAGTTTTCTCATATTGTTGTGCTATAAAAAGATTTATTTTATTTGGCTATGCTTCTTCTGAGATAACGCTAAAGCCTTTTTTGAGGCAAAAATTTTTTTATTTTGTTTTGAATATAATGTTTTATTTTCTGTCGCAATATATATTCTTAAACACTTAAAAAACAGCAAATGTTCTCTTTAACCACTGCAAATTTAATGCTTCTAATTTGCTACAATAAATAAAACATGGGGAAATATTTTGGAAAGTTGGACTGAAGTACATTTCAGCCTAATCCAGTTGGAGGAAGAACTCAGTCTACCTTCTTCAAGATGGCGGCGCGCAGCAGTGCACGCTCCTAAGGAACACCCTGATTTAAGTTGTTTTTACGCCAGTTCCGAGCCCAAATTCATGCGCGTCATGCGTATGAGTTATGGCAGGGCTGAACTATGCGTGATTAAGGACAGTTTGGTCAGTAAAAATCTGGAAAATAACATCCGAGCAACGCTGGGCAGACTACAGCTCTTCCGGACTTCGGCGTGGAGCAGCAGAGTGCTGCAGACAAAAGGTGATGCAAGCGGTGGCCGAAAAGGGGGAAGCGGGACGGTGTGCTAGCCAGGCTAAAGGCTAATGCTAACCGATCCCCGATTCCGTCACCATTCCTGTCCAACGTCCGCTCTTTGGTCAACAAGCTGGACCTGCTGCAGCTGGGGATCAGTGTTTGGAGATGAGGAACTGCGCAGTGATTTGTCTCACAGAAACCTGGCTGAACGACACCATGGCAGACTCAGCCTTCCAAAGGTTGGTGCAAAACCTGCTTGTTGGAAAACAGCCACTGCTCCGAGGTGAAAGAACAGCTTACTATGAAGTGCAGACCTCATCTGCCCCGAGAGTTTATGGCTGTGTTCGTTATTGCTGTTTAAATAGCACTGGATGCTAATGCTAACACCGCTCTGAAGGAGCTACATAACAACATCAGCTTGCTTCGGAACAAGTTCCCGGAGCCGTTCTAGGTGGTAGCGGGGGATTTTAACCACGTAGGACTGACGAACAGCCTGCCGAGGTTTAAACAGCATGTGAGCAATCCAACACGTGGAAATAACACTCTGCACAGTGTTTACACCAACCTAAGAGACCCATACAGAGCCTTCCCCTGCCCCCACCTCGGCCTCTCCGATCACATCTCCATCATGCTGGTGCCTGCATACCATCCCCCGCTGCGACGCTCCAGACCCACACAGAGGACCATTACTGTGTGGCCCAGTGACGCCGACACTGTGCTGCAGGGCTGCTTCGGCTGCAAAGACTGGCAGGTCTTCAGGGAGGCTGCTGAGTACGAGGGGGAGCTGGACCTGGAGGACTACACATCTGCTGTTCTCGGCTACATCGGCAATTGCGCAGAGGATATTACCACCTGGCTGAATGCAGAGGTGCGTTCTCTGCTGAAAGTCAGGGATGCTGCCTTCGGGACTGGTGACGCAGTAGAACTAAGGAGGGCTAGAAGAGAGCTGACTGCAGGAGTCAAAAGGGAAAAATCTGCATATGCTCAGAAAATCCAGGGAAACTTTTCCTCCCAGGATCCACAGAGCATGTGGAAGGGCATCAAGTGCGTCACAGACTATAAAACAGAAGGTGCACAATGCCCCAAAGGACCCTCCCTGCCTTAGGTTCTCAACCAATTCTACGCCCGGTTTGAGATTATTTATTTTACTTTTTTAACTTTATTTTATCTATTTTAATATTAGCTCTTGGGTGGAACTGGACTGTGAGAATACAATTTCGTTCCACCTCATGTACCACATGTGTTGAAATGACACAATAAGATGGCAGCTGCACGAAACTGTGTGATTCATTTTGTTCATTTTTGGATGCAGAGACAACGACACTTCTGTTGGAAAGTTGAAGAGGAACTATTTAATGATATTTATGTCAGCACACTTATGCAGACTCCTTCTTGAGAGAAATTTTCTTACATTTTCTTACAGTAAAAACTTTATGCTCACAAACGATTGCCGCAATGATCTTAATGATAAAATTGTGTGTTCTCTTCCCAAAGTGTAGTCTAGAAAAGTAACCCTTTTAATAATTATTAATAGAAATAAATCCTATCCACCCATTTACTGTCCTGGAGCTCACTTATATCCTCTGTGCAAAGGATCTTTGGAAAAAGTAAGGGTTTCCAACCAGATTGTTTTCTTTGTAGCCAAGACATGGCAACACATCCATTTGTGTTTTTCCTGTTATATATTGGCTATCAAGAAAACATTTAGCTTTGTTAAAATCATAGATCTTTGTACGATGAATTTTCAGATCTCGTTTTATCATCTATGAATGGTAGTAAAAAATTACTTTCCGGCTTTGGAAGACAGGAAAAAAATAAAACTTTTGATATTTTTACTTTCTTTGAAATGTTTTGTTTTGGTTTTTCTTTGTTATTTAAAAAAAAAATATTTAAAATATTTATCTGCTTAGTATTGGTGGCACTGAAAAACTTGAACCTGTCATACTTAACTGAAACTGAACTCTTCTGTCTGCATTGTTTTCTGTGGTTTTGTATGTGGTCACCCTGAGGTTACTTAAGCTTTCCCCTTTCCTCTCGTTTTTGATTCTCGGCTGTTGTCCTTGTCTTTCTGTCATTGCATACATCACGTTCTAAAACATGCAAATCATTGCATAGTATACAGGGACATGAAGGTCAGTTAGTGACAAGGTCTGTCTACATGTGGCACCTTGCCTTGGTTCTAAAGTATCTGATCAGTAAACAAATTAACGTCATGCTAATGGTTGCCCCTTGGAAAGCAACTACATGCCCTCTGCAAGAAGCTGTCTGAAGGATGACTGGAAAGGAGGCAATGGATCAAGTGTTGCATTTGGACATGGTAGATGCCATGACTGCTTGCCTCTCCTTAAAACAGATCACAAAATGCATGTAGCACAACGTTGAAGACCTGCTCTGACACAACAACTTGACAGACGATGGGGAAAAGGAGAAAGGGCATCTTGTCAAACTAACACATGATCAGGGGCCATTCTGACATACCTGCTGAGATTAAAAACTTGACGTTAGCATCTGGTGGAAGGATTTAATCAGTACACCACACACTATTACAGAGAAAGCAATAAATGAAAGTTGAATCACCTGGAGTCTGTTTGGAAAACACAGCTAACAAGAAGTTCTGATGAGAAGCTAAAATTAGGAGCGGAGCTTAATCCTTTTCTTCAGTGCTTCATTCCAAAAATGGCAGTAGATGGAGACTCCAAAGGCATGTACAGTTTTGGTTAGATTGTGTACAGTGATTCACACAGAAAAGATTTATGTGAATATTTATCCTGGATAGAAAAACGGTCCTGACTTAAAGTAAATGATTTATAAGTACTTGAAACTGATCAGTTATTTAGTGTTGATTTTTTATTTTTTATATTTTACCTGCTTACTGAGGCCTTTTAAAGTGTGTACACTGTGGGCCCCCACTGGGGGTTTAGAGTACAGGTCCCCACTGAGGGTTTACACCACAGATCTCCTTTATGGGTTTGAAACACTGGTCCCCACACTGAGTTTGCACCACAGGTGCCCACTTTGGGTTTACATCGCAGGTCACAACTGCAAGTTTAAAACAAAGGTCCCTACTGTGAGTATACACCATGGGTATCCATTATTGTTTACACCATGGGTCAACTCTAAAGGTTTACACCACAGTTGACCAATGTGAATAGGTCATCAGAACTGGTTTTTGCCACGGTTTCCCAGTTTGGCTGCAACAATTCCTCAAATAAATCTGTTAAAAACAACTAAAGAAAAAAAAAACATATACATTGATTACTCTCTTTTTTTGGGATAATTTCAAATTGATCAACCCTTTTCCCTCTTTTGTGGTCAAATGTTGAAGGGAAAGGATATCAAAGAGAATATTTAAGGAAAAACAGTTTGTCAAATGCTTAGCCAAGAGCTTTGTCTAGGAAAGAGACAGGGTTAAACACTGACAGACGAGGGCAAATTTACCATCAATAGATGATACGAAGTCTCTCTCTCTAGGTCTCACAGAAAGGTAAGACATAAACTTACTTTACAGTAAAGTGAGTTAGCTTGGCATGCTTTGCATTGTCACTGACTTAAACCGGGGAGCTTTCACACCAAATCCAGTGGTCTGCGAGTAGTCTGAAACAAACACTGCTAAGGTAAACTGAAAAACCACATGGACGGAACTGTACTCCATGAATACAAGGCCAAAGATAAAGGGCTGCAAAAAAACACAACCTGATTGAATTGTATCAGGATTCCCAACACTGGACTCTTGAGGTTTCACAGCTTTTCTTCTCAGCGTGATTTTTCAGATGTCTCAAATGATAATTCCAGCTCACCCTAGTTATTTAAGGGTGAACTGGAATCACCAATTAACCATCCCAGTTTATTATCAAGATGCATATAAAAGGTTTTCAATTTATGGAAACCCAGCAATTTGCATAGAGTTTTTGACTTGCATCCTTTGCTCCTCCTAGACAAGCATGTAGATGGTAGACAATCACTTTCATTGTGTCGTTGACTTTACAGCAATCCTTTTATATTGAGCATGCATAAAAGGAGAAACTCCTCTCTTAAGAGGAAGAAACCTCCAGGAGAACTGGAACCTGTCTCAGCATGAGTGACCATCTGCCACTTGGTGCTTCAGAAGACATACAAGAAGCAAGGGAAGTAATGTAGGTGTACTTTCTGAGTAAACATTAAAAGTTAATACTGTAGTTTGAGAGAGAATGTTATGTTGTGGGCAAAAATATCTCGGCCAATCTTCCTCTCCAGGGAGTATCACAGCTAATAGAACGCCAGACCAGGTGTAGTTTCAATGAGAGAGAAAAACACTTTAGAGAAAACTGTAGAAGAAAGCAGCAAACTAAGGAAAAGTGGGTGAATTGTCCTTCAGAAACCTAAGCCTATAGAAGCTTAACTACAGAGATGGAGGTATGACAAAGATAAAGCCAAGGAGAATCATATTCCTTGACTGATTTCTCCTCTGTCAGATTGGGCACCCTACCTCTTCTGCTTCTCTACTCATCCAGCGATTGAACAAACATCAATCCATTTTTAACTCTAAGTTTATTAAATAAAGTTTTTAAAATTAGCTTCAAAACTAGGCAATCTGTCTGGCTCATAGCCTAAAATTGGGAGCTGGTTTCAGAGGGGTCTAGTAACCGGTAAAGGATTTCCTTGTAGGATTACTTTTAACCTCGGTGGTGGGCTCCCCTGGGCAGGGGGCACAGGTTGCAGTGTGGCTGAGAAATATTGTCTTGGTATCTTGAAAAACAAATTAAAAAAAACCTCTAATGTCCTATTGTATGCTATAGTAAACGGGTCCCAATGAAAAATTATCTGACTTGAGGGGAAAAAAAGTGGCCTTGCAGTTCCTAACAGATTAGCCCTGCTACTGCTGGTTGGATAAAAAAATTATAAGAAATGTAGATGTATAAATAAATAAATATCTATACACACCACAGTTACACTACTGAGGAGATGACCAATGTAATATAGAGCAATATTATAAAATATAAAGTGCAAAGGGCTATGTAAAAAACATACCATGGGAACAAAAACATTTTCAAGTCATGAATATAATATATGCTAACCACCTGAAGCTGCGGGCAGTGTCATCTGAGCCTTCTAGCCTAGTAGAGATACGAGACCCAACAATACAGGAATGCCCACAAAACGGATCAGAAATGTTTATATTTGTTGCCGCAATCTCCTGCAGGAATTTATGTGTTTGTCATCTTTCACCTTTCTCTCACTAGCTTTATACTTTGTACTTTGCTTTTGCAGCTCCATCGTTCCAGCTAATGTGGAGCAATTTAATGTTGCTTATAGTAATGGCTATTGACAGATAATGTTCCACGGAGGAACAAGGTACTACTGACCTCTCTGCTGGAGGCAAGAGACAAACAATTTAATTTGTGTGGCAATAATGAGGACAAGGCGTTCCTTATTTTGAAAATGTTTAGTTTTTGATAAGGATGACTGTTTCATCAGAAATCTTGCTACAGTGTTTTTGAACAGTTGAAGGCTTTTAACTGCACTTTGTGTACTTCTGAACAGGAAATTTATGAGACCTGATAACGGGATGTAAATTACATATCCATGTCAGAAATATCACTAAGGTTATTAACTTCATTAACAAAGGCCAATTTAATGCTATCTAGTGACTTGGCAGTTTGTTTTTCAGAGGCGTTGGTCAAAAAATCAACTTGTGTCCTCTCAGAATTTCTGTTCATGGATTGGTGAAAACCACTTTTTTTTTTTTAAGTAAACCTTTAAAAATACAATTTTTTAGATTTAAATTGAAGACTCAGATTATATTTTAATTATTTTAAAGCTTTGTGAATTATTAGCACAAACTATAAAGTCTGCAAAGTGGCACCATAACTGAGAACTGCTCAGTCTAAGGTAATGCATTACCTTAGACTCAAACAGTCTGAGCTAATGCAACTCTGTGTTTATCAACATATTGATAATACTGTAATAGATGTTGACACATTAATATTGGCACATTAGGCAAATGAAGATTGTGGACACACCCAGTCTAGTTTCAAAGCTAGGGTTAAAACAGTCCTGTTTGATAAAGCTTATGTTTGAGAAGAGGTAGAGAAGAAAGCCTAATCTGTTTGGAGGAAGGACTCAGTCTAGACTGCTTTTCTCTACCCTCTTCATGTCTCACCCTACAGCATTGGGTTAAGTTATTTCTATTGTTATATTGCAGTAAGCTTAGACTGCTGGAGGACAATCTGACCACTTCTCACTCTGCTACTTTCTTGCTTTGTTCAATCTGCTTTAGTTGCCGTTATTTCAACTTTTGTACCTTTTGTTTTCTCTTAAATGTTCTTCTCTCCATAGTAGCTTAACCTGGTCTGGTGTTGTGGTAGCTGAGACAGCTTTTTTGTAGTAGGACATTGGCTGAAATTCTGCCATTGACATTCTACAACTGCTGCTGTAAACTCTCCCTTTTCAGTTTCCTCTGCATCTATTTTAGTTTTGTCTCCAACCCCCAGTTGGTCGTGGAAGACTGCTGCTAGTACTGAGATCGGTTTTGCTGGAGGTTTCCTCCTGTCAAAAGGGAGTTTTTCCTCTCCACTGTCGCTATATGTATGGTCCATATGAGGGATTGCTGTAAAGTCAACAACAACGCAAGCCATTGTTTCGGTGTGCTGATTACAGAGGAGGAAATGCTGCAACTCAATGACTCAATTAAATCTGTTGGGTTTCCTTACTGATTTGTTTGTGATGTATCTATGGTTTTAATAGATTTTGTTGTAAAGTGCCTTGAGTCTGATAAATAAAGTGATTATTGATTTTTTTTATTTTTAAGCTCTTAATTGATACGAAATTTCTTAGGGACTACTGTTCTGCATATTTTAGGTGTTCCTTTCTGCTATAGACCTGACCCGAATTAGTTTGTGATTAACAGGTGTTTGCAGGACATGATAGCAGGCAGGACTTAATGCTATAATTTTAATTGGGTGTGCTGGAGCAGAGACGCACCTAAGACATACTGTTCAGTGGTCCTGAGGAAAAGTCTTGAGAAACACTGTGCTAAAGCAATGCTGTGAAGTTCCTTCACTAATATTTAAAAAAACAACAGGGTTGTTATTGGTACTAAGTTCCATTGTAATCTGAATTGTGGCACAAAATTGCATCTTTCCAATGAGAAAATGACCTTTCGGTGGATATGGAAGGGGTAGAGAGAGTTAGAAGCAGGAAATTGAGTGAACCACTGCTTTGCTTCCTCCCGTCTCCCTCCTTCCTTACATAGTCATTTTTCTCATTGGTTTGGATTTGACCCCATTTTTGTTTTGACAACTAAGCAGAGAATAGACTGTTTTAGTGCATATGTGTAATTATTAGTCACAGAGTTGCTGTATGATTGTGGAACACAACCAGAATCTGGTTTACTTTGTAACTCATGCTATTAGTTGTCTCAGACATTTGTCCAATCAGACTTCAACTTCCTGATATCTCGCACCATTAATAGAACCGGCAGTTGCACAGGCACATCATATTTATGTAAGAGCATGTCACTAACCATAACCCAACAACACCCCCCACCCCATTGTTTGCATGCAGTCATTGCATCCAACAGATCCTAGAAGCTGTGCTGCACTGCCACCAGATGGGTGTGGTTCACCGTGACCTGAAGGTAAGGATACATACACACTGCAGAGACGTGGCTATAAGGTGGATGTTTCTCAGTGCTGTTTTTCCAGAAAAAATCTTTTTTGTAAACCAAATATTTGTGTACAAGGTTTTTTTACTTTCAGCCATAATATTGTTGTATTTTGCATTGAATGATTGTTGCCCCTCAGTGATCTGATTTGGTGTTGCCAGGCAGCTGCTATGGCTTGTTCTCGAAACAATAAAACGAAAGATCTTTTCCATAAACTGATATAGAACATATACACACACGCACATTAGGTTTCTCTATCTTTTTGCGGTCTTTCCATTGACTTCCATTTATTTGTCAGGAATTTCTATAGCCTTATCCTGATAACACATTCCTAAACCTTAACAATACCAGTACATGCTTGACCCGTTCTATTGTAGTTTCAGCCAATCTCAAAAAATGATGCAGATGTTTATGTCCCATTCCTGATCTCATCTAAGTTTAGGTGTTTCATGTGTGAAAAGGTTTGCTTGCAGACAAATGTTTTGCCAAAAAATTTAAAAATCTTCATCTTCATTTTTTTTTTACATTAGGATATTTGTCATTTGGGAGGGCTGATTAGAGTTAAAGTTAAGGCTGTTCAGCATTTCTTTTACATTTGTTAAAAAATGTGAGGTGCCATCTCATTTCTGAGTGGATCAGCTCCGGGACCGTAGTGTATTTGTAGCGAGACTGTGAGACAGCATTGTTCCATCTCCCGGTTTATGCATCGTATTAGACCCTGAGACACGCCCACCATAGTAAGTGATGCTTGCAAGCCTTGGTCAACGCACACAGTGAGAAGTCCTGGAAGGAATCTTATGAAGTAACGGCAAGAACCCCTTTATTATGCAGGGCTTTTCCTCACATCAGGGAGAAACGATATAAACCAAGTCTGTGGATACACAAACACAGATTGAGTCCTTTTTCTATCTAGCAGGTTAAAAATTGCTATGAATTGCTATGAATGGAGGAAATCCTGGAATATGTGCAGAAGAAAGGGTCATGTGCATTGCTAGGAATTTAAAGAAGCAAAAACTGTCAAAACAAATTTTTTTCATCCTTTATTTAGGTAATTTAATTTGGTCTTGGATCACAAAGTTCCTCATGAGGCCCTTCTCCATATAATCTGGAATTTCAAAGCTTTTCTATTAAAATTATTTTTGAAACTGAATTGTAAGAGCTATGTGTATAAACATTTTATTCAGTTTAAAGAAACAATAAAAACGTGGGTTTTAGGAAAGCTTAATTTATTTACATTTAATGTAACAAACCGTCACAAAGTAATGGGGAATCTAGGGAGATTTATACATTGTTTGCCAAAACTTTTAGTTATGACAATCTGAACATGTTGGTATGCCTCTAAGCCAGTACTCAGAAACGTTCAGCTTCAAGTGTTTGAGTGTTTGTCTCAACCAGCTTTGCACAGCTACTGTCTCAAAGTTTTGCCAATTTCTGTCAGTAAAACCGTCAAGCAGACATTTTGGATAAACATTTGATGGAAAGTCTTGGATATAGTTCTGGCTGTGACTAACCAATTTGCACAAATTAACAAGTTTTACCATTATAGTTCTGGCTTATGTTTAAAGTTGTTGTTTGAGGTCAAATGATACAGATTTCTCTAACCCCTGAAACAGTTTTGCTATTTAAAATCCAAGAGCAGCCGTTTACTGGTGTTTATGGTCTATATGTTTATTTTTTTTATTTGTTGACTTTTAAAACATTGGAATTTTCTTTGACATGATAATACCTTCAGTGCACAGCACTGAATTTATGTAATCATTTATGTATGTAATGTGTTTTTTAGAGAAAAAATCTTATACAATGCAGAATTTTCACTTAAAGGAATAAAATCATGAATGTATATAAATCAAACATCAACAGATGAAATTTTGACAATACATACATGGACAAAAAGTCTCTTTACTGCTGTAACTATACAGATTTAGCTCTAGGTTTGATATTTTCCTTCAATGTAAGACAAATTACAGACCTACAGACCCAGTTTAGTTGAACAGAAGCCTATTGAAGCCACTGTAAAAAGACTTTTGATCCTAATATCGGAATTGTAATAAAAAAAAATAAAGCATGAAGGAAATAGAAAAATGTTCTTTTTTAATTTTTTACAGTGGCTAAAATATTTTTTTGTTTGTTTTAATTGACCAAGACTGTGCAAAAACAAGGTATTTGACTTTGGTGTCAGGCTGACAACATGCAAAGGTCCAATTTATATAGTGTTAAATATAAACTTTGGAAGAGATAGGAAAAACAACCTTAAAACAACTACGCAACTTAAAAGTGTCTGTATGTATTTCCTGTGAAATTTTGAGTCTGTGTGTTCACGTCCATAGCTTCAGCACCTGACTTAACTCAGAGCAGAGCTCTCTTTTAATAGCTGTCACTTTTTGTAGTTTCAGATAAACAAAGATTGCTTTGATCGCTCTCTGACATTATTTGTTACATTAAATCCATCAGAGTTTGAAATTTTTTATATTTGAAGCCATTAAAGACAGTGCTTTGTAAATTTCAACAAATTGTGTGTGATTCCCATTAAATCCTTTTTCTTCTAAGCCTAAGTCACATTCTCTTGAGTCTTTGCTTTATTGTGTTTAAGTAGAATCCATTATCATCTCTCTGTCCAGTTGACCCCCTAATCTTACCACTTCATTAAGTCAGCTCATGAGTTTGACATATTTAATTTCATAGAAGCTAGGAGTCTTATATCATCATGAGGTATAGAATCTATGTTAAGGTTTCACAACTCACAAATATTTTCTTACATTTTTTTTCCACTAATGTGTAAATTATTTTCTTCCCATGAAAATGTTGAAGATTTTTGTATTTCTCCAATTTAAGCCAGAGAACCTGCTCCTAGCCAGTAAATTGAAGGGGGCAGCCGTTAAACTGGCTGATTTTGGCCTGGCTATAGAAGTGCAAGGAGACCAGCAGGCATGGTTTGGTAAGTACGGGATTCCTTTTATTTTAATTTTCTAAACTAATTATATATTTTTTCTACTTTTTACTGATTATACAACTGCAGAATTGGGCTTTTTAACTTGCTCTGAAGGCCTTTGCGTTGATGACCCGAGAGCTTGGTTGAGTGATGTATTTCTTGGTCAAGACTTCTAGACAGGTATGATTGGCACAGTCTGCTTTGACAGAGACATATCCTAGGACACTGTGTAGTTTCCCTGTGGTGCCAGGGGAGTTTTTCTTTTCTGCCCTGGAGACACTGGAACGGACTGCTCAGGCATATCGAACTCGGCAGCAGCTTTCAGGACTCAGCAGGGGTATGCCCCTCCCCCTACTCAGTGTTTGAGGCAACCGACTGCTGACCCTAGTTCTCGGTCACTATCTCCAGGTTGTGATCAGGCTGGGGCATTTTTGGACCATAACGTTGTGCACTAGCTAGGAGGCAATTAAGATGGTAGAGGAGGAGGTATGTAGGGATGTGTGCCGCTGTTTGCAGACAGTGGAGCTCCTACCCAGCCCCACCCCAACCAAGGGCTTTCATACCCCTTTTCCACCAAGCTGGTTCGGTGCTAGAGCCAGAGTTAGCACTGTTCTTTTTGTTTCCACTGACCAAACTGGTCCCAAATTGGTGCTTAGCTGGCACCAACTCTTTCTGGGGCCAGAGGAAAAACCGGTTCGACGTGATGACGTCAGGGACTGGGGGTGGGGCTACGGAACAACTAATAGCCGGTAAACAGGTAAAAACCGCTCTTAACCTGTTTTTAAACAACACTGGAGTTGCTTGTCCAACAAAACAAACAAAATGGACCTTAAGTCAAAGCAGCAGTGGTCAGTGGAGGAGACAAACTTTTTGCTTGCAGTTTTGTCATCCACCGAAGTGCAAACTAAAGCTTCAAGGACCAAACCGGTGTTCCAATACATCCAGTGAGAGATGAGGCGGGAGGGTATAAGCGCAGTGATAAGAAAATTATTAACAAGCTTAAAAAGTGTTGCTGTGGTCTTGTGGTGGATGAATTTCCGCTAAATCTGCTGGGTAATGGTGACGTATGCATACGCATGGAGCGACGTAATGACGTAGCTTTCCAGCCAGCAGAAAGGGAACAAACAGCTTTTAGCCTGGTAGTCAGCCAGGATTCCTAGAACTGTTGTTACATTCTGAAGTTTTGTTTCTTCTTTGAATGTAGTCATCAGGTAGACATAGAAATGTACATCAACAGTGCTGTTGTTAAAAAAGACCTGGTCGTTCTTGGTCAGATGACGACCTGTTTCAGTTATTGGTTTTTCTATACCACTGTCATAGTTGATTTAGCTTTCTGAAGGGATTAGATGTTCTACAGCTTGTGGCTCCCATCTGATTGGTTTTGGCTTCATTTCATATCAATTTCTTTATCACCATTCCCTGTGGAAAACAAAAATAATTAGTACAATTCCTCATGCACCAGTTTCTATCTGGAACCAGTTCATGTTGTGTTATGACTTTACTTCAAGCTATCGTCCTTCTTAGAGCTACAGGATGTGATGGCACACTGAGTCTGGTTTAAAAGTAGGCTGCATGTTACTGATGGTGAGACAGGTTGCCCTGGGTGATTTCATTTCTTCAAGCTTGTTGACCTTCACTCATAAACTTGACTTTATCGGACCATTATTCCCAAGGTCCAATGAAATACTTAATTCTAAGAAGTGTTTATTGGACAGCTGATGGCCCAATTTAATGTTAATATTTGTGTTTATCTATTTTAGGTTTTGCTGGTACACCTGGGTATTTGTCTCCAGAGGTCCTGAGGAAAGATCCATATGGCAAGCCTGTGGATATGTGGGCCTGTGGTAAGATATTCTACACATTTGACCTTAATTAGGAATAAATAAACCTTGTCAAACTCTAGCCCATATTTTGACTTTCATTTGGGAAACAAAAGAAATACCACAATGTGTGCCTTGGAAGCTGGCTGTAATTATTTGTTTCATAAATCTGATTGAATGGGCATCAAATTTCATATGTATTTTCTCATGAACAGTTTCTTTCCCCTCTATAGATTTGCATGATTCTACAGAGAGAATGATTGGTTCTCCCTCTTGAATTAATCCTTGCCGCTTCACACATGCCTGATGGGCCACCTGGGCCTGAGATGTGCCACACATACACACACACACACACACACACACACACACACACACACACACACACACACACACACACACACACACACACACACACACACACACACACA
>JAVLVB010000854.1:0-11419 GCA_032876305.1 Orestias chungarensis | reverse complement strand
AGAGAGAGAGAGAGAGAGAGAGAGAGAGAGAGAGAGAGAGAGAGAGAGAGAGAGAGAGAGAGAGAGAGAGAGAGAGAGAGAGAGAGAGAGAGAGAGAGACCTTCTGTTTAAAAAAGTTATCTTCTTTTTTATGACTATGAAAATTGTAGAATCGCAAGATTTTAAAACTATGAATTATCACTGGTATTATTTATTTGACAAAAAGTTGTGAAACAACTGGTGACACTGTTGGGGATTTATTCAAAATTGAAGACATACTGAGCCAGCATGGCTACCTTAGCACCTTGCAGTGATATTCAATCCATGTTCCATTTTGTTGGACCATCATTTATATTTCAACAGGAAAAAGACCCCAAACACACCTCCAGGCTGTATAAGGGGTATTTGACCAAGAAGGATAGTGATGGGGGGCTGCGCCAGATGACCTGGCCTGCACAGTCACTTTGAACCCAATCGACATGGTTAGGGATGAGCTAAACTGCAGAGTGAAGGCAAAAGTGCTAAGCTCTTGGAACTTCTTCATGACTGTTGGAAGACCATTTCAGGTGACTTCCCTTTTGAAGCTCATCAAGAGAATGGCAAGAGTGTGCCAAGCAGTGCTTATATCAAAAGGAAGACCTATTTTGAGTTGAATCACAGTTTTTTGTAAAGTATATAATTACACAAGTGTTAATTTATAGTTTGGAACCAGTCAGTGTGAATCTACAATTTTCATAGTAATGACAATAAAGAAACATTTGCTCTGTAGTGTATATATGTATGCGCGCGTGTGTTTGTATGTGTTGGTATATTTGGCAGTAACTTTTGTTCTTTTTTCCCTTTCCATCTCTTCTGTGGTAACATATCTCTGGAAGGTAAGAGTCTCTATTGCTGCTAACGGCTCTTAGCATCTCGTCAGCCAGGTTTGCTTCTGAGAATGCATTACTGATCCAACACACCTGAAATACATAATTAAATAACATCTTCAACGCCATCAAGTTTAACAAAAAAACCTTCATGAAATATTATTGATTCAGGTGTGTTGGAGTAGACAAAACATGCACGGCAGGGTATTAAGTGTATTTTGTGCAACAAACATTTTTGTTTGCTTAGTATTAATACATTTTCTGGAGCTCAGAGGTAAATTAGTGCCACCTTAAGACCTTTACCCTGTTTCAAACTGAGAAATAATTAAAACAAAGTAACCAGTTTGTACATGATATCTTAAAATGATTAGCGTAATGTTAAGCCTAAACTGAAAAAGAATCTGAATGGTCAATTTATCTGATTATGCTATTACTGTATGCCCTCAACAGCTGTAATCATAGCCAGTTAAAGAATTTTAGATAATGCCAGGTGTAGACAGAGGACTCGAGGTAGGTGATTTGGTGCTTGGTTGAAATTCTCTAGCTTTGATATTCCACTGCCACAATTATTTTTTACGTTTGATCACAGTTTTAATGTGTTTAGGTTACACAATTATAAAAAAAATGCTTTTTCACAACATATAACAAACCTAGTTAAGATTATCTCTCTTAGTTATTATCATAATGTGCTGCTATCAGTCAAATAGAACACATTTTAAGACCCTTTAACTTCAGTAACTGATCTGCCAATAAAACAACTCTCTGGTCTAATAGAGGCTCAGATACCCTATGTGTCCTATGCTGTTCCCACTGCCACCTCTACACGTCTGCGTTTGTCTATGCATGTTAGTTTAAGAGTAGATGGTAATTCATCTGCTACCCAAACTATAACAACCAATAAGCTTTAACAGTTTCCAGTTCTTGAATAAATCTTTGTTCCCTTTCTGGTTCCATTGAGATGAAATATCCGCACATGAATTAAAGTTGGGGAGAAATGGCATCTCTCACAGTCTCATTCGATGAATCCTTGTATGTTCCAAAATTATGATTCTGTAGGCTTCACTTGACCTCAGTGTTCTCCTCTGCTTCAGTGGGGCCCATCCCGAGGCAGCCAGTTTTTGGCCACCCTTAAACAGTATTGCATGCATGTGTGTGTTATTGAAAGTGTGCACCAACTATTCCCTGATTTGCTTGCATTGTTATTGTTGTCTTCACAGCAGCCAAGAGCCTGCTGAACAAAAAAACAGATGGTGTAAAAGTAAGTGTGCTTCCTCTTTGTCTTCTCACTTTTGTTATCTTCTCACACTCAGTCTTTAGTACTCATTAGCCATTGTTTGTTTGTTTTTTTGCTAACACGTGTCAACCCACTACGGTGCTTCAGATGTTGTTAAAGTGGAGTTGAGGAAATAGATTTGAAAGGAGGTTTGGGTTTCCTTAGTTATACCTGTGAGTAGTTGTAAAGGATTTTCTGTGTAAACATCTGCATTCCCACTGCCACTGTCTGAGTAAAGGAGGAGCAACTGCTGTAAGATGTATGAGGATTGCTGAAAATTAAGAATCTATGATTTTCGTATGAATCCAAGACGGAGGATTTTTTTCTGTTACAATTCTCTCTGCTGGTCAGAACCCTGAACTGATGCACATATTGTGTGTGAGTGTTTTAGTTACACTAACTGCATCTAAACACAACCTTTAGTTCTGCCTGCTTGGTAAAGACCCTGATAAGATTCCAGACTATTGTGCATCAGGGCTGTAGGCTGGTTCATTTGCTGTAGAAAGAATTGAATGAGAAATAAAACCTTTAGTTATAGATCTTCTGCTTTACACTGGCTCTCATATCATTCAGTTCTACTCTTTAATTGTTCTATGACACTACATGATGAATAATTAGAAAATATTTAAGCCTGCATGATGCTGGGGTTAAGTCAGCAAGACAAAACTTACTGTGTTTCTGGTTAAGACTGGGGAGAAATGTTACTTTGAAACACTAATGTGGAGTTTGAGCAGTTGCTTCAAGTGAATAATGTTACAATATCATGTTCACTGTTTAAAAAAGAAAAGAAATGTTTCTCAATTTTTTCTTCTAACCATTGTTTCCAATGGTATTCATAAAAGATATTTATATATTCTCTATATATTATATTATTATCTATATAGTCAGTTGAATAAACCTTGACATTTGTGGTGTTTGCAAACTAAGCCTGGTTCTGGTTCTGTTTATGTCATCATATTAAAAATAAAGCCTAATTTCTACTCTCATTTCATTCAGAAGGAAATAATTCTGAAATTCAGTGACTTGATGCAATCTGCTGGGGTTCCCTAGATACTAAACATTTTTATAAAACAAAATATAATTAAAAAAAAGACAAGTCAAATTGTTTTAAACAGTTCTCCAGTCTCTGTCTGTTCACTGTTACTTTAAAATCGGGACCTGCCCTGGTTTTATATTGTTTTACTAAGTTTCACTGAGTTCTCGGTAAATGCTTCATTTATTAACTGCCAAGTAACTATGCAATTCAAAGTTGCATTAAGTATATTTAGCAACGTCCTATGAAAGATATGTTTTGGGCTTGACAGGCACGCAAGCCCTTGATTCTGTTCAATCGTGTGATGAGGAAGAGTCTTCAACACAATTTGCCGTCCTTCCTACTGCCCTAGCTTGTCTTCGAACAAATGGTTATACACTAAGCCTTGCCACTTCTGCCTTATCCTATCTGTTTCTCTGTCCACTGCCCTTCAGATCAACAACAAGGCAAATCTGGCCAGCAGCACCAAAGAGCCTGTTCCCACTCCTGCTCTGGTACATTGTCTACCCGCCTTTCTCTCTCTTTTTGCTTGCATGGCTGTTGAACCACCATAACATCAGTGATTTTTATATGGATCATCTTTTAAACCCTTTAACTGTTTGTAAAGGTCTGTGTATTCATTTTAGCAACTTTGTGTGTGACATGGCGGCCCATTTCACCGCACTTGTAACATTGCTGTAAACTGGCTCCATTGTTGTTGATGCTGGTTGTAATGGCCATGGGCTGATTATACACTCACTGTGGATGGAGAAGGTAACACCCTCTGTCTCTTAGACTCCAACTAGCTTGATCCTATAAGACCCTGGTAAAAATTACTATTGATATCCCTTGTGATAGAGACATCCATCCAGTATCCCACCCGCTTATCCTTGTCGTGTTGCGCGGGTCTGCTGGTGCTTATCCTCATTTCACAATGGGCGAGAGGAGGGATACACCCTGGACAAGTTGCCAGTCCGTCGCAGGGCAAGTGACAGAGACAGACCCCAGGTAGTAGTTAGAATAGAATAGAATAGAAGTACTTAATTCATCCCAGCAGGGAAATTATTATGCAATTTCAGCATACAGACAAGGTGTAGTTATCTAAATAAAAATTTGATTTAAACAAAATGCTGTAAAATCTAAAAATTATTTTGATATTTGTATAAAGCAAATGTGCAACAGATGCAGTTGTGCAAGTTTAACTCATAAAATGGTACCAAACAATGAATTATGTTTTATTGTGCAGTGAGATGGCATGTGGCAGGGAAGATTTTCTGTATCTGTCCCTTCGACAGCGGAGCTGAAGCAGTCTATGTGAAAAGGTACTCCCCTGTTTGTCCATTGTGTGGTGGAGAGGGTGCTCTTTGTTGTCCATGATAGACAACAACTTCTTCTGTGGCTTCCTCTCCACCACAGTTTCCAGGGATTCTAGTTTTAGTCCTAGTACAGAGCCAGCTTTCCTGATTATTTTCTTCAGTCTGTTCAAGTCGCTGGCTCTGATGCTGCTTCCCCAACACACAGCAGCAAAGAAAATGGCACCAGCAACAACACTCTTATTAAAGGTCTCCAACATCTTGCTGCACGCGTTGTAGGATATTAGCTTCCTTAGGAAGTAAAGTCTGCTCATCCCCTCCTGGACACAGCGTCAGTGTTAGAGGCCCAGTCAAGTCTGTTGCCGATTACCACTCTCAGGTATTTGTAGTCCTCCACCTCCTCCACCACCTCCCCCTTGATCCTTGGTAGCTGTGCAGGCGTCTTCTTCCTCCTGAAGTCAATCACCATCTCTTTGGTCTTACTTATGTTGAGCCTCGGGTGATTATGCTCAGACCACTCCACGAAGTTGTCCACCAGTGTCCTGAACTCCCCCTCCTCTCCATTACTTATACACCCGACAACAGCTGAGTCATCGGAAAACTTCTGTAGTTGGCATGACTCAGAGTTGTCCCGGAAATCAGTTGTGTACAAGGTGAAGAGGAAGGGAGATAGCACAGTTCCCTGTGGAGATCCCACATCACTGACCACCACATCAGACAGGACACTGCCCAGACGGACAACCTGTGGCCTGCCTGTCAAGTAGTCAGAAACCCAGGAGATCATCGAGTCTTGGACACCAATCCTCCGCAGCTTCTCACCCAGTAGCAGGGGCTGGATGGTATTGAAGGCACTAGAGAAATCAAAGAATGGGATTCTCACAGTGTCTCCTCCACCATCCAGGTGCACATGGGCTCGTTGCAGCAGGAAGATTACTGCATCGTCAACTTCTAAATGGGGCTAGTAGGCAAATTGTAGGGGGTCTAGAAACGTCCTCACCTGAGGCCTCAGTTGGGCCAGGACCAGTCTCTCCATGACCTTCATTGCATGAGATGTGAGAGCAACTGCTCTGTAGTCCTCTGGGTCAGATGGCCTCGACAGGAACCACGTGGGACGTCTTCCACAGCAGCGGGACTCTCTTCTGACTCAGGCTGATTTTGTAGAGGTGTACAAGTGCAGGAGACAGCTGGCTTGCGGAGGTCTTTAGGGTCCATGGTTTGATGACATCAGGGCCTGCCACCTTCCCCTGGGGTTGGTGTTGTTGTCTGTAGTGAAAAGGGGGGAGGAGGAGGGAGAGGGGGGATCAACTTGGGGTGGTGTGAATTTGCTCGGGGATGGGGGTGACGGCGGGCTGGCAGTAGGTGAGCTAAACCTGTTGAAAAACTGGTTAAACTGGTTTGCTCTATACACGCTCCTTGATGTCTGCGTGTCCTTCCCCCTCATTCCAGTAATGTGCTTCATTCCAGTCCACACAGCTCTTGCACATTTCTGCTCGAGTTTGGACTCAAGCTTCCTCCTGTAGTTGTCCCTTGTTGCGGAAGTGGGTCTTTAACCCCTTACTTCCTCCAGGTCCGTTCTATCCAGTTCCGAGGCCCAACCAGTAAAACCAGCAAAGTATTTATCTTGTAAAAATAATGAGAAATGGTTAAGTATAAAATCATGATTTAATATAAAAGCAATCAGTGTACAATTATGCAAATGGAACAGATACAGAGTGACATTCACCATCGGTACCAGACTCCATTTAGCACATCATAAGGATGAACCTCCCCATGAGGCCCAAAAAGTACATCCCAGTCTGTCGACTCAAAACAGTCCTGCAGTGCCTCAGCTGCCTCATGTGTCTGTCTCCTAACGGCCCTGGTGCGCCCGGGCTGCCTAAACACCAGAGGAACATACTTTGGAGTCATCCTGAACAAGTTGTGGTCAGACCTGCCAAGGGGGAGGGGGGTGGGGCTGTGGCGCTGTATACATCCTTTGCATTAGCATACAGGAGATCCAGTGTTTTGTTTTCTCTGGTGGGAGTTGTTAAAAGTTTTGTCCAGTAAGCCATGGTTAAAGTCACCTGTGATGACCATGAAGGCGTCCGATTGTTGTTGTATGTAGTTTGGCAACGGTCGAGCTAATGATGTCACAGGCTGCCGCTGCATCAGCTGATGGGGGAATGTGAACAGCGGTCATAATGGCATAAACTCCCTCTGTAAATAATACGGACGCATTCCCACAGCCAGTAGTTCAATGTCCGGGGTAAAGATCTGCTCCTTCACGTTCACATGAGCGGGATTGCACCACCTCTCACTCACGTAGAGTGCAATCCCGCCACCCTTCTTCTTCCTACTCTTGGAAAAGCCTCTGTCCACCCCGCACCAAAGAAATTCCAGGGACCTCCACGCTGTAGTCCGGAATGAGAGCAGCCACGTTTCCATGAAGAAGAAAATGCTACACTACCTGTACTCCTTCTTGTGTACTCACCAGCGCCGTGAGTTTGTCTGTCTTATTCCCCAAATACCTCACGTTTCCCATAATAATCGCCCGCACCGCTGGTTTGTGCTTCGTCCATCCATTGTGGAAACTTTTAACTGATGGTCTATGTTATTTACCCCAATATTCATTTGAGGTTGACAACAGAGAAAAAAACACAATTTAAAAAAAACACTACGGGAGCTTCGTTGCCAGTCCATCGCAGGACAACACAGAGTCTGACTGGACAAACAACCACTCACACACACACAATCACACCTAAGGAGGATTTAGAGTGCCCAGTCTGCATAACGTCACGTTTTTGGACTGTGGGAGGAAGCTGGAGTACCTGGAGAGAACCTGGACATTAGTTACAGTCTAATAATGATCATACAGCAACTCCAGTTCTTTTTTATATGTAATATTCTATGCTACATTAAACAAATGTCACTAAATACAGACAAAGCTAGGCTGTATGGCATTCAGAGAATTGAGACTTATTGTGTTATTCCCTAAACGTAGTAAAACCACATTATTTTGTCCTATCTGACAGAATAGTTCACCTTTTACAGAACAGTTTTTTCTTATCTTCTGTCCGAGGTACAATTGTCTCAGAGGTCTGCCAGCTTGCTGTGCAAACCAGCATTTGTTGGTTGTTGAATAGTAAGTTTTAGGATTCTTAAGGGAAAAAAAAGAGTATTTTGTACTTTCAATGGATGTACAAGAAGAAGACGCATTAAACATAAATTTGTGAATTCATGAGAAAGGTCATCGGCAAACCTATTTAACTTAAAGCTGCAATTTTAAACCCCTATCTAAGCTCCATTTTGTATGGTTTAATTGAGAGGGTTTGGTGAAGAAGGATTCCAACGGAAGGGGGATGGATAGTGTGTGGTGTTGTCAAAGTTAATATTGAAGTGAGTTGATTTAGTGCTATTTTCTGGGACCAATAATAATTATGTTAATATTTCAGTGTTTAATTTCCAGGTTTTATGTCCGATAAGAAAATAGTGAGGGTGGAGCGAATTTTGGGTTTATTGATGTGGTTGAGATGTAAAGCTGTATGCCATTGGCATAACAGTAAAATGAAGACCATGAAGATGGATAATATTGCTAAGGGTGAGGATGTAGAGCAGTGGTACTCAAATAGAAATGATGAGGGGCCACTTTTTTTTTTTTTTGACTCAAGGGGCCATTTATTGGGATCGTGTATGATAACGTATCATAACAATATAGCATATGTATAACATTTAAAATATATTTTATTACAAACCATTTCATTTTTATTAAAAACAAAAATATTACCTAAAAAAACTATTTTAATTTGGACATATATTAAAATAAATAACTAAATAAAACCAAACATAACCCTGTTCAAGATGAAAAAAAAAAAAAGCCTTCACGCAGCCCATTTCTTGTGCTTTGTTTAACAAACTGCATCTCAAGAACTATTTCACATTTCTAACATGTCCCCTTTAATGGGAGAAATGGCCTCTTGTTTCTTTGGCCAATGTTTCAAACCTGGGCTTAAATGGTGTGATTGCCAGGGAGACACACTGATGCATGTGCTAGTTGGTTAGGCGACTCTGTACTGATTTTTAATTATTTTCATATTTGAGAACGCTGTATGTGGAGCCGAACATTGTAAGGATGGTAGAAAGAACGCAAACCTTTCTGTCCCCTCTGGTTGGAACTGGCGGTTTTTCTGTCCAGTTTTCTGTTTGGACCAAATTTCGAGCATGCCAACACTGCTCCGGTCGGTAAACGTGTGGCTGCTGCTGATAGTTACTGTCTCGAGTTTGGGAGGGCTGCTATCTGTTTATTGTTGCCATGGAGGCAACCCCCAGCCTTGTATTGAGATCGTGGCATGCGATTTCAAAATAAGACGGTGCGATTGAATTTATTTTTTTTTATAATTAAATTTTTTTTCTCAAAACAGCTCATGGGCCATTAATAAATACCAAAAGGCCACAAAAAGCCCGCGGGCCGCTATTTGAGTATGGGGGATGTAGAGGATGAAGAGTTGAGGACATACCACTGAACCTTGGGGAATACACTGAGATAGGGAAGCCCTTTTATCTCAACATGTTTCTCAAGGTTCTATTGTGTCAACTGCTGGAAGGGTAGGGATTGACTGAATTGTTGACTATAGGTGAGGTATGACTAAATCCAGGAGATAGCAAAGTTGGTGATTTTGAGTGAGTCAGGACAGGAGGATAGGGTGACTGATGGTGTCTTAGGTTCAGGAGAATGAGGAAATTGAGATAGCATCAGAGGAGAGGAGGGGAATCTTTAGTGACTTTGAACAGAGCTGTTTCTGTGCTGTTTTTTGGACAGACTGGAAATGTTTACATAGCAAGATGATTGGGGAGATGGAGATGGACAATTAAATTGTGAGGAGTTAAGAAAGAGCAGCAAGCTTGATGGATATCAGCTTGTGGAAAACTATTTTTTGGTTTGATGAGAGATGGTCTAATATGTGCAGGTTATGGATTGTGATACCAGAAGAGCCAGATCCGGAATATGGTGTTGAGAATGACTGGGGAAATTCCCTAGTTGTGTGTCGTTAAAGCAGTCCAGCGGTTTGTGCCCATTGTTTAAAGGAACAAATAATCTAAACAGTGTAAAATATTCATTTTAGGTATACAATAGAAAAATAAGGTTGAATTTCATACAACTTATTGAATGTAAAAAATGTTAACAAAAATCTCAATCTTAGTATGCTTTACATATAAATTGACATTTTATTTTATCTTTATTCTGATTGTTCAGCAGGAGGTTGACTTAGTTTGGCATTATTTTTACAAATAAAACAAATAATAAAAACTGCTGTCTCTACCAGCATGTGTAGAACAGAGTTTGTAAGTTGTATACATTGCTGGGGATGGGCATCTTGTTCCATATGTATTTGTTTATTGTTGCTTATTTATTTCTGGAGAATAAAAGACAAAATGACGAAATTAGTGCACATGAAAAGTAACAAAAGTAACACCCGCAACTCCAGCTATTGGTTATTTTACTGCACTGGCTCTGTCTCTCCTGCTTCAACTGCGACATGCTTTCGTCTCAGATGTTCACTTAGAGAAGTCTTTCATATGTGTTTGTACTCAGCCATACTGCTCAGGGCAAATGTGTTTGTGCCACCTGGACATTTGATTGAGCCATGAACGTGCAAAACAAGGCTAACGATTGGTTGATTTCTCCTTTTACTGCTCCATAGGTAGCTCACAACATTACGTAGCTTGTCACTGCCTCATAAGGACCGGAAATAAAACAGATTGTGTTAGAAATATGCTTAAAGTAAAACCTGATTATAAAGCAACTAATCATTGAACAAATTAGTTGTCAACTATTTTAATAATCAAGTTTAACGGGTTAAATTGTCGGTTGTATCAGCTGTATATTCCTGTAACCTATTTTTAGGTTTTTACTGATTCCTGTTTTACTGGTATTCAAAGTTAGGCATGGAAAATTGTAATTTTGCATGTTAAGAAATATTTAACTATATTAATGATCTAGTAGTGTAAGCTGATTAAACATGTGAGGTGGAAAACTGATGATCTGGATATCTCTAATCTTTAAAGTTACATAATTACATGTGTAAATTGTTCTACTGCTGGGTAGTTGTGATTCTGCTTTTTCTTATTTTGTGTTTTAGCTTCTTTACCTGTCTTTACCCCTTTTTTTGTTAATATGACCTTTGAACACTTATTTTGCACCAAACGTTTCTCCTACTGTTGGTCCTTTGAAATAGGAGCCTCAAACCACTGTTTTCCACAACCCAGCTGATGGAAACAAGGTATCCAGTTGATGAGAAGTTGTTCTTAAGCTGTGGTTTACTGTTGTTTAGAGCCAAGCTTTACTGTTGCTTCTGAAGATGTTTGTGTTTCACTGATTCTAAAATACATAACCTTATGTTGGAAAAAATATCTGCATGCTAACTGTTGCATGTGGTTTTTTCCAATTACAAAATGTGTTTAATTGCCAATGACCACCATGATAATTAATTTGTTCATTTTAATGTTTACATAGATTTCAGAACGATTATCATTTACCATTTAGAAAGTGTTTAAATTATATACACTTGTATAGTTATGTCAATCTCACAGCCTTTAGACAAAAGGATTATGGAACAAAAGGAACCATACATGAATACCAAACTGTTCCAGGTTAAATCCTTTTCAGGCCATAACAAGTGCATCTCTTATCTGTTTGTGCAGACATATAGATGTATGTTATCATGCATATCATTGATAAAATTACATTTTGGAAACATGCATGCTTGTTTTAATGCTTTGTGCTGCTCTTGGCTATCTGGTGTTGTAGGTTATAGTGTAGGGAGTGTTGGTGTGCTTATTGACAGTGTTGTGTAGATATACTCAGTAAAATGTTATGCCTTCTGTTTTTGTCCAATTATCACATCTATTGATAGATCAGTAAAAGGAAGTGTGTGTGTGTGTGTGTGTGTGTGTGTGTGTGTGTGTGTGTGTGTGTGTGTGTGTGTGTGTGTGTGTGTGT
>JAVLVB010000853.1:117660-130165 GCA_032876305.1 Orestias chungarensis | reverse complement strand
ATCTGCCTCCCATTGTGCTTTTAGAGATTCTAGGAACCACCAGTAAACCTGCAGTCTGAGAGCGAAGTGCTCTGTTAGGGACATAAGGAGTAATCAGATCTCTGATATACGATGGAGCTTTATTAGTGAGGGCTTTATATGTCAAAAGAAGAATCTTAAAATCTATTCTAAGTTTGACAGGGAGCCAATGAAGGGAAGCCAAAATTCAGGAGATATGATCTCTCTTTTTAAGCTTCATCAAAACTCTTGCTGCAGCATTTTGGACCAACTGTAGACTTTTAATTGCATTTTGTGAACTTCCTGCTAATAAAGAGTTACAATAGTCCAGCCTTGAAGTAACAAATGCAAGGACTAGCTTTTCAGCATCTGTCCTAGAGAGAATATTTCAAATTTTTGCTATATTCCTAAAATGAAAGAAGGAAATCTTAAAGACCTGTTTTATATGGGTCTTGAAAGACATTTCCTGATCAAAAATAACACTTTACATTGTCACCAGATGCCAACCTGATTCTATCCAGGTCAAGTGGCTGACTAAGCAATTTCTTTTTTATAGGTTCTGGTCCAGAGATAACAACTTCTGTCTTTTCAGAGTTCAACAGCAGAAAGTTTAATGTCATCCACATTTTTATGTCATCTAGACATGCCTGTAATCTACCAAACTGACTGGATTCATCAGGATTTATAGATAAATAAATACCATAAATGTGGAAATTAACACCACGCTGTCTGATGATTTTACCAATAGGTAGCATGTATATAGTAAATAGAATTGGGCCAAGTACAGAACCCTGTGGTACTCCACAAGTAACCTTACAATGCGGACAAGATTTGTCATGTAGATGAACAAACTGGGATCTATCAGACAAATACGATTTAAACCAGCCTAGTGCTGTTCCCTTGATCCCCACAGTGTGTTCGAGCCTTTCTATGAGGATATTGTGATTGAATGTGTCAAAAGCAGCACTGAGATCTAACAGAACTAGAATAGACACGAGCCCATTGTCTGAGGCCCTGAGAATATCATTAGTAACTTTAAGGAGAGCTGTCTCAGTGCTATGATGAGCTCTGAAACCTGACTGAAATTCTTCAAATAGGTCATTATTCCTCAAATGCTCTCTCAGTTGATTAGCAACAATTTTTTCAAGGCTTTTAGATAAAAAAAGAAGATTAGATATGGGTCTGTTAACTTTATTAAGTTTTCTTGATCAAGAGAAGGTTTCTTAAGTAGGGGTTTTATTACAGCTACCTTAAGAGCCTCTGGTTCATAACCATTCACTAATGACAAATTAATCATTTCCAAAATGGCGGTAATAATAATAGGAAATACTTCTTTAAACAATTTAGCGGGATTGGATCCAACATACAAGTTGAAGGCTTAGATGAAGAAAATATTTTTGAAAGCTCAGAAGGCTCAACTGGAACAAAACACTTCAAATAGAGATCAGGCCCCAGAGCCACATTTAGTACCTCATTGTTTACTGAGGTAGTAGCTATGTTTGGTAGGATGCCATCAATTTTAGTTTTAATAGATTCAATTTCAAGAGTTGGAAGAATGGATGATATAACTGAGTTTTCATTTCTCGTAAGTTTAGCAACTGTATTAAAAAGAAACCTAGGTTTGTTCTTATTCTTCTGTATTAATAATGTAAACCTAATGTAAATGTAATTTGAACAACAGCATCAATCTGTGTAGGGCATGAAATTAATTTGTTGTCCTCCACTGTGTTTCTCTGAAATACTGAAGAAATAAGAGGTGGAATGGATTCTTTGAAGGCTGTAAAATCATTGTCCGATAGACACATACTATAAAGACATTTTCTTTCAGATTTTAAGTACTCGGTGAAAAAGAACTCAAGGTTATCAAAAAATGGTTAGAAAGGAGAGGGTTATGAGGCAGTACTGTAACTTTTTCACACTCAATGCCATAGGTCAGCACAAGGTCTAAAGTGTGACCAAGAGAGTGAGTAGGTGTTTGGATTTTTTGAGTGAAGCCAATTGAGTCTAAAATGGCAGTAAAGGCTACATTTAGACTGTCATTTTTGGTGTCAACTTGAATGTTAAAATCTCCCACTATAATGATTTTATCAGTGTTTAACACTACATCAGATAAAAAATCTGAGATCTGATCTATAAATTCAGAGTAAGGACCTGGCGCACGATACAAGATAACAAACAGAAGTGGTTTAATTCTTTTAGAGGTTGGATGAGGAAGGCTAAGGGTTAAAGGTTCAAAAGAACTATAACTATTAGTTGGCCTGGGATCAATTTATAAATCTGATTGAAAAATGCTTCCTACTCCTCCACCTCTCCCAGTACTTCGAGGAATGTGAAAGTTTGAATAATTAGAGGGAGTTGATTCGTTGATACTAACATAATCCTCATGCTGCAGCCAGGTTTCTGTGAGACAAAGCAAATCAATTTGATTATCAAAAATTAAATCATTAACTAATAAGGACTTTGAGGATAGAGATCTGATATTCAATAAGCCACACTTAGTAGCTGTACATTTGTGTTTAATCTGAGTTGTTTTTATCTTTATGAGATTTTCAGGATTAGCTCTTTTTAGATTGAGCTTTAATCTATTTGGTTTTGGCCGTGGGCAAGACACCGTCTCAATGGGATGTTGGGTAGGTAACTGTAGAGAAGCCGCAGAGAAGAGTTCTAAATTACGACTCTGCTTTCTGGTCTGGACCCTGGTTTGTCAGTAATTTGGGGAGTTAATAAATTTGGCCATATTTCTAGAAAGAAGAGCGGCTCCGTCCAAAGTGGGATGGATGCCGTGTCTCAGGATCAGACCAGGTCTTCCCCAAAAGGTTTTCCGATTATTAATGTAACCCACACCGTTTTCTGGACACCACCTAGATAACCAACGGTTGAATGACAACATGCGACTAAACATGTCGTCACCGGTCCGATCAGGCAGGGGACCAGAGAAAACTACACAGTCCGACATTGTTTTTGCAAACTCACACCGAAGCAACAGTAATTTTAGTGACCTCCGATTGGCGTAACCGGGTGTCATTACCGCCAGCGTGAATAACAATCTTACTGTATCTACGATTATCCTTAGCCAGCAGTTTGAGATATAAATTTATGTCGCCTGTTCTCGCCCCTGGAAAACATTTGACTATGGTTGCTGGTTTTTCTAAAGCAACATTTCTGACTATGGAGCTGCCAATTACCAGAGTCTGTTTCTTGGCGGGGAAAATCGGTTTGAAAGGTTAACAGGTTGGTGGTGAGCCAAAGGCTCTGTTCTGGGACTTTGCTTTCTGTGTACAGTCACCCAGCCAGGCTGATTTCCCAGCTGTATGGGAACTGCTGGAGGATCACTAGGGCAACCTGTTCTTGTTGTCTCCACGCTAGCTAATGGGCCTTGGCTATCTGCGGGTGTTTCAATAGCACGGAGCCGAGCTTCCACTTCACACACCCTCGCCTCCAAAGCTAAAAAAATGCTACATTTAATGCACGTACCATTATCTCTAAAGGAAGCAGAGGAATAACTAAACATCTGACACACAGAGCAGGAAAGAAGAGAAGCAGAGGGAGAAGCCATAGTACCGCTAGAAGCTAAGCTAAGCTTAGCTAGCGAGTGCTCACTACACAAAAAAGGTCAGTTTAGAACAATTACGGTTTCTAAAAACTTCAGTGAAGCAACAGAAATGTGTGATTAACGTGAAGGTGTGTTTAGAATTAGCTAGAAACGTCTGAGTACAGAGAATTCAGAGTAATAAGAGAGCGCACGGAGCTAGCAGACGCCATTCTAACTGACTAATATATTCCATTGTTGGTTTGGCCTGATATTTATAGTTCTGAATATCAACCCTACCACCAAATCTTTCAGAAAGAAACTAATTTCTTTACCACTATGGTGCTATAATTTTTAATAACCCAACCAGTTTTTTTGTAATAGCCTACTTACACAAACATAAACATCGCTGTGTCTGATTAAAATGTCCAGCTGCAACTTCACAGGCAGCATCATCATTCAGTTAATACATGCATGTAGGGTTGTTTTGTACTAGCCTCTAGTGCGTGGATAGATACATAAGATCTCAGGTCATTAAGTTCTTCATGGGAAGTTTTATCTAATACAAGATGCATACTTTTTACCTGAGTGGCTTCCTATTGAACTCTCTAAAATGTACAAAAATGCTTCTTTTCTAAAGTTTATTGCAAGTGTGTGACCCTCAGATTAACTCCCTACAATCCAGATTAAAAGAGGGAAAGTTTCCAAGAATTAGCCTTCTCTGTTCATTTTGTCTACAGCTCCACTTTGAATCTCTGCTCATGACCTGGTTAGAATCCAGGAGGGTAAGATGCAAATACTCCTGTTCTCGATATTTTGATCAAGATTGTGTGATTTTATTAAGTAGTCAATTATTAATACAATTAGAAGAATTTCAATAAAACCAAGAACAGTTTTGTCTTTGAGGAACGGCTACAGTTTGTTATGGTCAATGGTATGAACTTTGGGGTCTTCTAAACCGAGCAAAGTCAACAGTGGACTGAGATACAAAGACAGCTGTGTAGACTTTAGGAAGGCAGTCATTGGACACCACATGGAACGGTGGTAAAGCAAATACACTATATGCAGATGCTTCTTACTGTTTATGTCATGTTTAATTAAGACCATGAGCGCAACAGAAACCTTAAAAAAACACGTATTAGCAACACAAATCATAATAACAGGGTTCAGTTTTCCATAAACCATAAAGCTTAGACCTTAAGGTGATGGAAAAATGTCCTGTTATGTAATGCAGCCATATTTGCTATGTTCCACTGTGATGAGCAGATCAGGATGAAAGGAATAAAAAATAAAATCTACTTTATGGTCATTTATATTTTTAATTGTTAGATCTAATAATGAGTTCACATAAATGCACATAAATTAATCAGATATGTTCATCAGACATTACAGTGTTTTGGCTCATAAATTCATTGAACATTATAAATACTCTGGGCAGTCATAAGGTCACCTTTATATCTGGAAGTATCTGATTCACAGAGCCTGCATTTTTTTGTATTATAACAGCCTAATTTCCCGCTAATACTGGAAGATTTCCTGTGTTGGTTGGTTTAACCCCAACAGTGGAGCAAGGAGGTGCACCAGGATGTAGGTTTGTGTGGTACAGCTGAGACGATTCCACTGAGCATGTTAATTTATAGTTTGTGTCTTTCCTGTACTAACATGTAGTTATAAAAATTTCTTAGGGAAGCTTAAGAACTTGTGGAGTGACACAACTTTGTACCATGAAAACCTAAAGACTGCTCTGGTGAATTAAAAAAACCTCTTCCAAAAATAAAAAATTAAATTCCATCCATGCTTTTTAAATCAAATTATCACTCAAACGCTAGTTTAAACGGTAGTTAAAGGAGTCAATCATGCCATGGATTCTACAAGTTTTCCCAGGAGCATAGAGGATATACAGGCCCACAGCATCACAGATCCAATACCCTGCTTAAGAGTGAGACACAACTACTTTAAAGGTGAGATAGAAACAAGACTCACTCTGTTGAGCTGACATCCGTGATTAAACAGCATTGACTGCAGTTGGGTCTTCAGTTGAATGCTCCAGCTTCCGTGTTCTCAGAGATGTTCTGTCGGCTGCTGGTGATGGTCAAGAACTGTGTCTGCACCACCATCTCGAGCCTGGATCGGAGAGTCAGGCGAAGCAGAGAAGACTCTGGGGAAGCATCACCTATTCTCTCTGGAACCAACCTGTGAAGCTCATCATCGTCATCTTAGCAGCGCTGAGTTTCTGTCCCCTGAGCGTGAAACACCAGAAATGAATTAATCCATCCTCTTAGGTAATACGAAGGGACTTGTAGCTTTTTATTAAACCTTGGTGCGCTTCACACATAAAGCCTGAGCAATATGCCACTTTAGCAAGTTAATCCCACAAGAGGGAAGCCAGAGCTGAAGGTGTGGATGAGGGTTTTATGTGTTTGAAACAAATATGTGGATATTCTCCATCTGTGTCCAGTCAGGAATTGAGCTCATGTGCTGTTACTGAGGATTAGAAATGAACGCTCCAGCATTTTCAGGTTTAAAACAATTTATCCTTATTTAAATTGACCGAAAACTGAAGGAGTGGTAGTATTTGCCATAAACGTATAATCATAAACTGAATGAAGCTTTTAGTTTTAGTCCTACTGTCTCTTCCTGTACTGCTGAGTTTTTCAGTCTTTATCTTTATTCTCACTTACCGGAAAATTCTGAATGCTCCCAGATGTTTACACCTGTATCTGATCCGTTCAACTGCAGCCGGTCACTTACTGTTAGGGGTTTTATCTGAAATTGTGTAGCTTCTCCATAGCTTTTATTAGTGCTTAATCAAACTGATTGTAATGATGTACCTATGATTTGAATTGATTTCCTTGTAAAGCGCCTTCAGACGACGTCTGCTGTAAATTGGCGCTACATAAATAAACTGCTTGTATTCTTGAAGCTGATTCTGAATACAGCGGTTCCTAAAAACGTCTACGTGTTTGATTTTGCCCTGCAGACTGACTGATAAAGTCTGTGAGGATCTGAATTTACCTGAATGAGGTTCTCCTATTTTGTTTACAGACCTAAAGATGAAATGTGACGAGCGTCTGATCGTTCGGTTAAAACCTGAGAGCTCCTTTCTTAATGCGCATCCATCTGCGTTGCAAATGAGGCTGAAGAGGTTTTTGATATGACCTCTACCAGTAACTCTTTGATCTGTGCGAGCTCCACACTCTCTCCCTTCCTTTGTGGATGGTGTCGGGAGGCTGTTTATGCTTTATTCATGTCTGTAGGCCCAGTTTTTAATTGGCTTTGCCTCTTGTTCTAAACGCAGGGTTGCTGCTTAAGCGATGTCACCGTTTGCCTGCAGAATGTGCTCAGCCCTCAAGGCTCACATTTCACTTATTAGCTAATTTTCATGCACAGATGTGGTTCACAAGGGCAAATGGCAAATAATGGGAAATCTGCCAGCTGAGAGCCTCATCCAGCTTGGGTCAAACTTCAGGTATTATTTGAACTTTTGAGAAGCAAATCATTTGCTTTTTAGTGCTAGAAATAAAGTTTCAACTTGAAGTAAGAAAGGTAGAGCAAAAATCCCTTCAGCATCTGAAACCAGACATTCATTTACTTATTCCTTATAAAAAGGGCTCTTTTTCTAATGTTTTATTGAGTTTTACATGTTATGTTAAGTTTGAATGGTTGTATACTACATGGATATCTCAATATGCATAAAGTTAAATACAAATGTTAGGATAGCATCCTGTTGTAGGGTGTTTGCTATCAAATGATATTAAAGCAGTCGTGTGAGAGTTTTGCATATGAAGGTATTGCTTTATACCGTCTAATAACAGCACTCATCCTCTTTTATCTTTACAGGAAAGACGAGAAGGAGTATGCACTGAAACAAATTGAAGGCACTGGAATATCAATGTCAGCCTGCAGAGAAATCGCTGTAAGTCCCACTTTTTTTCCACAGAGGCCTTTATAGATTTCCATCTTTACTGCACAGCATTTGTTGGAACCTTGCACTTTGATGAGCTGATTCAGAAACTAAGGAGACCGTTTGCCTTCATATTTAATTTAATCCACTTTAAAGTCTAAATATCTGGCTTGGTAAAGATGTGAATCATTAATTCCTTTTTTTATTGCGATAGCTTGATCTCACACAGAAAAACATAGAAATACTCAAAATTAGTCCTTGTTTGACATGTCGGTATAAGTCCAAAAGTAAAACTAGCAATGTTTGTTTCCATCTTGTTGTGGTATCTGCCGGGCCATGTGACACTGATAGTCTTGCTATGGATGCCAGGAATGTAGGATGTTTAACTGAACAGAGAATTAGTATTTAGAGTCAGTTGTTGATTCTTGGAGGCGCATTCAGATTTTTCCAAATATACGTACCGCATATATCAGCCACAACTTCAGTATCTGCCCTGATTTTCATATCGGTGCGTTCCTAATTCTGAATGCATTTGTTTGGTGGAGATCTGAATTCTACAGGGAAGCTTTCCTGGTAGCAAATACAAGTTCTCACTTTTACTTTATTTCCCAACAAATGGCCTTAAATAAATGTGACACTTCTTTGTGCTTATCTTAATCTCAGATGCTGCTGCTGCAAAAAAGTAATGAATTTAAGACTTTTTACACTTCCTTACAAAGCGGGCTGATAAATGTGTTCCTAAACGGTCTGTTATGCAATTACCACCATGAATCAAGAATCAAGAATCAGTTTATTTCTATAGCGCCAATTTACAACAGGTGTCGTCTCAAGGCACTTCACAGAAAATCAAATAAAATCAAAGATACATTCAAACAAATCAATTTGAAAAAGTTTCCAATCTAAGGAACCCCAGCAGATTGCATCGAGTCATTGAATTGCAGCATTCACTCCTCTGGAATAAGCAGACCAAAACAATGGCTTGTGTTGTCGTTGACTTTACAGCAATCCCTCATACTGAGCATGCATATAGCGACAGTGGAGAAGAAAACCTCCACTTTAACAGGAAGAAACCTCCGGCAGAACCAGGCTCAGTACAAGCAGCCATCTGCCACAACCGACTGGGGGTTTGAAAAGACAGAAAGCTAAATTAGAAGCACAGGATACTGAAATAAAAGAGTTTATAGCAGCAGTTGTAGAATGTCACTGGAAGTATCTCAGCCCATGTTCTCATCCAAGAAGCTGTCTCAGCTAACAGAACGCCAGGCCAGGTGTGGTTACTATGGAGAGAAGAACAATAAGAGAAAACAAAAGGTTAACAAGGTTGAAATAACGGTAACTAAGTAGATTGGACAAAGGAAGAAAGTACCAGAGAGAGAAGTGGTCAGATCGTCCTCCAGCAGTCTAAGCCTATAGCAGCATAAACTTTATCAAACAGGAAGGTTTTAAGCCTAGATTTGAAACTAGACAGGGTGTCTGCCTCACGGACTAAAGCTGGAAGCTGGTTCCACAGGAGAGGAGCCTGATAACTGAAAGATCTGCTTCCCATTGTGCTTTTAAAGATTCTAGGAACCACCAGTAAACCTGCAGTCTGAGAGCGAAGTGCTCTGTTAGGGACATAAGGAGTAACCAGAACTCTGATATACGATGGAGCTTTATTAGTGAGGGCTTTATATGTCAAAAGAAGAATCTTAAAATCTATTCTAAGTTTGACAGGGAGCCAATGAAGGGAAGCTAAAATTGGGGAGATATGATCTCTCTTTTTAAGCTTCATCAGAACTATTGCTGCAGCATTTTGGATCAACTGTAGACTTTTAATTGCATTTTGTGAACTTCCTGCTAATAAAGAGTTACAATAGTCCAGCCTTGAAGTAACAAATGCATGGACTAGCTTTTCAGCATCTGTCCTAGAGAGAATATTTCTAATTTTTGCTATATTCCTAAGATGAAAGAAGGAAATCTTAGACCTGTTTTATATGAGACTTGAAAGACATTTCCTGATCAAAAATAACACCAAGGTTCTTTACATTGTATGATAATGCGTTGGATTGACGAGACGATGAAGCTACACACCAAGTAATGGTTAATCAGGACAGTTGTTAACGCGTCAAATTTCTGGAAATGTGGGTGGTTATGCAACACAAGTCACATCTATGTGACTACACCACAACTGCAGGAAACAGGTCTATCAGGGACTAGAACCTGTTGAGCAGCTGAGCGTAGGGTGTGTCTTTGTGACAACATATGACATCGCTAAAGACCTGTTGGTTCATGTATTTCATTTGGTTAAAGTTGGATATGATGGAAAGTGCTAAATGGTGAATCATCTATACATAAACATTTGATCCTTCCATGCTGGGCATTTGTGCTCTTTCACTGACATGTACTGAAACCTGTTTACTCTGCTCTCCGACTCTTACCTTGGATGTAACAGTACCGCATTCATTGGATCGTGCCATGAAACCAATATCCATAAATATTTAAACCAGCAAAATATTACACATTACAATTTAAAATCCTGAACGTCCATTTGTGATCAGGTTGGAGTACCTTAAGTCATCGGTTAAGGAGTCTGTCAGACTCACCACATTTCACTGACTCACAGCTTGTTTGTTTGAGCCCGGGAGGTAAACTTTCTGTTTTATTTGATATCATTGTGTCATTTGTTTTCCTGTTTGCTGTATTTAAGGGGTGGTCTGAGAACTGTATAAAACAAGGGAAGGTAGATATGTTATTAAAAGCTGTTTGAACTTTACTTTCATTAGCAGAGTTTAGACTGTAATTCCACTGAAAAAGCTGATACCTCGATGGTGCTAACCTGTTTATGCCTTTAGACCTCTATGACATTGACAAGCGTCATCATTGTTAATAAATATCTTAGAAAATGACTTAAACCCTCTACAAAGATATTAGACCAATCAGTTTCTGCATCCACAACATCAATGTTGACATGAATGTCTGGGCATATAACCAGAAAGACTAAAGAGGTCAAGGTACTGCCTAAACAATGTGATGTTGATCTCAGTCCTTATCTGAAGTTTTCCTTTCTCCATCCACCATTGATGGCCCTTTATGGCACCACCTGTTTCAGGAGGATGCAGCACGCTGAGTGTTTCAGCTGCTGCCCTCTGGCTTACGTTATATGGTGCTAAAAACAGAGACAGACTGAGACTTTTTGCCCATCTAACATCATTGAGGTTAAGAAAATCTGAAGTCAAAATGTGATAAATACTCCAGAACAGTTGTTCTAAGCTTGTAGACTCAAGAAAACTTGAGAATTTACAGGCCTCTTAAGTCATGCTATTCACCATGTTTAGGTTTAGCAGCTTACATTTGGAGCTACAGTGATGTTTCTTAACATTTTCATAAATGGTTCCAATGTTTCCAAATACAGCACACTCCAACTTAAAAGCTGAACCCTCAGTGATAACCAATGAAGCAACTATACTCTCATACATTTTGCATTTCCTCTTCTCCTGTACTGTCCTCCTTGTTTCTTCACTCTTATTTCAATGCTGTGCTTCATCTTTAAAATACAAAATAGTTGGTGTTAGTACAAACTTGTCAGCTGCTAGATTAGAACAACACTGGAAATAGTTTGGAGCTGAGTTTCAAAAGAATCCACAAATAACCAGGGGTTCTGCTGCAATGTGACACGCTAACAGTGAAATTCTCTGTTTTCTGAAACATACTACACAAACCTCTAACTGGTAATAAATCTACACCTACATAATCATCTAACATAGTGCTACCTTGTAGACATTTATCCCTCTGCAGATTGTTCATTGTCAGTTTAAAATAAAAAACACAATCATGGGACATGTTTTAATTGGAATAAGGATGAGGCCTTTAAACCCATGCATACAATACCAATAACAAAAGACGGTGGGGGTAGTATCATCAGGTAATTTCTTTAAAAATAGTGCTTTGAGCAAAGTGGACCTATACTTTATGGAAATTATGCATCTAACGCAAATGTTATGGTTGTGTTGGAAATAATAACAAGCCAATAAACTGTATTGAACTATTTGAAAGATAAGTTTTACTTGTTTTTGTCTTATTCCAGTTTTTTAGGTCAGATCTGTAACTGAACCTATATACTGCAGATCAAGTCCTCTTAAATTTTCTATGGAGCGTCAAACCTTTGAGTCCAGACCTTTATTTTTGTGAAATCCATGAAAGTTGCCCTGTTTGTGTTTAAACCAAAAGTCACTGTGTAAATCTGATACTGTCAACTATTTCCTGGTTCTAAATAACCAATGCATTACCGTTCAGACAATGAGGCCTCTGCCTTAATTTTTTCCACTGTGTAAAATGACTGTTGTTTAGAGCAAACACATAAAGCAAATATGGCGTGAGAGCAATGATAGATTGAAGATCTTGTTTACAGATGCAGTATATAATTAATTATTACCACTAAAGCAATGAGGAGGCCTCCTGTGGGCTCTTGTTTTTTCACCAGATCAAGTCTAAACTCACTTATTTCCCAAATGTTACGGCCACCAGTATTTGGTTTCCCTCAAAAACATCTCTGAGACTCACCCAGCCGAACAAAAGGGTCTTTGTGGCGTCCAGACTGCCTCCACGCTTCGTTTAGCAAACAGTCCAGTTCAGCAACTGGCAATCCACATGCTCTGTGTGTTTGGCTTTGCAGAATAGCTGGTAGTTTGATGTCCTTGATAAAAGCATGAGAGTTAAGCAGCAAACTAAATGTCTGTGTTGTATGATAACATGTTTTGTTGTATCATATATGGTTTTGCCCAGTTATTAGAAGTCTCGGTTCTTTAATCTGATTCTAAAACATCATTATTTTACTTAGAGACAGCTAAAACCAAAGGGTGCAAGACTGGAAGTGTAGTAGCATTGGAACATTTTACAACAGTTATGGATCCATGATATTTTGGCTTTAACATCTGTATTGGTAGATGTTAGTTATTTTTCACATATTGGTCTAATAAGTAAAACTGGGCCCATATTAAAGGGGGGGAGTATTATGAAAAAAAAACTTTTTAGATCTTTACAGTGTTAGAATTTCATTACCGCATGTATATACTTGAGGAATTATCAAACCAGGGGGG
>JAVLVB010000853.1:63521-84784 GCA_032876305.1 Orestias chungarensis | reverse complement strand
ACCGCCGACGCCAAAAAGCAGAAATCCTGTCATCATAAATCCAATCATGTATAGATCTTCCACGTCCTCGACTGACATTTTCGACAGACACACAATCTTCCACTTCATCCAGGAATCCATTGTATATCCTGCGAACGCTGTCCCGTCTGGACACGAGGGTTCCCCTTTGCCCTGTCTTCCCGTCAGGAAAATTTGATCATTTGCATTGAGAGACCAGCTGACCAGATCTATTATTTTCGGTTTCGGAAGATATGTAAAAAGATGCTCCAAAAGAGAATGAAAGACACAAACACAGGGCTGAAGCAGGATAGATAAGGGTAAGGTCGGGAGACAGAGAGAAACGCGACCGCCTTCTTCGAGAGCTAGAAAGAAAAAAAAATCATCCAATCATCACACACATGCGTTCCATCACAATCTTATGATGCGGATCAATTATCAAAACTCCATAGAGCCTAAAATAGATGCAAACAGTAACCCCAGTGTTGTAGTAAGTGGTACTTAATGTTGTTTAACCTGTAGTAGTGACTGATAGATTTTTCCTGTCACCTCTATCTAGTGTCTCACTGGCTCGATGAAGACACCGCCATCATAGCCGGCACAGCTACTTTTTTATTACCTGTCAGCTGTTAAATCAAACATCCAGAAGTGATGGTAGCAGTTCATATAACATAATGCTGTGTCGTTGTGTGTGATTTCTTTTTCATATCAGATAAACAGTGAAAGATTTGTTCCCCTTATATTGAACCCCCAGTTTAAGGAAACAAAGGCTTTGCAGTAGAAAACTATAATTTCTGTTTCTCTGCCCGTAGCTCCAGAAGCTCCTCACCATGGACCCCACTAAGAGAATCACGTCAGAGCAGGCGCTGCAGGACGCCTACTTCCTGGAGGAGCCGTTACCAACCACAGAGTGAGCCTTTGTAAATTTCACTTTGGGGAGTTTCCGCCTCTCCCTTTCATCCTCACTCCTCTCTGTCTGTTGGCACAATCTGCTGGTGCAGAAATACCAGTAATAGCAGTTATAGCTTGATGTACTTTCCTGCAGTGTGTTTGCCGGCTGTCAGATTCCCTACCCAAAGCGCGAGTTCCTGAATGAAGATGAGTCTGAGGAGAAGACGGACAAGGTAATTATGTAGATAAATGTATAGTTGGCATGTTTTTCCACAGAGAATGAAGGGAATCACATAGAAGTGTGCTGAGGTTCATCCAAGAATCTTTGAGACAGCAAACCAAAGCATGAGCAGCTTCATTGACTTTAAAGTCAAAGTCACCATGGCTCTTGAATCTTTGGGGATTGTCAGCGGTTTCATCCATTTACAGTAATTTAGATGATTAAAATGTGCCACGTGTGTGAATACTGTCTTCTCACACCAGTCCAATGGGTTTGGAGAAACCTGCAGCCTTTTCTACCATGCAGTATCACCTCCTCCCTGCAGTTATTTTTACGGTGTAATATATCACTGCGAGCATTCAGCTGGGACCAGGGCAGCAAAGCAGGTTACATGCAGGGTTAGACTTCAACAGGAGCTGCAGGTTGCTGCACTGCAAGCAGTTGAAATGGTGCAGCGTCGATCTGAGCGAAAGGAAACAGTTTGAAACGAGCTGAAGTGGGAAATGGAGACATTACATGTGAGGAGAAGAGTTTCATAGCTGTGGTTGTCATTGTCTGTTATATTAACGAAGTTAAACAGACCAAAAGGCTGTTAACACAAAGCTAACGTAGAAAGTAATCAGCTGCGATCAAAGACAATCGACCGATGATGAGACAGCGAAAAGCTTTAAAGTAAATCATTCTGACAGCGGCAAAGTCACACCTGCAGGTCATTTTATCAACTCTGGAAAAAAAACTGGGTCACAGGCGCAGGAAAGAAAAGCTTGAACCTAAAAAAAGAGCGAACCAGGAGGTTTCATGTTGTTTCTTCACACTCGGCTAAATCTCACTGCGTCTTTACTGCAGAACCAGACCCAGCAGCACCAGCAGACCCAGGCCCAGACCCAGCAGCAGGCGGCCGCTCAACAGGCCCCGTCCCAGCAGAGCTCGGCTCAGACCAACGGCACGGCAGGGGCCACAGGGGCCACTGCTGGAGGAGGCATGCAGCACGGGCAGGACCAGGGCCCGCCCAACAAGAAACCTCGGATAGGGCCTCCTAGGGCCTCCTCAGGCGCCGGCGTGCTGCAGTCAGAGTATCAGGTCTGTAAGGTCACAGTAGAGATGCTATGACTCAACAGGACATCTAATGCCTGAGTGACTCATTTAAATATGAACCTGATCTGGTTTTTGTTCAGTAACGGCACTGAAACACTGCAGCAACTAAAACTAAACTAAACTCAACCGCTCTTAGGAGACACAAACACTGACACAGCAGACAACTGCTGCTGACAGAGCTGAATGCCTGTGACCTGGCCGTTATCACGGCGTCAATGAGAGGAGAGGTCAGGGGGAGCTGCAGAGAGCCGTGGTGTCTCAGTAGAGGTTAAAATGAAGAAAACATCAACGGAAGGTTGTAGAGACCAGATGTTTGTGTCAAAGGCCCTACTGGCCTCGGTGTGTGATAGAAGGAAAATTAGCTTTCCTGCTGGAGAAGATCTGGAATTCATACAGTGATGGTATGTTAGACTTTAATTTCACCTTTGAACTGTTTGAAAGTGGAAACTCTGACCAAGTGGTCCTAATTTAAAAGCATTTTGAGACAGTGCCTCTGCTTTAAACATTGGGTTACCCCCTTTTCTTGACCTGGCGGTTGTAGGAGGTCATTCTTTTGACTACTATTAGTGGAAAACAGTCATGAAGAAGAAATCACACTTCTGACGTTTTTTAACTGGTATGATTTTCAGGTGCAGATTTGTTCTCATGACTTTCATCACCATCATGACAGGTTCACAAAATACCACAAAACAACAGCCAAAGGTCCTTTAGCCCGACTGTTTAAATGTAATAATAATGTACTTTATAAAGCAACATTGATGTTTAATTAATAGCCCTTGTTTGTTTGTGGTCTGCAGCTCTCCAGCTCCCGTCTCAGTTACCAAAGCAACGTCCAGGCGTCCACTCAGTCTCAAAGCACCATGGGATACTCGTCATCATCCCAGCAGAGCTCCCAGTACTCCCACCAGACGCAGCGCTACTAGACGTCCTGGGGACACCCGCCCTGGCTTCCAGAACCAGCAGAGGTTGCCAGCTCCTCATCCAACGCTGAGCCGCCTTCTCACGTTGGTCACTCCTGTTCTTAGATGACGTTGTTCCAACTCGGCCTTCCTGCACTAGAAGCTGTTCTGGCCCGTCATCTTACTGTCTGAAACTGGAAGTTTGTTCTGCCTCACATCTCCCAAAGGAAGCTAAAACTGAATACGTAGGATGTGAAGGCGTCACGTCCACTGAGAATCACGGCTCTCAGACATACGTTGGTCCTCAGCAGGAAGCATCGCAGCTATGTTCATAAATGTATAATATATAGCACCTTTTTCTATCTGACTGTTCGTTTGTTCTCTTGCTCCTTTGTAGACGTTTTGGGAGCTTATCTGCATAGTTGATGTCATTCTAGATATTGCTTCCCAGGGGATGCATGAGGAGAAGACCTTGGCTGTAATAAGAAGGAAAGGAGCAAACGTTACCAGAGACAACACAAAGTCAGTGCAGGGAAATAATGAAGCGCAGTTTATTGGAAGCGTTGTTACATAGACTTTGTCTATTTAGATCCATTCATCTCAATCCTGGACGTGTTTATATCGCCTGACTTTGTCTGACGTTCTGATCAGACCAGCGCTGTTTGTTTTTGTTTGTTTCCTGTGATGACGACTGCAGTTCCTGTTTGTGTGGGTGTAAGCTCATCAGGACCGTCAGAACTAAGAAGCTCTTATTGCATTTTAAACACAGATGTAACGTGTGCAGCTGTCTTCCCCCTGGGATGCTTCTTCAGACTGTTACTGCCTAATGTCCCTTTCTGTTTGTTATTTTATTAAGGTTTTATTATTATTATTGTTAGTATTATTATTATAATTGAATGTGTGTGAGAGTGAGTGATTTTGTTTATTATTTAGCATGTTTTTAAAGCCAGCAGAATTGCACTAGCGCTAAACCCAACTGCAAACAGATAAAAACGTTGTGTGAGTGTTTCTCACCTTTACTTTTGCCTTTTTTTTATTATTTGCCTAAACTTGATTGATAATTGTTCTTATCTGGCCTCATTTAGAGATAAAGGGTGTGTTCCTTACTTCTGTTACCATGTTCAATCTGCTAAGTTTACATGCACTTCTCACTATGGATGCCCTGACCAGCTTTTCCTGAGCCAGCTTGCATGATTTTGATGAGTGCATGTAAACGTGTGACCAGCACTGTACATGTTTGATATTTTGTGATTAGTTTAAGTCTAGAAATGAGAGAACGGGACGAGGTTGCTCTAAACTCTAAAGGTTGTGAACGGCTGTAGGTTTTAAATAAGGCTCCTAGTGGACACTAAACAATTTATGGGACCAATTATTGCAGCCATTCAGTTTATAAAATTCTTTATATTCCACATGAAACAGCAGTTTGTGAAGATGCCTCATTTTTAGGCCATATCAAGATTCTAAATGTCCTGAAAGGGGTAAAAGTACCCATAAGTCAATGCTGCTATGCAGTGTTTTGGTTAAAGGAGACACAGTAAAGGTCAACCAGGACATACTGTCTCATGTTGGACATTTTAGACATTAAATTTTCTCCAACAGGTCTTCTTTTGTTTTATGAACAAATGAGCCAATTTCTATATTGTTCTTGGTCACGTGACCAGCTGTAAATCTAAAGCAGACACACACACAGACACAGACACATACACATACACAGACACATACACACACACACACACACACACACACACACACACACACACACACACACACACACACACACACACACACACACAAGGGTTCACCTGCAGGTGTTTGCCTTTAGACATAATTTACCTGTATATGGGAACAACACTGAACAAGACTGACCCCTGGAGGCTGGAAATAGAAATGAACCACTGCTTCTAACAAAGGTTGTTGTTTGAATTGATTTTTGGAAGCAGGAGGATGAACAGTAACCAGACCCATACTGAACACAGAAAACCTTTAAGTGATAAGTTCAGTTTAGTGGTTTTTGAGCTTTTAGCTGTTTGGCTGAGATTTCTTAGCAGAAACTACGAGTTAATATTTTATTCTCTGTGATATCTTTTATGTTCAGTTTTGTTTTTTATGGTTTGTTTTTAATTTCTTATATCTCTCCTGTGGCGTTCTGGCAAACCGATGACTGGGGGGGTGGGGGGTCAGGGTCAGGTCGGGTCGTACCCAATGTCGGGGATCCAAACCAGCAGCTATATTTGAAGGTTTTCCTCGTCCCTTCAGCATGAATTTGAGAAGGGAGCCGCAGCGAAGACACCTGAAGACACTTTGTTTTAGAAGTCAGAAGTATTAACGAGTTACCGTCGAGCTACTCCTATGCAAAGAAGCCCCAGACTAAAGCTTTCACCTGTGATGCGCTTTCTGCAGATCATTCCTGTTGAGATTTGTTCTCCAGCACACAGAGCTCCTCCTTCTGTTCACTCCACTGTCTTTTAAAATGTACCTTAGATGCTCTATTGTAAAGAAAAGTATACATATATATATTTATATATATATATATCAATTATTATTTCCATATATCAACATGTAGTGGACGTCCCTCTGCCTTAACTATGACAGCTGTAAGAACTGGCCTACACTGACTGTATGTGGGCCCCATATGTGGAATCGGCCCCTCATTCAGAGTCCTTGCGGAAAAATTCTTACTCCCTCTGATGTATTTCCCCTTTTGTCCAATGTTGCGTTCTAACAAATCTCAAATTGTCTTTTATAAATGTTTGTATGATACAGGATTCATTGGTTTTCAAACATGTTTTTCATCGTCCTGTGACGTTTTGTCAGCTCACCTGTCGCTGTGGACTAAGAGGACGCCCACAGCATGATGCTACCTCTCACATTTTTCCACCGTTGGTGTTTGTGTGGGGAATGTCTCCCGTGACCTGAACACATTCTTCAGTCTTTATTATTGAATCTTTATTTCTCGCTCTCTTTTATAAAGTTTGTAGAGTTGCTCTATCATCATATTGTTGCTCCTGAGTTGTTGATCTCTGCAGCTCCTCCAGATTCACCCCTGTCTCTTTATGTGTGACCATCTTATCTTGGTAGGTCTGCAGTTTTCCAGCCTCCCTCCACGTTAAGACGGTAGATTAATCAGCTCTGTGAGATCATCCTTATTCCTCATCACATTTATAAACCCATGCATGTCGTGTTGCTCTTTGTCCTATTCTGGTTTAGCTACAAATCCAAAGGTATGGATGCTTTTACAAGGCACTACAACCTAAAGTCTTTCCATTCCAGCCCTTCTGGGTCCCATATGTGTAATCTCTCCCTGCCTGGCTCAGTGCAGTAAGAAGCTGATCACTGGTCCTGCTCTCGTCTTCTCAAAACTGAATGATGAGGATCCACCTCTGGTTTAGTTTCTGTTTTTAAGCCGTTTCACTTTCAGTTCTCGCTCCACGTTTGAATGCTTGCAGCTAAACATCGTCCCCCCCTCAGAGGACTGCAGACTGTGGAGGCCCAGCATGTGATTCCTCTGCTGACGTGTGTACAAAAAACACATGTAAGACTTCTTCATGGAGATACTAATAAGATAATTGTCTTCTAATGCACTCTTGTTCCTACGACATAGTGATCAATTGAAAGAAAGTATTTACTGTTCTTTATTGTCTCTGTTTGGACACTACAGTTGTGGGGGCCCTGCTGGCTGCTCTCCTCTCACTGTACTTTGATAGTGTTGCATGTGCCTGCTTTCTTTTCCAGTGGAGAACATTAGCACTTATTGTCCCATAGTTTGTACAGACAGACAGACTCTCTCAGCCACTCCTGCCATACCAGGCATTCATCAGTGCTTTTAATAATCCTCAGCCGTGTTGCATCTATGGCAGAAACTCAGAAATAAAACCCTTGGTGGGGTTGGAGCGTCTGTCGACTCCTATCTGTATTTGGTGTGTGTGTGTGTGTGTGTGTGTGTGTGTGTGTGTGTGTGTGTGAGAGAGAGAGAGAGTGCGTGTGGGGACCACACATGACTTGGGAGTCTACATACGGCCTCAGTGTGTCGTCCCTTCATAGCGTTTAGAGATACGGCCACAATAGCTCAGCGCAGAAAAATCTCAAATGTTTATTCAGCTGCTTTTAGCAATCTTGTCTAAATGTCCTGTACAAATGACTGTTAAATGAAAAAAGTCATGTATATTTATTTTATATTCTCTATGTTATAAAAATCTCTTTGTTTCTTGACTAAATGCTAGGGTCACTTTTGACCACATGGTGGCAGCAAAGTGTAACTTTACTGTCAGGGGTTTGATGAAAAATGACAATAGAAGATTTGAGCTGTTTCAGAAAACCTTATAAGTCAAATTCAGGGCTGTCTTTTCTTGTAGAGGACAGAGTGAAACATTCCTCAGAGATCTTCCTCCACGCTGGCCTGATGGTGTCTTCGTCTCTTGAGACGTCCACAACTCCTGATCCACCTCATCACTATCAGACTGTTATTAAAGTATTTTAAACGCAGTTAGATGTGTTTAACAAAAACTGTTTATGGCATGGTGGCTGGTTATAAAGGGATGGACATGGTCAGAAACAGCATTACCGTTATATTTTACTGTTGATATGAGGATTATGAAAGAAGATAACAGGAAGGCGTCCTCACATCTTGATGTCTAAATTCTGTGGTGTGATTGGATTTTTCACTATTTTATTAAATAGAGAGCAGTTTGTGAGCACGGTAAAGTTTGCACATTTATCTAAATCTGAGAGCGTCTTAATACAATTTTATTTCAAAATCAAAAAAATGAACCTATCCAAGTTTTAAAATGATATCATAATAGTAGCAGATTTACACCCACATGCTGCAACCCTGATTGTAGCAGATCCATAATCTGGGGCATAACCTGCTCTATACTGGCGTCATGGTGTCTAATCTCTGCAGATGATGCTCAGGGTTTTATGAGGACCTTATAATGGGAGACAAAGAAAGAAAACCCATCTATGGTAAATGGGACTCCTCATGTCTCCTTTGATATGACTGAAATCATACATTAAGGTTATTTTCATTTCATCTTGGTAAAAAGACTCATGTGACCTCACCCAGACATTTATTATCTATATATTTGTAAATATTCTTACTTATTTTTATCTGTACTCTTTGATAAAAACATATTTTTGACATTTTTCCATCTTAAGATGGCATTCTTTTAGACAGTAATGTAAGATTTTCACTGTACAAGCCAGTTAGTTACGTTTTAACTTGTCCTTGTAGTTCAGACAATGGATGAACTGAGAAAGCAAGAAACAAACCCTGTGGTAGTAGAGCGGGGAAAGCTGAGCAGAGCTGATGACCCTAAACATACAACCAGAGCAACGATGGAGGATTGGAGCATCCATCCAGTCTGACTGAGGTTGAGCTATTTTTGAAATGTGCAGCAAACATCAGATTCTCTAAAAGGAGAAAACTATTAAAGTGCAAAAACAAAGACGTGAAAGAAAGCTTTAAATCAGTCTGAACAACTTGAAGTTTACATTAAAACACTTGGTAGTAAAATTACATTTGATTTTTCTGTCTTTTTTTTATACATTCACAAGAATACAATGCCAAAAAAATTAAATCTTGCCTTGTGTCTTTGCGTAACATGTTAGTATATTTAAAATAAGACTATTGACTGATTTTTTTTAAAATTACTATTATTATGAAAAAACAAGTGAAAATAATTTGCAAATTGAGCTTTTACTGTTGATCAATATTCAAAAACTGTTGACTTACAATAATTTCCTATATGCTGATGAAATGTTACTTGTACATTAGTTTAGTCTCATTTCACATGTATATTTGCACTAAAAAAACATCACAAAAACTCATTTTGTATTTATGCAAAAGCTGGACATAAACTGTAATTACACTGATTCTACAGTTTAAAGCTGCATAGAGGGAGAATACCATAAATCTGTTGGCATCCACCTCACAGTTCCCCTCAACTCTGTGTTGGCCAATCACAAACACTGACGCCGGGTACATTGATCAAATATCAGGAATCAAGATTTGTGGAGCCTTCCTTGCGGCCTGCTGGAAGGAAGCGAGAGCCAATGCAGACAGGCCGTAGCTTGGCGACGCCAACACGTAGGTTCGCATCGACGGATGAGCCTCCGGTGTTACTCCCAGCCCCTAAATATTTATGACTGACATGTAGAGAGCACAGCAGAATGTGCTTATGAAACAGATCCTGTGTCCTACTTGTATTGCCACTGCAGCAGCAGACGCTCCCACACACTGACGCACTCAGAGCTAAACCCACAGGCTGGCGGTGTGCACGAACAGGACCATCTTTTACATCTGCACATGCAGCTAAACGTGTTAAATGGGTTTGAGAATAAGAACTAATAAAGATTCAGTTTGATTTCCCAACCTCAAACCAGATCGTGCTTGAACGGTAAGAAAAGTGGAATCAAAAGAAAGAAAAGCCAACAGCTTTTATTTAGACTTTGATTTTATTGTAGGTAATCTAAAAAAAGTTCATGTTTTGTCTTGTCGCCCATTAATGTGTCTCAGCTCTCATAACATTCCTGAACAAGATGGCAGATTTTACAGAAACAAATCTGGAAGCTTCACACTTTATGATTATTAATGCTAATAAACTGAGCCTGACTGGGATTAGTTTGGATTGTGTGTAACTGAGACATGTGCTGTGACTTTATAAATAAGTTAAATCCTCTATTAAAACTATACTTTTTAAATCTATTCCTAAGCATAAAGTGTAATGCAGATTATTACGTCCTCTGTAATAAACAGCATCATGGAGACCAACAGAGACATAAGACAATCAGTTTTATGTTGTATGATATTCCACACGGTGAGCTGAACATTTCTATTCAGGACTGTTACTTCTATCGTCTCCTCCCTGATTCTGTTGTAACTTTCAAGCCTTTTCTCAGATAATTCATTTTATTTGTGTTGTTCATGCCCAGTAAAGCAGCTCCAGTCGCCAACGGCGTCTCTGTGCCGAACAGCTGGCGTGGGATGTTAGTGTGATTTCTTGGTGTACTCCTCCTCAGAGACTCCTGTCTGGTGGAGACAGTAATATCAGGGAGGGGAGCTATAGAAACAGAATGGGTAGATCCTACTTCTGCTAAACCCCCTGATGGTTGTGTTGCCCTTCTTTACTGAAGACCCAGAAATAATCTATAACTGTGTCGTTATTACAGAAGATTTTTAGTCAGCTAAACATAATTAGCTTTAATATTTCATGTAAATAATCATAAAAGGGAAGTGAAGCCTAGATTAAAATCAAGGCTGATGACTTCATTCCAGTTTTATGCTCCTAAAATCTGGAACAGTCTTCCTGAAGAGGTGAGACAGGTTTCAACTCTGCCGTTGTTTAAATCCAGGCTGAAAACAGCCTTATTTAACTGTGCATATAGCAACTAAGAATATTATTACTATTATTATTTTAATTTTATTTCTTTTCAATTTAAAGCTGATTTTATTGTTTCATTTTCTGATTTTTTTTCCTATGTAAAGCACTTTCAATTGTCTTGTACACGAAAATGTGCTACACAAATAAACTTGCCTTGCCTTGCCTTAAAAGCAGTGAAGACTCATCTGCCAAGATCTAAGTAAGAGAGCTCTCATTTAATCTTCACCTTTAATTTCTAGTTATTTTAGTAAATGTGAATCTTTTACTTTCATTCCCTTTTTTTAACTTTGATTTCTCCATTTCTGGAAAAAAATGCTAAAAATGTTTAAATTAAAAATGTTTGGAACCCTCCAGGTTCAGACACTGTGCAGCTCGACTAACTTTTCTAATATTTCACTTTGAAATAATTTGCTTTAAGGCACGATGATAAGAAATAACATCAACAAATCAGAGATGAGTTAAAAAGAACGCTTTATGAATGCAGAGCAGGAGCAAAGAAGAGAGAGAGAAGGAGGAAGTTTAAAGCATCTCTTCAAATGTGAGCTCATCGGTTAACAAGTGGAAGGAACTCCAAACCTACCAAAAGCTCAGCTGAGAAATCCAGGATAAAATCTCCTGTTTTACTGAGACGTGAATGCAGGATCATCCCCCCACTGCAACATCTCTCTACCAGAGGAATCTAAGTAGGCTAAGAATAACTTCCTGTGTCTGGGAGCTGCTTACCTCCAAGACCTGAGAGCCTAGAGTGTATATGGAGTAAAGTTGGGATTATGAGGTCTGTCCTTGTGAGCCTTTCTGTCCAGTTCTGGTGTGAGTGTCTGCACGTGTGAACATGATGGTGGGATCAGGTGTGACTACGTGTTCATCTGTCAGGTCGGGTCTCAGGCTACCTCGTCTTCTGGATGTCTGTCTCTCCTTCATGTCTGGCTCCTCACACCCACTACAGAACATTCCTATAGAGAAACATGATGTACATGGTTCAGGATTTTACAGATGCTCTCCATTGCTGCATGTGTTGTTGTTCACTGGAGGTTTTTGGTTCTCTGTTTTCTCTCTCTGCAGGTGTGCAAGTTGACCTTCAGTGAAGAACCTACAGATGAAATTTGGTGACCACTTACTGAGACTCAGACTGATTAAGGACTTTCATCCTTAATCAGTCAGCTGGCTGCACAAACCATTAACATTTAAAATTAAATTGTAATTATGACATTAAAGATTAAAAGATTAAAGATCAAATCAGGTTTATTTACCAGGTACATACAGGACATACTAGGAATTTGTTTTGGTGTAATTACACTGAGGCAGACATTTGTAGTGCCAGGTAGGCAAAGTAGCGCAAAGGGTCTTGGCTAAGGACCCACACTGGATGCTGTGGTGTATTTTGCCATGGGCTGGATTTAAATCCCTGACCTTCCAATTGGAAGTCAGGCAACACTTTGAGTTTAAGTTTTCTTTTTAGCTTTGCATCTTTTACCTCAGACTAGCGACTATTTCTGAAACTATTCATCTGAATCAAGATGCTAAGAGTTATCTACTGTTAAAAAGATATTTGGTTCAAATTAAACAGACTAAAAACTGAACTGCCCCTTTAGATATAAATGTTTTTTAGGTTTCATAAGTTTGCTGAGAGTTGCTTTAAGGGAACTACAGGTGTGTGTCATCACTGGAGACTGCACTGAAGGTTCAAATGTGCTGAGACTTATAGAAGCCGTCTGAGCGTCTGTTCTATCTGCTGCACTTCTGGTTGGAAAGCAGTCGGCCGATCCACAGAGTCAGTTTGACCTAAAGGGTAGGAGATTGGTGTCTGGAGATTTGCCATCGCACAACTCACTCCCAGTCTGTTTTCAGAGGAGGGTCCAACAACAGCTTGATGCTTACACTCCACAGACCTTGACATTTCAATTGGTAATAAGTTCTCCTCTGGGCTCAAAACATGCAGGACGAAATGAGATTTGAGACTTTTTTTCCCACTGCATTTACTTTTTATTAATCAGCTTCTCTAAATGTTTCTTTGTATACATCTAAAGCATCGGCTGTTCACCTTTACATGCATAATAATACAAACTGCACTTAAGTGTAGAAATCATTATTAAATTCTTAGGCATTAAAGAAATTCATTCCAGTCATTATTAAATCTTCTTTTTATTTGCATACAAATAAATGATAGTTATACAGTCAGAGATAAAAATCAATTCTAATAAAACTAATTATTACACAATAATAAATAGCAGAAGAAGAATAGATAAACTAATACATAAAAGGAATTTCTGAAGGGAAAACGGAAGAAAAATAGTATTACAGAATGTCTTTCTCTCTGACACTCCAGCGGATTATTAGTCTTTTGCTTTTCAAAGTTATGGATCCGGGTTGCTAAAAGCAAACATACAACATTGCTGTTCGATATAAACAAACTTTGAAACTCTCAATCAATCAAATAACAAAGGGGCGAACCACAAGAGGCTGGGAACAAAATAACAGGATTTTTGTCATGAAGCTGCAACAATTAAGACAATTTCAGACTTCACCAAAACAAAACTAGTTATGATTTATTTCTGGTTGGAAGCCGGGATCTAATTTGAGGTCTTCTGACATGCAGTACTTGGTTTAGGAGGAGGAAGCATCTTGTAACAAACTTTGAACTGCCGTACTGCTAAAATACAAATAAACTTTACAAATAGGTTTATTTTCAACGCTCAGCCAGTTATTAACCAGCAAAAAAGATGAATCTAAATAAACAATTTATCTAACAACAGCGTTAAAGATCATTTCAGCTCCATCTAATGATAAAGGAATCAAGGCTTTCATATTCCATCACAAAACTCCAATAGGAGTGAATCAGACACATATCCTTGGGGGAGTCTTGTATAGTTTATCCCAAGGTTTACTGCTGTAGGTTCATATCCTGGAAAATGAAAGATAATTCTTTGACGTATGTCAGTGTACTCTTTTCAACGAGCCCCTCCCACCCCCAGCACACACAGTTCAGTCAGAGCTTCATCAATGCAGACCATAGTAAGAAGTTTGATTCTGGGGGGTTATTGTTTATGCTCTTATCATACAAGTGAAGTCTCAGTAACAGTGGCTGGACAGTCAGCGGGTTTACACACTATTCTCCAAAACATGAAGTGAGTGAGCCGTAAAACCTGAGAGACGCATATTTAAAGATGAACTTCTACCAACATGATTGCTGCCATAAATCAGTCTCTATGTAAATAAAATGTAAAACACATCCCCTTTTTATTTCTGCTTTCTCTCACTGGATAACAGAGGACTGTACAACCTGAAATCCAACAGTCACAGTGGAAAAACAGGCGTATGACACATACATGTGAGATGCATGTGTTTACACTGACATGGTATAGTCTGGCTGCAAGTCGTTCCTCACAATGGACAACCTGCTAGAATATTCTCCCTGGCAACTTTTCCAAATAAACTGAAGAGTTTATCTGTTTCCAAATGTCACCGTGGTAGTTTCGATAGTTGCAGGTATGTTTCTGGAAGCATCGTTTCACAGATTCTCAGCTTGGCTTCGTTCTGGGCTTTGACTGGGCCATGCGAGTATTGTTCAAATTGTAGATCTGGCTGGATGTTTAGGCTTGTTCTGCTGAAAAAAGAAGCTCTGCTCCAGCCTCAGGTCATTTTCCACTAATAGGTTTTCTTCCAGGATTGCGGTGTCCTGTTCCTTTAAAGAAAAGCATGATGCTGCCACCACCATGTTTCACTGCCATGATGCGATCTCTGTGATTTGCTGTGTCAGTTTTAACCACATTTGACACATTCTGTGTTACCTACAAATGTTCAACTGTTTGTCTCGTTTGATCAGAGTAACTTTATTCCCCATGCTTGCTGTGTCCCCTGTATAAACCTGCAGAGAGATACAAACAGAACTCCCTATGCCTTTTCTTTGACTGACTTTTCCATGGTTTGTGGAGTGACCAACTAATAAACTCTCCCAATCTTTAGGAAACTATTTGCCAAAATGTCATTTAGTAATAGGAGATGTACTCAGAAAGTTTGCTGGAAGAAAGTTTTCATCCAGGATAACTCTGTACTTGGCCACATTCCTCTTTCCTTTAATGGCATCATTAAAGGAAAGTTCCCACAGCTGAAAAACACCCACGTAGCATGATGCTGCCACCACCATGTTTCACTGTTGGGGTTGTATTGGGCAGGTGATGAGCAGTGCCTGGTTTTCTCCACACGTACAACTTTAAATCTACACCAAAGTGTCCAGTCTCCACCTCATCAGACCAGAGATTCTTATCTGTGATAGTCTGTGAGTCTTCCATGTGTTTTTTGGCTTCCATGCATCTTTTGCACTGAGGAAACGCTTCTGTTGGGCCACTCTGCCATAAACCCTGACTGGTGGAGGGCTGCAGTGATAGTTGACTTTGTGGAACATTCTACCATCTCTATACTCCATCAAGTGGGTTCATCTTCACCTCTCCAAGGCTCTTCTCCCTCAGTCGCTCCGTTTTGGCTAGATGTCCAGTTCTGGGAAGAGTTCAGGTCGTGCCAAACTTCTTCGATTTAAGGGTTATGAAGCAAGGCGTGCCCGTAGGAACCTTGAGTGCTACAGAATTTCTTTTGTAACCTTGGCCAGCTCCTTGACCTCATGATTTTCAGAGGTGAAATTTCCTAATCAAGGTCCCATCAGTTTAACTAAACACAGCCGGCATCCAAAGAACCGGACTGTTTAAGTTAAGGGGGTCTGAATACTTGTGTAGCAAGTGGTTGTTAAGTGTGTTTAATAAAAATCACAGTTTTCAGGTTTTTATTTGTAAAATACGTCTAAAACCCCTTTGTTTCCTGTCAAAGTTCATTTCTCAGTGGTAGTGTTTATTTTAGTAAGTTTTCAATTACCAATGAGTTCCAGTTTTCTGTGATATTGCTTGAAGTGGACGCGCACGGTTGGTAAACTGTTTTCATGTCTGGATAATTACTTGGGAGAGAGAGGACTCTTTATGATGCTACGGGTACGAGGAAGCGGAGGAAGACACCATGCAGGTTTCTAAACTCTAACTACGTGAATCGTTTTTGATGTAATAATTTGTTGGCTTAAATTACTTCCTTTAATGTTAGTCTAGCCTTTGTGTATAAATCCCCCTGTGGGTTTATTATCAGCTTTTGTTTATTATCCTTAGTTATGTTTGTCTTAGTTTATTTTGTTAACTATTTTTTTATAATATTTATGAGAACTTAAATGAAGAACATTTTAAAATGTATTGTTTGTTTGTTGGATAATAAAATAACTATTGATTTTTTGGCGAAAACTTTATAATTTATTCTCTAAATTCATCGTTAATGTGTGTCCATCTGGAAATTTGCTTTTGTAACTTAGTCAGGTTAATAAGTTAGTGTATTAGAATTATTTTTATTAGCAGGATCTAATTTCTACTTAATATCTAGATGCAAGGCAAAAGTTGTGAAAAAGTTTCTTCCCTCCATGACAGTGTGAATAATCCCACATGTGTGAGTGTTTCTGATTGCAGTTTGATTTCTCGGCTCTGCATGGCAAACAACACATCCACTCTCATGCCTCGCCAGTCTCCTTGCATGGAGCTTGTTTGTGCAGGAAGAGCGCCTGCATGACCCTCTCCCAGTGGTCAGCAGACGAGCAAAGACGTTTGCTTAAGACGGAAGTAATGACTGGAGGACCACTGCAGAGCTGAATCTAAACTGCTGACCCACGACAAGCTGTCCTCGGGCCGTGAGAACGGGCCTCTTTCCATGACAAGAACGTGGGTGGCCGGTCTCCTTCCAGCAAAAAGCATATCAGTGCAGCGTGCTGGACTGTAGAGCTGGATTTGGTCTTCCAGGCTGCTTGTGTTGAATCAACATGCTTTCCTTTGGCCAGGCTGGTACAACAGTACCTACAAAATATATTCATACACTTTCTTTTTAATTTTTCACATTAGACTACAAAGGTTTGTGTATTAATTCAGCCATTATTTGAGGAAAGTCCTGTAGGAGAGAGGTGTATGTAACGTCTGACCGAAACCAAAACACGTAACCTTCTGGCCAACATGCTAAACAATGTTGAGTTAACAATGGACAGAGCATCATTGTGAAGATTTACATCCCAGCTGTAAAACATGGTGGCAGCATCATGCTACTGAAATGCTCAGTAGGGAAAAGAAAGGCGTTATTCCTGTTAAAGAAACCTGTTAAGAGGCTGCAGGAGAGCAGAGATTGGAGGGAACGTGAACCTTCCAGCAGGACAACGAGTCTAAACATACAGACAGAAGTGTGAAGAGCATTGTGCAAAGTGAAGAGAGCAGTGTTCAGAGAGAATAAGAGGCAGCACTGTCCCCTCACTGGAGAGCCCAAAGAAAGAGGGGATTTCTGCTCCTCAGGCTTTAAACTCAGGAGTCAAGGGTCAGATAGCAAGATAGCAGGGGCCACGGTCCCTGTGTGAGTTTCTGTGCGTGAGTCACTGCATTACGCCGACGCACAAGACGCCACATTTCCATCCAGTTTATTAAACAACAAATGTGCTGTCGATTTTCCCCACAAGCCTCTGTGTCCTCGCTCAGTCACATGTGTGGGTTCATTCAGCGAGGAGCAGCAACCAGGAGACGTGGTTAATATCAATTTTCTTGTTAAAGACGAGTGAAATGAGCCACCTGCTTATGATGTCCATGAAAGCAAGTTTCTTACTGATATCGACCGGCTGCGGTGTTCTAGAGAGAAAGTAATGGGGTGATACTTTTTAATATCCAACGCAATATCATATCAGGTGCTTCTGTTTAATAACAAGGTTTGTCCAGTTCAAACGTCAGATGTTGAGATTGGGGTTCTGATGTCTGGTGAGGTGAGAGTTAACCAGATGGGGATATCCAAAGATACTCTAAAAGCAGTTTAGTTTAAATTCAGCCATTCAACTGTACAAATACAGAAGAGTAGAAAATTCATAACATACACGGGTTTGGATTTCTGAGTAAGTTTAGTCTAAAAGCTGATAGAAAGATAATTAAAGAAGTTTCCAAAAACATTGGGATGGGATTTTAACAGACCTGTGAAATTTATATAACATTTATCTGTTTTACAATGGAGTGTTAGGGTGAGATCTAAAGATTTAAAAATAAAGAAATCAAAAGATTAAAATCATGATATTACCTGAGTAGAGTCATACAAAAATAAAGCTGTAATAATATGATCTATCAGGAGGATGAAGTTATCAGGATCCGATATGACCAGTTTGGCAAAGTCTGTGTTTTTTTCTTTTTAATATTCGAAATAGTCGCTTTAAATGCTGCTTCTGTTCTGGAGAGGGACAGACAGGAGGAACCAGAATTTCAACCAACACAGCAAAGTGGTTTGAGAGGTAAGTTAATTACAAACTGTTGAGATGATGATGACAGATGAATAGTTGAAACAGGGCAGACTGAGACAAAGGTAGGATTAGAACCAGAGAAACAGAGCTGAGCAGAAAGAAATGTTTCTTCAGGCCTGAAACAAGTCAGGACACAAAACTAAGCTGGACACGTGAAGACAGATTTAGGCTGACAAATCCAAGGGGCGAGGCCAGAAAGGGACGTCCAAACACACAATCAGGGTAAGATGTCCAAATGATTGGCTGAACCACGGCATCCATCTGACAAGGCTAAGAAGAAAAATCCAGAAAGCGAAAAACAAAAAGCTAAACAGGCTCCACATTTATCCGCTTGGGGTTTTTGATAATCTGGTGCCGTCTGCCCGCCAGATAGCTGTACAAGAAGCCAGAGAAACAGGCACAATCATGAGGCTGTTAAAAGATTGAGCCGATACTCAAGATGCTCAAATCTTCATTTTAACACAGTGGTAAGAGTGCAAGAGTTCCCGAAACCCAAATACTTTATTACACATTACACCTACCACTTGATTGTTGTAACAATCTAAAGTTCTTCTTCTAAAACTTCATACTTGTAATTTTATAACTTTGTTCTCAAAACAAACAGAAGAAAAATCTTGTACTGTAATTTGGGTCTAATACTTAATCCTGCTTTCAGTTATATTTGACCAAAAAAAGAAAATCAGAGTTTCTTCAGGCAGAAAAAGGAAATGAAAGACTAAAAGCTTCCAGCAGAGATTGAGCGGAAAAGATGCAAATGTGAAGGTAAAGATTCCTCACAGTGGAGCTATTTCTTGTCCTACCTGGCAGTCCTTCAGCTGTTTGAGTGGTTCAGCAAAGTGTGTTGACAGTCCCCTCATCATGCTTGGTCTTCCTCTCCGACAGGGTCGCTGAGCTGGAAAGAGCTTTTTAGGTTCAACTCCGTTTGGATATCTCAGTTGCTGGAGTGGCTTCAGATATTAAAATTCGTTTTTGTATTCAGTGGGAGTTTGTAAGGGCTTGCAGAAAGTCAAAATAGTGAAATAATACACATTTGATGGAGAATTACTGTGTTTTCTGATGTAATAACACATTTTAATAACAATGACCTGCTTGGATGATGTTTAATACGAATCTCTGAATCACTGCAGTAGTTCACTGATGCGTTAAGATGGCAAAACAAGACAACATATGGTTGCAGACATATTGCAGAGTTCTTTTGACTATATTGTGTGTGTGTGTGTGTGTGTGTGTGTGTGTGTGTGTGTGTGTATCATATTTGCCATGTTGCGGTCGGCAAAGATTTCACTTAAATATAAATGCAAAAATAGTTTTGTTGGGAATAATTTTTACAATACATGGAAAACAAAGTAGTATATCTCTGAACCTCTGAAGATTTAAGACTTTAAAAAGGTCTCAAACGTTTGCTGAATATGAAAAAGGCACGGTTTCCACAAACTGAAAGACTTGTATATGTTATATATTAATGTAGAGAACAGTGTCACTATAGGTTAGCAACAACAGTGGTTCATTCATTTATAATGAAAGGGTCAAATCAGCCTCCCACAGTTGCTGGATGTTTTTGTTCGTGTTTACTGTATTAACTGTACCAACAATTTGTTTAAAACAGTCAATATTTGATTGGAAGACTATTTGGATTTGTTAGTGACATTTGTACCACACAAATGTTCAACTATGAGAAAGATCTTCAATGAGTTAAACATCTTATTCAGCCCATCACCTACATGTAGAATGGCCGATTTACCAAAATCTGACAGAGTCAATACCTCGATATGTTTGCAGGACTCTTAAAAGTGACTGTGAATGAAAGCAAAGTAAAAAATGTAGTACAATTCAAGAGAAAGAGAGTACATAAATCATTTGCATAAAAACAAAAGTTATAAAATCTCATGTTATATGAACGTGTTAATTTGTGTGTGTATGTGTGTGATGTTCTGATTTGGAAGTAACACAACAAAACCGTATTTATAGGTACACTGATGTACGTTCAGGCACATTTACGGCAGCTATACTTCAGTTTGTGGGTATTTATTAATGTGTGCATGCATGTGTAATTATGTATATATTGAATCAGTATATTGATGATGGATTTGTATGTATTTTGATTGTTTCAAACATAGCAAAAAGAAACACGTGACTCAGGTAGACAGTCAGCAGTCACTGCCTCCCACAATGTGAAAATGGTCCTTTTTCATCAAATTCACTATTATGTGCTACTTTTCATCCGTTTTTTAGGTCGCATACAGATAAAATACACTAAACATTGTGATAGTAACGTAAAAGAAAGTGAAACCTTTAAACGGGAGGGCAGTACGGTAGAGATGTGATGTTTTAGGAGCAGAATTGTTTCACAAACTAAGGATTAAAATTGGCTTTGTGTGAAATTAATAAGGTTAAATCTTAACAAGTCGGCAATATTCACTTTTTTGTTCAAATAACAAAGCTTTATGAATTCATTACAAATGTTCTCCATCTCTGGGTTTTGGACCAGCAACCTTTCATGTCACCAAAGGCTCTGATTGCTGCTGGGTCTACTGCCTTCACTGGTGAACCTTAACTCTGGTTTTTCTCGTGTTTCTGGAAGTACAGCCGCTCAGCCTGACTGGGGTCAAAGTTCACCTCCTTCCTCAGAAACCGAAGGAGAAAAAAAAGGAAAACAGCTCCATCTTCTCGCGATAGCAGCTCTCGACGCAGCCGCCATATTCTGTGACAGTATTTTGATTCGTATCTGCGGGACGCGAGAGAAAAGAGAAAAGCGCAGGCAGGCCTGCAGAGGGGAGGGGGGCGAAGACGCGGAGCTGTCACCAACTTCCCCCCGGAGACTGTGTCGGGCGGCGGCTCGGCGCTCCTCCGCTTCGCAGCACACAGGCCCGGGCCTCGGTGTCGGAGCCCGACGGCGTCTCCTCTCCCAGTCCCGCGGCCCGTCGGAGCTCCGGCGGGCGGTGTCGGCTGTTTAAGGCGGCCCGGGGACCTTACCTTAACTGGAAGGTAGGTTCCGTCTACTCAGGACATGGCTCGGACGGAAGCAGCTGTTTAATTTAATCTCATTTTTCTGGAGGAGAAAAACAAACGCAGCGTCTTCCGCGGCAACTGTTACGTACGAGGAGCGCAGCCAGAGTTTGATGTGTGGAAAAAGATGAGGGCTCCAGCAGCAGCTAACAGAGAGGCTAACTCGGAGCTCTACTGGCCGTAACTTTACAGGCCGAGTGAGGACACAATTCACGGTTAAAACGACGAAAAACGAGCCTTTTGTGAGCGTTAGCGGCTGACGGTGGTCGGTGTTAGCCGCCTCCTCGCAGCTCCGCTCAGCGACTTGTTAGCCGGGGCTCCGTTAGCCGGGGGTCCGTTAGCCGGGGGTCCGTTAGCCGGGGCTCAGTTAGCCGGGGCTCAGTTAGCCGGGGCTCTGTTAGCCGGGGCTCCGTTAGCCGGGGCTCCGTTAGCCGGGGCTC
>JAVLVB010000853.1:0-28376 GCA_032876305.1 Orestias chungarensis | reverse complement strand
TGGCTTGTGTTGTCGTTGACTTTACAGCAATCCCTCATACTGAGCATGCATGTAGCGACAGTGGAGAGGAAAAACTCCCCTTTAACAGGAAGAAACCTCCAGCAGAACCAGGCTCAGTACAAGCAGCCATCTGCCACGACCGACTGGAGGTTTGAAAAGACAGAAAACTAAATTAGAAGCACAGGATACTGAAATAATACAGTTTATAGCAGCAGTTGTAGAACGTCACTGGAAGCATCTCAGCCCATGTTCTCCTCCAAGAAGCTGTCTCAGCTAACAGAACCAGACCAGGTGTGGCTACTATGGAGAGAAGAACACTAAGAGAAAACAAAAGGTTAACACGGTTGAAATAACGGTAACTAAGTAGATTGGACAAAGGAAGAAAGTAGCAGAGAGAGAAGTGGTCAGATTGTCCTCCAGCAGTCTAGGCCTATAGCAGCATAACTATAGAAAAACTTAAATAACTTAACCCTATAGAGTGAGACATGAAACATCATTTTTATAACACAGATTAATTGTTTACTGGTACTTTGAAATAGTCAATTTTTGATTTATAATTAAATGTAGTTTGAAGCTGAAGTCTTTAAAAGTTTGAAAACATATTTAATATTAAATTATAACCGTCTTTATGACGTACATGAGAGATTGAAAGATGATGCACAAAACGGCTAAATTAGCCAAACGATACCAGGAACGTGTGATACTATTTCTTACCTGTTTTGTACTAATTTCATTGGTGATTGGTGCTGTGAGGAAGCTTCGCTCTAACTCCACTTCTGTGTTGTAAATAGTCCTACTTGTTATCTGTCTTCTATATAAGGCTAAAGTTACGTTCAGACAGCAGATCTGCATCCAGATTTACCATGTCTGACTTCTTTGGGTGTAAAATTAGGATTTCTTTATTTCTTTTTTGTTGTTTGAACATCTTTATAATTGGATTTTTCTGTTTTCTTAAGGATCGTAGCTAGCTACATTAGATGTAAGACTGGATTTAAGAGTGTTTAATTTCAGCTGGATCTGCTTTTAACGGCTTATTTGTTTCTCCCAGGAGGAGAAAATGAAACTTTCTTTGTAGTTTTAATCCAAGATTATGTTAAAGTCTCTTGTCTGTTTTGTTAGTTGGAGGATATTTTTCTACTTTTATCTGTGTGATTAGACTGAAGAGTCTGAGCCCCCGCACCCCAGTAAATAATTCTAGGACGCTGTTTCTTTAAGAAATATAAGTTTTAGAAGCTTCATCAAAAATAGCTTAAAAAAAACATGAAATAAACCTGAATATTTTTCCTCCCTAAGCTTTGAGGCGGAGGTTATATTATATTATATTGCATACTTTCAAGGTTTATTCCTCATTTCTATCAATAGTGTAAGGTAGTTGTTTGGCTTTAGTGTTTTTTCTTTAATAAAGACTTTCATCAAAGCACTAGGGAGCATTTTAGTGGTTTTAACTTTCCGTGTTTTGTGTCCACATTTCTTTTGTTTCTTTGCTGTTTAATAAATTCACATCTTACCGTTACCAGGATCTTCACTGTTGCTCCTGTTCTCTTTGCGTGCAGCGTTGCTGGTTCATCAGAAAGCTCGCATGGAGAGACTGTGGCACAAGTTGGACATGAAGAAGAAGAAGCTGGAGAAGCTAAAAGAGGAAGTTAATGTTATGGAGAACGATCTAACCAGGAGAAGGCTGGAGAGGTCCAACTCAGCCTCCCAGGTTCCTTCTGTAAGATCATTTCTGTATTTCATGATGATTACTTCTTGACTTCTTCAGGTTTAGTTCCACATCTCCCTCATAGTATGAAGAACGATGTAAAGTGTGTCAGTATCCTACCAGCCTACTGTGTATGAATGTGCACGTCTGTGAACACGGCTGTGGTGTGAGGCGCCAGTATTAGTTCAGGATTTTGAGATATTCTTGAATTGAGCCCCACGTGCTTCTTTCCTGTTTTCCTTCAGATCGATGAAATGAAGAATCTGCGATGCAAAAACAGAATGCTGCAGATTGACATCGACTGCCTCAGCAAAGAGATCGATCTCCTTCAAACAAATGGTAAGCATGGTTGAGTGTTTAGTGTTCGTTTTATTTAGCAGTCATTATTGAATAAAGCCGGCCAGCAGCAGCCTTGGCACACAGAGCCGTTAGCTACCAGCTCTTCTTGAATTGCTTCCTGCTGCTGCTGGGCAGCGACACATCTACAGCCTCCACGGCTCGGCGGCTCCGCCACACGTCTGGACTCCCTCTCATTGTTGTTTTGTTGATTGTTCTTGGAAATGCGTTTTGAACAAGAAACAAATCAGATCATATTAAGATTAACCTAAAAAATGAAGCATGTTAACCCGTGCTGTTTTTTACATGACTGATATCTGATATGCCAACATTATTGCTTCCATTCTGCCTCATCTGTGTGCAGGACCACACCTAAATCCCAGTGTAATCCATAATTTCTATGACAACATTGGTTTCCTTGGTCCTGTCCCTCCAAAACCCAAAGGTAACTCACCTGCTCCTACTTTCTTGCTAGAGTTACTTGTACCTTCATTGATCTTGTGTGCTATAATCTGTGTTTCTATCACTGACGTTTGCATGTTCCGTGTCTCACAGAAATATTTGAACCACATCATGTTTTTTTCATTTCATTTTTCTCCACTGATTCACATTAATTAACTCATGACTAGGAAGCAGAAGGAAACGGTCTGTGCTTTTTTTACAGATAAAAACTGGAGCTGTGCAGTTTAATCAACACCCTTTGTTTTAACACTCCTAAAAAAATCAGTTGCGAGTAATAAGTCGTATATCTGGAGACATGAAGACCAAAGTTCACAGCACAAGTTAGACAGACGTTTAAAGCCCAGTTAGTTCAGACGGGTCTGTCCATCTGCTGAACAATGAGAGAATGGACCAGAGATGAGGCTACTAAGATAATCTGAAAACGGAAATAATCAAAATGCTTTTCAAAATGGGACCTTTTTATTGAAGTTTGAAGATGTACAAATTACAACAAGACACAAATGAACATCTGCTGCTAGTATCGGCTGGCTAACCTCTGCAGACTAAAGCCGAATTCTGGTGCTTTCCTGCTCTAACGTGTCGCTCTGGAACGTTGCAGGTTTAACCTCCTCTTTGTGTCTTTCCTCCCTTACAGACCCAGGAAGTAAGATTGTGAAGCCTGCCCCATTGCAGCAGGAGGAGGATGAGGGCACCCATTGGAACTGCACAGCCTGCACCTTCCTCAACCACCCCGCCCTCAACCGCTGTGAACAGTGCGAGTTCCCGCGGCACTTCTGAGCCAACAGGACGTGGCGCCCGGTCCTCTGCACGCCCGGCGTCTGACAGTGAGACTGCAGCAGGACGTGTGATTTTTTTTTTTTTTTTTTTTTTTTTTTGCTTTGGGAGGAACAGAGATTGGCCTGTTTCTCAGTTATTAGCCTCTCCTGTTCGCTGAGGTTAGCGTAAGGCTGCCTGTCTGGATCGTGTTTACAGCTTGTGTTTATTCCCAACAGTCGGACGATGCTTACCTTAGACTGGGGTTCATGTTCTTCTGGGGACACCCTACCCCCCGGCGATACTACGCTGCTTCCACTCACAGTATTATGAGCGTGGCCCTGCAGTGGACGGCACACGTGTGCACAAACAGCCCAGGTGCCAGTGAGGCTTTCCTCTGCTTTGCATACGTTAGTTTTCCTCTGTGTTGGTCTGACTTGGTGATGGAACTGAGCTCAGCCACTGAAGGAAAAACGTTTGTTTGCAGTTTCTCGAGGACGCCAGAAACCCAAGCGCCTCCGTTTCTGAGCTCACCGTTGTCGTTTTAGCGCCCCTTTCTGGAAAAACCTGCTTGCATGCTTCGAACCTGAAGCTCTCCCTGAGCTCTTTGCTGTACATAATTTTAGGATGTGCTTTTGAACCTTTCTCCTCACACTTTGAATCACTTGTATTTCCTGTATAGCTTTATAGACTTTATCAACTATTTTGCTCCATTTTTAAGCTTTTTACTTGATCTCTGTGAGAGCTGAAGCTTTGCAGAAGGAGACGAGCAGAGCTGGTAGAGCCCTCGCAGTCATCATGAAGCTAAACGTGTCGGTCCGTTCATCGCTTGTGTATTTGCAGAGTTTTCTGTGTACGATCTGTTGATGTAAAGGCGATGGAGAAGTTGTTCTTTATGTTTTGTTCTTCGGGACGTTTTGGAGACTTTCTGGGGTTCTGGGGTTAAAAAAAAAAAGACAAGACTGCCATCCAACTGGAATGTAGGATTGATGTTTGGGGACAACTACACCTCAGTACCAAGAGACTCATCTATTAACACCCCAGGGTTCATTTCAGGGTGCTCCTGCAGAAGCCCTCTGGATCTGAAGTTCCCATGCAAACATGTGCCGGAGTTGCGCTTCCACAGTTAAAAATGTGTTGGATTGAAATGACCTTTCTTTGACCCTTGTGCCTTATATACAGGTTAGAAATGTTTATCTTCTGAACCGTCCCCAAAATAACAAATGTAGACATGATTTTCCCCTTATTCCCGTATTTTATTGCTCGTTGTATTCTCTCAACCTTCTATCAAAGGAGGAGTGTCTAAAGTTTACTCCATGAGATTAAGATATGCTAACCCTGAAATAGTTTTCCTTCTTTGTGAACCGGTGCCTTAAATTAGTGCCTTTGAATTTATACCGACAATCTCTTCAGTAATCTTTGCCATCTTTTTTGAAATCAAATTACTTTTATGTAATCCCATTTAGAAGTAGAAGATTTGTCTCTAGCACTTAACATATTTGTTCTTCCTTTTGCAACCCAAAGAATCCAGTTTTGAGTTTTATCTGCACCTTGGTGTGTGGAGGCAGTTTGTTCATGTTTTCATTAAACCGAGGAAAAAGTCATTTGGATTTCTAAATTTTTTTTAGTTTTTTTTTTTTTGGATTTTAGCTGGGAAAACTGTCTTTGTAACAGATAAGTTATTTGTAAAAATAATAAAAAAACAATTCTGAATGTTGTTTGTGTGCCTTTGGATGCTTTGTCCACTAGAAGACGGTACAGCTGTTCACCTCCCGGTAGTTCTAACAGGAGCATAAAAATAAGCAGGTAAGCTCAGTAAATGAAAATGACACTAAAACATAAATGCAGGTTAGTTTAAATCGAGATTTACCTGAGATTCTGTTTGTCAGAATAGTTTGAAATCATTAGAAAACAAGAATTTTATTCCTGTTTTGTTATAGTTTGTAGAAGAAGAAGAAATATCATTGACAAAGTGGCAAAGCTCCTTACTCATGAAGCTGGTTCCCTCTGTGCTGTCTCCAATCCAAGAATGTGTATATAAAGTTTAGTGGAAGCAAAAAGGGTGGGTGCAGCAGTAACTGAGACAGCTGATGTGTTACTGTGAAGTAAAGCTGGAGTCAGATTCAGGATTACAGCCGTTACACACCTCGTGTTAAACAATTAACTGATCTGGGAGGTCCTCTGATTACATAAAATCACAACTCGGACAGAGACGCTCAGAATCCAAGTTGCTTCAGGCGCAATATGATGTTTCCCACGTTATGCTTTGTGTTTATGCAGATTTCCTTTCCCAGTGAGATTTTTGGCCCTCCCAGTAGCTGTAAAGCCCCTGATCACTCATCTGAAGTCTCGTGAGATGAACAACATGGAGAGCATCTCTATGAAAGCAACACTGGCATCCTGATCGGCCCCAGTCACAGCAGCCATGTACTCAGGATAAAGGAGCCCAGACCGCATGTAGAGTCGCATTACTGTGAATTATCTCAGTGATACTAATCATCAAAATGATCAGAATTAGTTATGTTGACCAGTTTGAACTGAATGGATTTAGCAAGATTTACTTATTTCTGCTGCTTTTTATCAGTGTTTACTTTTAGACCGTTCCTTCTCTGGACAGAACTTTAACCTTTTATATACTACTAGCATGCATTAAACTGAAATGAAACCTAACATGGTTAGATCATCTGTGTTAAACAAACTCAGGACATACAGCAGCTTTCAGCTCCTCTGCAGCGTTTCCTCTGGATGATACTCATCAGCTTCTCCGAGGTGATTTGGTCAGATGCGCAGCGATACCGTGGTTATAAAAGCTTGTAAAATGAAAGCAGCGTCTCCATAAATGGTTGTACTGTCCTGTTCTATCATAAAGTCTTTTAATACACTTCATAGATGGTGTTTGTTTCAGGAGGACTCAACTAAGACGGGCTGTAATCAGGGCTGTCAGCCTTTTTGCTTGATCTTGCTATTGACCTTAAACAATATCAGCAATAATTATACAGGCTAATTACTTTCATATTGTGGAATGTTAGAAAAGGCTCGACTAAGTTATATTACTAAGTAGGGGTGTCCCGATCCAATATCTATATTTTGACTATCGGTCAGAATTTGTAAATATCTGATTATATTTGCCTGTATCTACAGTGTTATGTATGCAGGTTTCATGCTCATAGCATATCGAGTCAACATCATGTTGGACAATACTGAAGACTGCAATATTGGTATCATATCGTAAGTAAAATGTTTGTATAGGAACGCCCATACTACTCAAACAACAATGGTTAACAGCAACAGTTATTTAAAAAAAACATCCATTTATTATTAATCAGTAGGTCACATAGATGTTAAACTTTATTTAAACTAAGACGGTTCTACAATTAAGTAGAATATGGACAAATTTTGCAATAGTCTTGCGGATGAGACGCTGTAAGAGATTGCTTGTGTTGTAGTACTGATATCGGAGATTTTAGATCTAGACCGACACGATCCGATATTTGTTCTTTTGGCTAATCGGGCTGATATTGGTATTGAATTAAGACAACCCTTATAGATATCCCACTTTTATCTTGTCATTTTGTAGGCAATTTTAAATTTCTACCAGTATAAGTGTTGTGGTAATATTGCTTTATCATAATAGTACCAAAAGATACCATAAAAAAAATTTAAATCCATAATGCTCACCCCAGATTTACATTTATGCATTTAGTAGACACTTTTGTCCAAAGCGACTTACAAAAAGAGGGTTTAACATTGAAATATGACGCAACTTACCTGCAATATGCTAGGAGAGGATTTAACATTACTGTAATGATGACACTCAATTACAGTTTTTTACAATGCTAAATAATATGGGGGGGTGCATTTAGATCTGTCAGGGCAATAGATACTCTGGGAAGAGCTGGGTCTTCAAGGATTTCTTGAAGGTGGAAAGAATCTGATGCTCTGATGCACGTAAGGTCGTTCCACCAGCAAGGAACCGCAAATGAGAGAGTTTAGATTGACCTGCACGGCTCTTTGGTCGCGTTAGTTGGCGCTCCTTGGACAAACGGAGCGGGCGGGCAGTGACGTAAGGCTGTAAGAGAGTGTTGATGTAGATGGGCGCTGATCCATCAAACACTCTGCATGCAAGCATTAGTGATTTGAATTTGATGCGTGCAGCTAAGGGAAGCCAATGGAGTTCAGTATAAAGGGGTGTGACATGCGATCGCTTTGGTTGGTTGAAAACCAGGCGAGCTGCAGCATTCTGGATCATCTGTAGCGTCTCACAGCACAGGCTGGAAGACCTGTAAGGACGGCGTTGCAGTAGTCAAGGCGGGAAATTACCAAGGTCTGAACTAGGAGCTGTGTCGCATGTTGAGTTAGATATGGCCTAATCTTCCTGATGTTGAATAGAGAGAAGCGACACAATAGAGCGACAGAGGCAACCTGATCCGCAAAGGTCAGCTGATCATCGATCATGACGCCCAGGTTTCTTACAACCTTAGTGGTGCCACAGATAGGGAGTCTAACCTAATGCAGATGTTGTGGTGAATACTTTCTTTGACTGGGATGACAAGCAGTTCAGTTTTGGAGAGCTTCAGTTGGAGGTGGTGATCTTTTATCCATGCAGATATGTCAGAAAGACAGGGTGCGATTCGCATCGGTACCTGGAGGAAAGGACAGATAGAGCTGGGTATCATCTGCATAGCAGTGATAAGAGAAGCCATGCGAATGGATGATTGGGCCCAGCGAAGTAGTGTACATGGCAAAGAGGAGGGGGCCCAACACTGAGTCTTGGGGGACCCCTGTGGTGAGGTGGTGTCGGGTCCATGTTTGGCCTTGCCATGCCACCTTGAAGGATCGTCCGGTGAGGTAGGATTCAAACCAGGAGTGCGCTGCCCTCAGTGCCCATGTCTGTCAGCTTGGTAAGTAGGATGCTGTGGTTTACAGTATAAAATGCAGCTCAGAGATCCAGTAGGATGAGAACTGATGATTGGACTGTCGCTTTGGCTTCTTTTAAGGATTCCGTTACTGACAGGAGAGTATCGGCTCTTAAAGCCTGATTGGTTAGAATCAAGGAGGTCATGTTGGGAGAGAAATTTCGTCACCTGTTTTTAGACAGCTCTTTCCATGATTTTAGATAGGAAAGGGAGGAGGGAGACTGGTCGGTAGTTCTTCACTTGGGTGGGGACTAGGGAGGGTTTTTTGAGTGGGCTTGTTAGAAGGCGGTGGGGAATGATCCAGTGGATAGTGAAGCATTGATCACATGAGTGGCTGCTGTCACAATGGTTGGAGTTATGGCTTGCAGGAGTGTGGTGGGAATAGGATCCAGAGGGCAAGAAGTAGGGCAGCTGCTTGTGAGAAGCTTTGATACCATTTCCCCGGTTAGTCTGGGTAAATGAAGAAAGAAAATGAGTGGGTATTTAATCCAACAAACCTCAAATGGCAGCATTGTTTAAAATTATTTATCAAAAAAAATAGTAGTGTGGACAAATATGGTAATGCTTTTCCTGAAGAAGACTACATTTCCCTTGAGCACCTGCTCAAAAATTGGATTGAAGCACATTTATGTTTCCAGTGTCTGTGTGAACCATGAATAGTGATGAGGTGATTAATCTGATTTTGGTGAAACAATGCCAGATGATGATGTTGGAGATAAGAAACGGAGGAAGTGACGTATGCAGTAAAGCAGTCAGCACATTTGTAGTTGTTTTGTGTGGAAGGCAGAGTTCCTGCCACCTTTCTCAAAGTTGCTTAGTGTCGGTTAAAGCGATATGAACCCCCCGGACCATGACCGAGGCGGCATTCAATGAGCTATAAGTCGACGTATGATCACAGAAGTTATGAAAATATTTATGAAGGTTAAAGGGTTACTTGTTGCTTTAAAGAGTTTAAATTATGTTTTAATTATGTTTTAAACACAACGTATAAGCCGGGAAGCTTACTTCAGTCAATTAAAAGTAGTTATTTCACAAGGTTATGGTCCAACACTACCCAGCCTAAATGTCTGCCTGATCATATTAGATTACCTTTTCAGCTGTGATTTGTTTTCAGCTTTCTGAAAAGAACATTATCTTCATTCAGAATGACTCTCCAACAATTACAGCAAACATGAACAAACAAAAGGCTGAGCATCATTGCCAGACTCTGATATATGTGACACCATCTTGAGAAGAAGATGCAAAATATATGTCGCAGGCTGTCGTTTAATTTCAAAATTACAACTCTGGAGGGGAAAATGCTGCTAAAATATTTTTAAACACCGGTTACAGTCAGCGCCGTCCTTTGGAAAACAAGCACACACAACTCTTCTGTTCGCATGGGTCTGATAAACAAATAGCCAGAGCTCCAACCCGCTGCTTTGATTGAAATTGACGTGGCGAGTGTGTGATTAAGGTGATCGCTTTCAAAATGTCCACCCCTGAATTGGTTGTCACTCTTTCGCACTTTTAATTAAACTCTGAGCTGGCTTCATGCCCTTTGTTTGAACCGGAAAACCTATACTATAGAATAAAAATGTAAATCCTGTAAACGCTAACCTTGTATGTTTTTAGAGCTACTTCAAAATTGGTTGTTTAATATTTGAGCCTTTTTCCAGAATAAGCGTTTGAGAGAAAGTGAAAACGTGTCTGGAGAGAGAAGGAGGATGTGTTTGTCCTCATGTTAGCGGCTAAAGCTAAGAAAGGACAATTTTTCGTTCTTTGTTTGTACGGAGGTGAAGAACCGGGCTAGTTAAGTCGACACGTGTTCTGTTTCATTCAGTCGGATTCTTGCGGCATTCATTAAAAACTTGCTTTTTACAAGATAATTAGCTTTTTTTTTCCCAGACTCTGTTGTCTCTGTGTCATTCCTGCTCATCACCATTAGGGAACTGGTGTGTTTCGGGTCTGAATCAGGATCAAAACAGACAAATGTCTCCTATTTAAAGTGATTGTCCAATCGTCTGTGCCATGCCATTATTTAGTTTTTACTTCATTTCCATTAATCCCTTCCTATCATGTGTCCCTTTATATCTATTCTTTCCATCCATTTATAGTCTTTTCTGCACCATGATCGAAACCATTGGCTCATTTGCGTCAAGTGTTAAAGGAAATGCTTCCTGATCATTGTCCAAACATTTTATTTATGATTATAAATAAAAAAATTACCTAATCAGCTTCATAATTCACGCATTACAGTTATTTGTTAGAAAATTAAAGGTTAATTCTCTGGACTGCTCATTGCGCCCTCTGGTGGACAAACGAAAACCCTATTTTTTTTGATGATGCAAGGTTTTTTAATTAGATTACCGGTAAATAAATGTATCATCTGTAGTTCTTTTGTTATTCTCTTTAATATTTTTATGATTTCATTAAAATAAAAAAAGTACTCCTGGAGATATTTCTGGTAGCACAAGTAGCTGATAGTACGGATCATTATTCTTTGTTTCCTATTTACTTCATCCTTTATGTCCTTCATTCCTTTCCTTTTCCCTAATCCATCTCGGCCTACTTCCTTGTGTCCTTCAATCCCGCCTAATTTCTGTTTATCCTTCCTTCCCTTGTTTGCAACGTTGCTTACTCATTGTTTCCTATATACTCTATAGAAATGTCTGACACAGATTGATAGGAACAGGTGTAGAAACCCTGACAGTAACTAAGAGTTATGTCGTTTTTGGTGTTTGATCGACACCGCCTGCTGTCTTGCTCTGTTCACCCTTATGAGTTTACTGTATTCACTCTGTTCCTCCAGTGCGATGGGCCACGCCTAAAGTGTCTACACTCCCCAAACTGGAGCCGATTGGAGATTCAGGACATTCTGGTAACACCGCCAGTGATCCATCAGCTCACCCAACGCTTCTTCTCACTTGACTCCTTCCTGGTTTGACCTCAGATGTGTTCATGTTTGATGCTCCCGGCTAGTGTTCTCTCCTTTTAAACACTTCTTTCCCATCATGCATCTAATCAGGCATGTGCGGCAAAACAAAGAAAGGTTTGTTTTCCTGCATATTAACTGTCTCCACATCATAACCACCCCATCGCCGTGCTTCCTCTACTCGCCGCCGTTTTCTCGAGTGATCGACTGGCTGACCGACATAGTTTAACGCCAAACCTTTTTCTTTTCCATTCTGCAGAAAAGTTGTAGAGCGTCACTGGAACCATCTCAGCCCATTTTCTCATCCAAGAAGCTGTCTCAGCTAACAGAACGCCAGCCCAGGTGTGGTTACTATGGAGAGAAGAACACTAAGAGAAAACAAAAAGTTAACAAGGTTGAAATAACGGTAACTAAGTAGATTGGACAAAGGAAGAAAGTAGCAGAGAGAGAAGTGGTCAGATTGTCCTCCAGCAGTCTAAGCCTATAGAAGCATAACTATAGAAAAACCTAAATAACTTAACCCTATAGAGTGAGACATGAAGAAGGTAGAGCAAAGGAGAACCGTCTGTCAAGACTGAGTTCCTGCCCAACCGGATTAGGCTGTCTTCTCTACCTCTTCCTAACTATAAACTTTATCAAACAGGAAGGTTTTAAGCCTAGATTTGAAACTAGACAGGGTGTCTGCCTCACGGACTAAAGCTGGAAGCTGGTTCCACAGGAGAGAAGCCTGATAACTGAAAGATCTGCCTCCCATTCTGCTTTTAGAGATTCTAGGAACCACCAGTAAACCTGCAGTCTGAGAGCGAAGTGCTCTGTTAGGGACATAAGGAGTAATCAGATCTCTGATATACGATGGAGCTTTATTAGTGAGGGCTTTATATGTCAAAAGAAGAATCTTAAAATCTACTCGAAGTTTGACAGGGAGCCAATGAAGGGAAGCTAAAATTGGGGAGATGTGATCTCTCTTTTTAAGCTTCATCAGAACTCTTGCTGCAGCATTTTGAACCAACTGTAGACTTTTAATTGCATTTTGTGAACTTCCTGCTAATAAAGAGTTACAATAGTCCCGCCTTGAAGTAACAAATGCATGGACTAGCTTTTCAGCATATATCCTAGAGAGAATATTACTAATTTTTGCTATATTCCTAAGATGAAAGAAGGAAATCTTACAGACCTGTTTTATATGAGACTTGAAAAACATTTCATGATCAAAAATAACACCAAGGTTCTTTACATTGTCACCAGATGCCAACCTGATTCTATTCAGGTCAAGTGGCTGACTAAGCAATTTATTTTTTAGAGGTTCTGGCCCAAAAATAACAACTTCTGTCTTTTCAGAGTTCAAGAGCTGAAAATTTAAAGTCATCCACATTTTTATGTCATCTAGACATGCCTGTAATCTACCAAACTGACTGGATTCATCAGGAGTTATAGATAAATACAGTTGTGTATCATCAGCATAACAGTGGAAATTAACACCACGCTGTCTGATTATTTTACCAATAGGGAGAATGTATATAGTAAATAGAATTGGGCCAAGTACAAGTCCCTGTGTACTCCATAAGTAACCTTACAATGCGGAGAAGATTTGTCATTTAGATGAGACAAATACGATTTAAACCAGCCTAGTGCTGTTCCCTAGATCCCCACAGTGTGTTCAAGCCTTTCAATGAGGACATTGTGATTGACTGTGTCAAAAGCAACACTGAGATCTAACAGAACTAGAGTAGACACGAGCCCCTTTTCTGAAGCAATGAGAATATCATTTTTAACTTTATGGAGAGCTGTTTCAGTGCTATGATGAGCTCTGAAACCTGACTGAAATTCTTCAAATAGGTCATTATTCCTCAAATGCTCTCTCAGTTGATTAGCAACAGTTCTTTAAAGAATTTTAGATAAAAAAGGAAGATTAGATATTGGTCTGTAATTTATTAAGTCTTCTTGATCAAGAGAAGGTTTCTTAAGTAGGGGTTTTATTACAGCTACCTTAAGAGCCTCTGGTACATAACCATTCACTAATGACAAATTGATCATTTCCAAAATGGGGGTAATAATAATAGGAAATACTTCTTTAAACAATTTTGTCGGGATTGGATCCAACATACAAGTTGAAGGCTTAGATGAAGAAAATATTTTTGAAAGCTCAGAAGGCTCAACTGGAACTAAACACTTCAAACAGAGATCAGGCTCCAGAGCCACATTCAGTACCTCATTGCTTACTGAGGTGGTATTTATGTTTGGTAGGAAGCCATCAATTTTAGTTTGAATAGATTCAATTTTATCAATAAAGAATTCCATAAAGTAATACAGCTAAGAGTTGGAGGAATGGGTGATATAACAGAGATTTCATTTCTCGTAAGTTTAGCAACTGTATTAAAAAGAAACCTAGGATTATTCTTATCCTCCTCTATTAGTAAAGTAAAATATACAGATCTACCTTGGCGCAGGGTCCTTTTATACAGAAGCACGCTGTTTTTCCAGGATAAATAGGACTCCTCTAAAAGCAAAAACCGCCATTTCTTCTCCAATTTCCTGGTTTTTCCTTTCAAGGTACGAAGTTCTGAATTAAACCAGGGGGCCAACCTCCTATGAGTAATCACTTTCCTTTTTATGGGGGCTACATTGTCTAATGTTGTACGCAATGAGGACGTAATACTATGAACAACAGCATCAATCTGTGTAGGGCATAAAATTAATTTGTTGCCCTCCACTGCATTTCTCTGAAATACTGAAGAAATTTGAGGTGGAATGGATTCTTTGAAGGCTGTAACAACATTGTCCGATAAACACCTACTATAAAGACATTTTCTTTCAGATTTTAAGTACTCGGTGAAAAAGAACTCAAAAATTATCAAAAAATGGTCAGAAAGGAGAAGGTTATGAGGCAGCACTATAACTTTTTCACACTCAATGCCATAAGTCAGCACAAGGTCTTAAGTGTGACCAAGAGAGTGAGTAGGTGTTTGGATTTTTTAAGTGAAGCCAATTGAGTCAAAAATGGCAGCAAAGGCTACATTTAGACTGTCATTTTTGGTGTCAACATGAATGTTAAAATCTTCCACTATAATGATTTTATCAGTATTTAACACTATCTGAGATCTGATCTATAAATTCAGAGTAAGGACCTGGCGGACGATACAAAATAACAAACCGAAGTGGTTTAATTCTTTTAAAGGTTGGATGTGGAAGGCTAAGGGTTAAATGTTCAAAAGAACTATAACTATTAGTTGGCCTGGGATTAATTAATAAACCTGATGGAAAAATGCTTCCTGCTCCTCCACCTCTCCCAGTACTTCGAGGAATGTGAAAGTTTGAATAATTAGAGGGAGTTGATTCGTTGATACTAACATAATCCTCATGCTGCAGCCAGGTTTCTGTGAGACAAAGCAAATCAATTTGATTATCAAGAATTAAATCATAAACTAATAAGGACTTTGAGGATAGAGATCTGATGTTCAATAATCCACACTTGTACAGTTGTACTTTTTTTGTTTCATCTGAGTTGTTTTTATCTTTGAGATTTTCAGGATTAGCCCTTTTTAGGTTGATCTTTAATCTATTTGGTTTTGGCCGTGGGCAAGACACCGTCTCAATGGGATGTTGGGTAGGTAACTGTAGAGAAGCCGCAGAGAGGAGTTCTAAAATACAACTCTGCTTCCTGGTCTGGACCCTGGTTTGTCAGTAATTTGGGGAGTTAATAAATTTGGCCATATTTCTAGAAAGAAGAGCGGCTCCGTCCAAAGTGGGAAGCATGACGTCTCTCTGGATCAGACCAGGTTTTCCCCAAAAGGTTTTCCAATTATCAATGTAACCCACACTGTTTTCTGGACACCACCTAGATAACCAGCGGTTTAACGACAACATGCGACTAAACATGTCGTCACTGGTCCGATCAGGCAGGGGACCAGAGAAAACTACAGAGTCCGACATTGTTTTTGCAAACTCACACACCGAAGCAACACTAATTTTAGTGACCTCCGATTGGCGTAACCGGGTGTCATTACCGCCAGCGTGAATAACAATCTTACTGTATTTACGATTATCCTTAGCCAGCAGTTTGAGGATTGATTTTATGTTGCCTATTGTGGTTCCTGGAAAACATTTGACTATGGTTGCTTGTTTCTCTAAAGCAACGTTTCTGACTATGGAGCTGCCAATAACCAGAATCTGTTTCTCAGCGGGTGTATCAATGAGTGGGGAAAATTGGTTTGAAACGTTAACAGGTTGGTGGTGAGCCAAAGGCTGGGTTCTGGGACTATGCTTTCTGCGTACAGTCACCCAGCCAGGCTGATTTCCCAGCTCCATGAGAACTGCTGGGGGATCACTAGGGCAACCTGTTCTTGTTGGCTCCACGATAGCTAATGGGCCTCGGCTATCTGTGGGTGTTTCAATAGCACGGAGTCGAGCTTCCAATTCACACACCCTCGCCTCCAAAGCTAAAAAAATGCTACATTTAATGCACATACCATTATTTCTAAAGGAGGCAGAGGAATAACTAAACATCTGACACAGAGCAGGAAAGAAGAGAAGCAGAGGGAGAAGCCATAGTACCGATAGAAGCTAAGCTAACTAAGCTAGCGAGTGCTCACGACACAAAAAAAGGTCAGTTTAGAACAATTACGGTTTCTAAAAACTTCAGTGATTCTGAGGAGATGAGAAACTGTGCGGTGATTTGTGTCACAGAAACCTGGTTGAACGGCACCAGCCTTCCAACTCGCCGGCCGGCAGCTCTTCCAAGCGGACCGCAACCAGCCCCCCATGAAAGCCCGCGGGGGCGGACTGTGCGTCTATATCAACAAAGGTTGGTGCACAAACTGCGTGTTGGAAAACAGCCACTGCTCCAAGGCGACAGAACAGCTGACTGTGAAGTGCAGACCTCCCTATCTGCCTCGGGAGTTTACGGCTTTGTTAGTTATTGCTGTTTACATAGTGCCAGATGCTAATGCTAAAATCACGCTGAAGGAGCTCCATGACAACATCAGCTCACGTCAGAACAAATACCCGGTGGCGTTTTACGTGGTAGCGGGGGACTTTAACCACGTAGAACTGACGAACAGCCTGCCCAGGTTTAAACAGCATGTGAACATTCCAACACGTGGAAAAAACACGCTGGACCGCGTCTACACCAATCTAAGTGACGCATACAGAGCCTTCCCCCGCCCCCACCTCGGACTCTCCGATCACATCTCCGTCATGCTGGTGCTTGCATACCACCTCCCGTTGCGACGCTCCAGACCCACACAGAGGACCATCACTGTGTGGCCCAGTGACGCCGACGCTGTGCTGCAGGACTTCTTCGGCTGCACAGACTGCCAGTCTTCAGGGAGGCTGCTGAGTAAGAGGGGAAGCTGAACCTGGAGGACTACACATCTGCTGTTCTGGGGTACATCAGCAAGTGTGGGGAGGATGTCACCACCACCAAGACTGTGAGTTGCCACCCGAACCAGAAACCCTGGCTGAATGGAGAGATGAGTTCTCTGCAGAAAGCCAGGGATACTGCTTTCAGGTCTGGTGACTCACAAGAGCTAAGGAGGGCAAGAAGAGAGCTGACTGCAGGAGTTAAGAGGCCAAAATCTGTATATGCTCAGAAAATCCAGGGACACTTTTCGTCCCAGGATCCACAGAGCATTTTGAAGGGCATCAAGTGCATTACAGACTATAAATCTAAAGCTGCACAATGCCCCAAAGACCCCTCCCTGCCTGAGGCTCTCAATCAATTCTACGCCCGGTTTGAGAACCCTGACACCCTCCACAGCACCAGACTCACACCTTCATCAGGAGAAGAGCCCCTCAGTGTGACCCCAGCAGAAGTAAGGAGGACGCTGAGGAGGATCAACCCCCGAAAAGCTGCTGGTCCAAAAAACATTTCTGGACGGGTGCTGAGAGAGTGCGCGGACCAGCTCTCAGACGTGCTGGCGGACATCTTCAACGCCTCCCTCATCCAGGCAGCTGTCCCCACCTGCATGAAGACCGCCACCATCGTCCTGGTCCCAAAGAGCTCCGCAGTGACAGGCCTGAATGACTATAGGCCAGTAGCCCTCACACGGATAGTCACAAAGTGCCTTGAGAGACTGGTTCAGACCCACATCAAAGCCAGCATCAATGTCATTGTGGATCTACACCAGTATGCATACAGGAAAAATCGATCCACAGAGGACGCCATTTCCTCCGTGGTCCACACTATCCTCCCCACCTGGAGCAGAAGGATTCCTACGTCCGTATGCTCTTTGTGGACTTCACTTCCGCGTTCAACACGCGTTGATTCCTCAGACTCTGATAAATAAACTCTCCTCACTTGGACTGAGCTCTTCCCTCTGCAACTGGGTCCTGGACTTCCTGACCAACAGGCTGCAGTCTGTGAAGGATTCACAACATCTCCTTCCCCAACATTACCGTCAGCACTGGCTCCCCTGTGTGTTGAGCCCCCTCCTGTTCACGTTGCTCACATATGACTGCTCGCCTATCCATCCAGGCTGCCATATTGTGAACTTTGCGGACGAAACACACATCAGTGGTTGGATGCATCACAAAAAGTGAAGAGTCCAGCTACAGGCAGGAGGTGGAACACCCAGAGGGTTGGTGCAGAGATAACAACCTTTGCATCAACATAAAGAAGACAAAGGAGATGATTGTGGACTTCAGAAGGGGTCAATATGCTCACCCCTCCTGGAAATTGGTGGATCCGCTGTGGAAGTGGTCACCAGCTACAGGTACTTGGGTGTACACCTGAGTAACAACCTCACCTGGAGCAACAACACTTCCCCTCTGGTCAGGAAGGCGCACCAGCGGCTCTCCTTCCTAAGGAGGTTGAGAAGAACCGGACTCGGGAGCTCAGTCCTCACCTCCTGCTACAGATGTGTGGTGGAGAGCGTCTTGTGCTCCAGCATCAACGTGTGGCATGGAAGCTGCTCTGCTGCAGACAGGAAAGCCCTGCAGAGAGTGGTGAAGGCTGCACAGAGGACTGTTGGAGTCAGCCTCCCTAGCACCACAGGCATTTACACCTCCAGATGCAGGAAAAGGGCCACCTGCATCATGATGGATCCCACCCACCCAGCACACTCACTTTTTGTCCCGCTCCCCTCAGGCAGGAGGCAGCGGACCATCAAGTGTAAAACCACCAGACTGAGAAACAGCTTCATTTCTGAAGCTGTGAGACTCTCGAACTCCACCTGAACAACCACTGCACTGACACTTTACATGGACAATACTTTTTGAACACCTTCACATACCCGCACTGAGACATTTTAAATGGACTGAGACACTTTAAAAGGCTATAGTAACTTGCACTACGAATTCATTCATTCATTCATTCATCCATTCATGCTGCTTTTACTCCAAACCCCTTACTCCCTTATATTCTATATATTTTCTGTATATTTTGTGTTTATTACATTCTATTTTATTTTATTTTATTTTAGTTTTTTTCACTTTATTTTATCTATTTTAATATCAGCTCTTGGGAGAAACTGGACCGTGAGAATACAGTCACCAACACCTTCCTTTGGCCTGGAGGGGGACCGGACCAGACGACTGCAATAGCTAATTGAACAGGGTCTACGATTCAGGGTCTACAATAAACTGATACATATTGTGCTGGCTCATTTTCGCTGTGCTTCTAGGTTTTTATTAGTTTTGTTGTTTTCATTTTTCAACATGGCATTATTATCTTAATCGTTACTTGCAATGTTTAATCATTTCAACTTAGAGACACATCAGCATATGACTGCTCTATGGGAAACACAGGGGGCGCACACACTGAGGGCTGCAGGCCGTTACCGGAGAGATGGCAGTTCCAAGGGGGGCGGAACTCACGCGACGGCCGGAAGGAGATGCCTCTGCCTTATTTTAGCTTATTAGGTCCATATGCACTAGACACATTGATTGATGTGAGGTGGGTTTTTTCCAACCTCAACAGGGGGATGTTTATGGATGCAAGATTTTGTATGTATAATTCTATGACCTTTTCTAATAATCTCTTTGCTGGACTTAGTAAATGCCTGCCCTTGTTGTTTATCTGCTGCACCGGTCACTGCTACAGCTTACGCAACATAACTGCTGATCACATAGATGCCACACATAGTCGAGGATAAACTGATACAAGAGGATGACACCCTTTAGGAGGATTAAGAGTGAGGAATAGATAAAAGCGGGACTCGCGCTCCATTCTTTGCTTCATTTGGTTCATCCCTATGATGTTTTAAGTGGAGTCCGGTACGGAAGGTTGACTGTCATTCTGTATCTGTTCCATTGGCATAATTGTACATCATTGTACAATTATACTTTTATATTAAAATCATGATTTTATACTTAGCCATTTCTCCTTCTTTTTACAAGGTAAATACTTTGCTTGTTTTACTGGTTGGGTCTTGGAACTGGATAGAACGGACCTGGAGGAAGTAACAGGTTGAAACCCACTTCCACAACATAGCTGGCATGTCCTCGGTAGTAGACATGTTTTCCCTAGTTCCTGGCTTGCTCCATTTTTGGCCAGGCTGAGGCTCTTGCCTCCTGATCCACTTTGCTGAAATCTTTCTTGAAGTGGATTCCCAGCTCCTTGCATGCCTTGGAATCTTTGGTGAGTTCCCAGAAGGCATCTGGTGTCTCATCCTGAACTGAATTAGTATTTGGTGTTGTCTTCCTTCTTTTTTTTTTCCCTAATCGATGTGCGATGTCCACTGCGTTGCCAATTGACGAGGCCCAGTGTGGACCAATCTTGGCTAAGATGTCAATGACTTCTTTGCGGGTATCTTTGTTATTTTTTTCTTTGAAGCCCTGAATTTTTAAATTCCAACTGCGTTTAAAGCGGTCGAGTTCAAACAATCTTCAGTTTATCTCCGCATTTTCTTTGATGAGCGCAGGAACCTCTGTTTCTAGGCCAGATAGTTTAGTTTTGGAGTATTTTATATCGGGTGGGTTCATTTTGGCTAGCTTAGAGATGTTAGCAACCATTATCATGTTGTCACTTAGCTGCACGCCAAAATTATCGATCTTGTCAGTTTGCTTGTTAATGTTTTCTAAAATCGGATTGTTAACTTCGAGGGGGGAGATTTCCGTTTGGTTGTTGAGAGTGAGGTCTCCATAGCATACTCGTGATCAGCAACTGGAGAGCACGTCTTGGAGGAAACAGCTAGCTAGCTGTTTCCTCCAAGACCATGGCCACAGCATCAGCTTTCTCTTGTTTCATATGTTTGTTGTTCGAAAGTTGGTAAAGAAAAATAAACTGAAGAGAAATAAAATGTATAGATGGGTTTAGTAATCTTTTCCTTTTGCAGAAAAACAGAGGTCTTGACTATCAAATCGGGATTAGTGCATTAGACCTTAAATGAAGCTGTCTGCCAAGTTCGCCATCTTCCCTGGAAGTGCCATATTTAACATCTTCCGCCATCTTTAAATTTGGAGGCTGTGTTTGATGTGATCGCGTATCGATTACTCTCTGGTTTTATTCTTGTTTTAATTTTAACAGAGTAATGATCGCTACCGTTTGATGTATTGTTGTCAATATTTTTGTTGTTGAAATGTCTTGAATTGCATGAAAGCATGTTAAACAGATTTAACCTAAATCTGTTAGGGTTTAGGCTTATATCTCATTCCTGATTCTAAGGGGTTAAGGTCTGTAGTTTTGCTGCTATATGCTTAGGTTGCAGGAGGACAATCTGCCCACATTTCCTAACTCTGCTACCTTCCCTTGTGTAATAATCTTCAATTTACATTTGAGCTTTTAACTTGATGTTTTCTCCCTGTTTTTTCTCTTCGGAAAAGGTTTATCTTGTCTGATGTTCGGTTTAGGTGTGTTCAACCTAATCTCTTTTACTGAAGTTAACTGTATGATCTTATCATTCATCTATTTGATTGATTATATATATGTCATATGTTATAGAAAAATCTTTTTCTATAAATGAATTAATTAGTAACAACAGTATGAAATGAAATCTATTAATTCCCAGTTTGTTATATATATTGTTTTATTTGTATAGTAAAGTTTGGTTTGATCAGTGCACACATTTTCTCTTAAGCTGCCACTCATATTCATTAGCCAAAAACTTATGTCATAGACCTATACATTTTTTTACTATACAGAGTTCTTAACTGGTGTCTCATTATTATTTATTTTTGACTTTATTGCACTGTTATTTTTCAGTATATTTGTTTCAATTAGTTTTGGTGTTATATTAGTCTGAAATTCTATTCTTAACCAACATAAAAAAATAATTTTTCAACTTCAAATAAACTTTAAATGTGACTGTTGCAACAAATGAATTTTCCGCAAGGGATCCATAAAGTTTATCGTTATTATCATTAACTTGATGTTTTGTTCTATGTCTATGCTAATTACGTTCTTGTGCTGCTTAGTGGTACACCTAAGTACCACTAAATAGAATCCTAACTCTAGATATCTACAGTTTAATGCAAGTCAAATTATTAATTTATCAATGAAAAAAAAACAACATTTAAACAAAACAAACAAACAAACAAAAAGGCCCTGTGATGGACTGCCGACCTGTCCAGGGTCTACACATGCCTTTCACCCATTGTAAGCTGGAAATAGGCACCAGCAGACCCCTGTGACCCCACAAGTGTGTTGGGTAATGGATGGATGGAAACAAACAAACAAATTCACATTTGAAATTTGAATTTGATTTGCTCCAGGATTCCTTCTCTTTCGTCCTCGTCCAGGCGTTTGCTCCACAGTCTCCAATATTGTTGAACAGCCTCTGCCCGTTCCTCCTCACCTATAACCAGAACTTTTGGCAGGTCCACTCTGGCAGACAAGAGTGGTTTGTTGGGCTCAACCTACTCTGCTGCATGTCTGCAAACATAAAGAATGCGGTCTTCAACCGTGTTCTATGTAAAAGATAGAAAGACAAATGTCTGTACCATAGCTGCCACACCAACAGTAGCTGACAAAATAGATACTGTGAAAAAATGGCTTCCACTGTTGTGTCCACATCAACAAGTGTAGCTAGGACCTCTGCCTGCTTCTCCTCTTCCTGAAAATACTGTATATAGATAAGCAAACTGACAAGTTCAAGAATTCAAAACACTAGCTCCAAAAAGAAGAAAATTCAAAGATCCTCTGACGATAGGTCTACAGACATAATAGATAGCTCAACAAATGTCAAATCCAACCATCTCGACACTTTTTTAAAAATAACATCAGGACTTACCGTATCATGTGAATGGCATATTATTTAAAATGACCCCACAATTTCAGTACAAACAAAACAATTCTGACGAAAAAAAACAATAAAAACTGACCAGTAATTTCCAGCTTCATTTTCAGACTAAACACTGGTGGCATCTCACCTTGCAGAAGGGATTTGCCTCATCTGTCCTGTGGACGAACAGCTTTCCGTGGCTCCAAAAATGATTAAATAGAGTTAAATTAAAAAGCCTTGCATCTTTGCAGTCTCATCTTCCAAGGTGAAAATGTTCCATGAGTATGATACACCACCACTGTCGCAAAAGTGCCACGTCCGACTGGAAAATGATCACAAAAAACCATTACATTATATTACAATAAATTATTTGTTTTTGTAATTTTAAGCTTACTTAGATTGCATGAATAAACTTACAACAGAAAAGTCTTATGTAGCATCCATTGTGTTGTAAAGGCCATTCTAGGAGTAAAGCATTTTAATTTATGTCTGAAATCTTTAATGTAGATAAAATTAAAATTAATGTATAACAAATTGTGTCTACTACCATCAGCATGAAGATGCCAACTTCAATCCCTATGGTTGTCGTGGAAAACCCTAGGTATCAGAGAAAAGTCAGTAATTCAATTATTTTTTTAACAGTATTAAAGTATTCAACTAGTAATTTAAACATATGCATCATACATACATTACACTCTTAGTGGAATTTGTAGTCCAGTTTTCTCTTTCCATTTGACTGACTGGGATAGATTTCTAAAAGACAGTTGCCTTAAAGATAAATATTTTCTATTTAAAAACTGACATGCAGTCCAACTTCACATAGCATTGCAACAATGTTTTTATTGTCCTGGTTTTCGTACTCCGTTGTTATTAAACTAAACTAAAATTTATGACCGCTACATGACTCCAATTTATATCACCTTGATCAAGAGATCAGTCCAGCAGGGGTTATAGGTTGGGCCAAGACATACACTGCTTGTCTTCAGTTTTTTCATGTTATGTCGGGATATATTTTCTTCATCATAACATAACATATTATGTGTCTTGTTTTATCCACTTTCACTAGTACTGATGAAGAAAATACATCGTCACATGACATATGGAAAAACTTGTAGCCAAGTAGTGAACCTCTGGCCCAACCTTTAACCCCTGCTGGGCTTTTTTTTCCATAATGTTACATACAATAAATGCAAAGACTTAATGCTATGCACTAAAAAGTTAATCATATGTAGGCGTTGATGTTAACTACCACTAGCAAAAGTAAACTTTGAAGTTGTATAACTAACTTAGCATCAGATAAACCGACATGTAAAATTCGGTCATTTATGTAATTAATCAGTTCTAAAACTACTACTAAAACAACATCTGCTTGATGAAGAACACAAAATAAAACATAATTTTACTTTCTGTGAATACTAAAATTCTTAAAAACCAGTAATTTAAGCTACAACAAGTGCTTAGACACAAAATCAACTTCAAAACTGAAGCCAGGAATGAGTTTTAACATAATTGACCAAAAAGTGCTTCTCTGGCTGAGATAAAGCTGTTTTTTCCCACTTAACACTAAAGTTCGTTAAACTGAAAATTTACATAGAAAACCATAATGAACAAGTAATTTGAGCTAAAATAAGTTCCTAGAAACAAAATCAACTTCAAAACTGAACCCAGGAATGAGTTTTACATAGTTGACCAAAAAGTGCTTCTCTCACTGAGATAAAGCTGTTTTTTCACTCTTAACAGCAAAGAATCAAGAATGAAGAATCAGTTTATTTATATAGCGCCAATTTACAACAGGTGTCGTCTCAAGGCACTTCACAGAAAATCAATTAAAATCAAAGATACATTCTAACAAATCAATTTAAAAAAGTTTCCAATCTAAGGAACCCCAGCAGATTCATGGAGTCACTGACTTGCAGCATTCACTCCTCTGGAATCAGCAGGCAGAAACAATGGCTTGTGTTGTCGTTGACTTTACAACAATCCCTCATACTGAGCATGCATGTAGCGACAGTGGAGAGGAAAAACTCCCCTTTAACAGGAAGAAACCTCCAGCAGAACCAGGCTCAGTACAAGCAGCCATCTGCCACGACTGACTGGGGGTTTGAAAAGACAGAAAACTAAATTAGAAGCACAGGATACTGAAATAAAAGAGTTTATAGCAGCAGTTGTAGAACGTCACTGGAAGCATCTCAGCCAATGTTCTCATCCAAGAAGCTGTCTCAGCTAACAGAACGCCAGCCAAGGTGTGGTTACTATGGAGAGAAGAACACTAAGAGAAAACAAAAGGTTAACAAGGTTGAAATAACGGTAACTAAGTAGATTGGACAAAGGAAGAAAGTAGCAGAGAGAGAAGTGGTCAGAGTGTCCTCCAGCAGTCTAAGCCTATAGCAGCATAACTATAGAAAAACTTAAATAACTTAACACTATAGAGTGAGACATGAAGAAGGTAGAGCAAAGGAGAACCGTCTGTCAAGACTGAGTTCCTCCCCCAACCGGATTAGGCTGTCTTCTCTACCTCTTCCTAACTATAAACTTTATCAGACAGGAAGGTTTTAAGCCTAGATTTGAAACTAGACAGGGTGTCTGCCTCACGGACTAAAGCTGGAAGCTGATTCCACAGGAGAGGAGCCTGATAACTGAAAGATCTGCCTCCCATTGTGCTTTTAGAGATTCTAGGAACCACCAGTAAACCTGCAGTCTGAGAGCGAAGTGCTCTGTTAGGGACATAAGGAGTAATCAGATCTCTGATATACGATGGAGCTTTATTAGTGAGGGCTTTATATGTCAAAAGAAGAATCTTAAAATCTATTGTCAATGAGCCAATGAAGGGAAGATAAAATTGGGGAGATATGATCTCTCTTTTTAAGCTTCATCAAAGTTGTTAAAACTCAAAATTTACATAAAAAACCATAACGAACAAGTAATTTGAGCTAAAATCAGTTACTAGAAACAAAATCAACTTATAAACTGAAGCCAGGAATGAGTTTTAATAAAGTTTACTAAAAAGTGCTTCTTTCACTGAGATAAAGCTGTTTTTTCCCACTTAACACCAAAGTTGGTTAAACTCAAAATTCATATAGAAAACCATAATGAACAAGAAATTTGAGCTAAAATAATTTCCTAGAAACAAAATCAAGTTCAAAACTGAATTCAGGAATAAGTTTTAACATAGTTGACCAAAAAGTGCTTCTCTGGCTGAGATAAAGCTGTTTTTTCCCACTTAAAACAAAAGTTGGTTAAACTCAAAATATACATAGAAAACCATAATGAACAACTAATTTGAGCTAAAATAAGTTCCTAGAAACAAAATCAACTTCCAAACTGAATTCAGGAATGAGTTTTAAGATAGTTGACCAAAAAGTGCTTGTCTCGCTGAGATAAAGCTGTTTTTTCCCACTTAACACCAAAGTCTTTTAAAACTCAAAATTTACATAGAAAACCATAATGAACAAGTAATTTGAGCTAAAATAAGTTCCTAGAAACAAAATCAACTTCAAAACTGAAGCCAGGAATGAGTTTTAACATAGTTGACCAAAAAGTGCTTCTCTAGCTGAGATAAAGCTGTTTTTTCCCACTTAACACCAAAGTTGTTAAAACTCAAAATTTACATAGAAAACCATAATGAACAAGTAATTTGAGCTAAAATAAGTTCCAAGAAACAAAATCAACTTCAAAGCTGAAGCCAGGAATGAGTTTTACATAGTTGACCAAAAAGTGCTTCTCTCACTGAGATAAAGCTGTTTTTTCACTCTTAACACCAAAGTTGGTTAAACTCAAAAATTATATTGAAAGCCATAATGGACAAGTAATTTGAGCTAAAATAAGTGCTTAGAAACAAAATCAACTTATAAACTGAAGCCAGGAATGAGTTTTAATAAAGTTGACTAAAAAGTGCTTCTTTCACTGAGATAAAGCTGTTTTTTCCCACTTAACACCAAAGTTGTTAAAACTCAAAATTCACATAGAAAACCATAATAAACAACTAATTTGAGCTAAAATAAGTTCCTAGAAACAAAATTAACTTCAAAACTGAAAAAAGGAGTTAGTTTTAACATAGTTGACCAAAAAGTGCTTCTCTCGCTGAGATAAAGCTGTTTTTTCCCACTGAACACCAAAGTTGTTAAAACTCAAAATTTACATAGAAAACCATAATGAAGAAGTAATTTGAGCTAAAATAAGTGCTTAGAAACAAAATCAACTTAAAAACTGAAGCCAGGAATGAGTTTTACATAGTTGACCAAAAAGTGCTTGTCTCGCTGAGATAAAGCTGTTTTTTCCAAATCAATACCAAAGTTGGTTAAACTGAAAATGTATATTGAAACCCATAATGAACAACTAATTTGAGCTAAAATCATTTACTAGAAACAAAATCAACTTCCAAACTGAAGCCAGGAATGAGTTTTAACATAGTTAACCAAAAAGTGCTTCTCTCACTGAAATAAAGCTGTTTTTTCACTCTTAACACCAAAGTTGGTTAAACTCAAAATTTATATTGGAAGCCATAATGGACAAGTAATTTGAGCTAAAATAAGTTCCTAGAAAAAAAATTAACTTCAAAACTGAAGCCAGGAATGAGTTTTAACATAGTTGACCAAAAAGTGCTTCTCTGGCTGAGATAAAGCTGTTTTTTCACTCTTAACACCAAAGTTGGTTAAACTCAAAATTTATATTGATAGCCATTATGGACAAGTAATTTGAGCTAAAATAAGTTCCTAGAAACAAAATTAACTTCAAAACTGAAGCCAGGAGTTAGTTTTAACATAGTTGACCAAAAAGTGCTTCTCTGGCTGAGATAAAGCTGTTTTTTCCCACCTAACACCAAATTTGGTTAAACTCAAAATGTACATAGAAAACCATTATGGACAACTAATTTGAGCTAAAATAAGTTCCTAGAAAAAATTTTCAACTTCAAAACTGAATTCAGGAATGAGTTTTAACATAGTTGACCAAAAAGTGCTTCTCTGGCTGAGATAAAGCTGTTTTTTCACACTTAACACCAAAGTTGGTTAAACTCAAAATTTACATTGAAAGCCATAATGAACAACTAATTTGAGCTAAAATAAGTTCCTAGAAAAAAGTTTCAACTTCAAAACTGAATTCAGGAATGAGTTTTAACATAGTTGACCAAAAAGTTCTTCTCTGGCTGAGATAAAGCTGTTTTTTCACTCTTAACACCAAAGTTGGTTAAACTCAAAAATTATATTGAAAGCCATAATGGACAAGTAATTTGAGCTAAAATAAGTGCTTAGAAACAAAATTAACTTCAAAACTGTAGCCAGGAGTTAGTTTTAACATAGTTGACCAAAAAGTGCTTCTCTGGCTGAGATAAAGCTGTTTTTTCCCACTTAACACCAAAGTTGTTAAAACTCAAAATTTACATAGAAAACCATAATGACGAAGTAATTTGAGCTAAAATAAGTGCTTAGAAACAAAATCAACTTCCAAACTGAAGCCAGGAATGAGTTTTAACATAGTTGACCAAAAAGTGCTTCTCTCACTGAGATAAAGCTGTTTTTTCACTCTTAACACCAAAGTTGGTTAAACTCAAAATTTGTATTGGAAGCCATAATGGACAAGTAATTTGAGCTAAAATAAGTTCCTAGAAAAAAAATTAACTTCAAAACTGAAGCCAGGAATGAGTTTTAACATAGTTGACCAAAAAGTGATTCTCTGGCTGAGATAAAGCTGTTTTTTCACTCTTAACACCAAAGTTGGTTAAACTCAAAATTTATATTGATAGCCATAATGGACAAGTAATTTGAGCTAAAATAAGTTCCTAGAAACAAAATTAACTTCAAAACTGAAGCCAGGAGTTAGTTTTAACATAGTTGACCAAAAAGTGCTTCTCTCACTGAGATAAAGCTGTTTTTTCCCACCTAACACCAAATTTGGTTAAACTCAAAATTCACATAGAAAACCATAATGAACAACTAATTTGAGCTAAAATAAGTTCCTAGAAACAAAATCAAGTTCAAAACTGAATTCAGGAATGAGTTTTAACATAGTTGACCAAAAAGTGCTTCTCTGGCTGAGATAAAGCTGTTTTTTCCCACTTAACAAAGTTGTTAAAACTCAAAATTTACACAGAAAATCATAATGAAGAAGTAATTTGAGGTAAAATAAGTGCTTAGAAACAA
>JAVLVB010000852.1:85069-97984 GCA_032876305.1 Orestias chungarensis | reverse complement strand
CTACCTCTTCCTAACTATAAACTTTATCAAACAGGAAGGTTTTAAGCCTAGATTTGAAACTACACAGGGTGTCTGCCTCACGGACTAAAGCTGGAAGCTGGTTCCACAGGAGAGGAGCCTGATAACTGAAAGATCTACCTCCCATTGTGCTTTTAGAGATTCTAGGAACCACCTAGCTAGTAGCCTAGCTACTGGCTCACCTCGCTCTTGGCGTCTCTCTCCAGGAAATGCTGAGCGACGTATGGCGGCAGGATGTTGAGCAGCAGACACTCGTGCTCGCGCTGCTCCTTCAGCTCCTCCACCTCCTTCAGTGCCTGCAGGCGCCACAGGAAGTCCAGCCGCGCCATGGCCTCCAGCTACCAACGAAGAAGAGCCGCACGCTGAGGAAAGAAGGGCCGATGGGACGGAGGACGGCGCTCGTCCTGATGGTCACACCTGTCTGTAGAGGACGGCGACCACGAAGATGCTCATGAGGACCAGACAGATGCCGTCCCGACACAGCTGCTGCGAGCTAACCTCAGATCAGACCGACAGGAAACAGTGTGAGGCGCGGCAGGAAGTGACCTTTTATGGACGTCCCGTGGCGCCTCAAACTACCTCTGGGCAAGGATGCCGAAGGCATAGGAGCCGCCGATCATCAGCAGGAAGGCCAGCTGGGGAGCAAAGCTCAGCCGGAGGAACACCGCTTAGGTAACCATGGCAACCACGGCGCTCAGCACCGCAAACTGGACCGAAAACGCCACGGTTACAGGATGCAATAACTAGTACTGGTTACTGGTCACTGGTACTAGTACTAGTTAATTGTACTAGTGATACTTACTTTATAGTACCCGTTACTTCTTCTAGTTACTTATAATATTTACTGATGCTAGTTACCGTATTAGTTACGGGTACTGGTTAAGGACACTACTTACTTGTAGTAGTTAATAGTGCTAGTTACTAAAAATAATTACTGAAATCGTTACTAATAATGATTACTGTTACTAGTTACTGATACTAGTAACTGTTATTTGTAGTAATTACTGGTACTGGTTACTAATTAGTTACTAGTACTAGTTGCTGATACTTTACTAATAATTGTTACTGATAATAGTTACTGGCACTACTTACTAGTAATAGTTACTGATACAAGTTACTACTAATAGTTACTAACAATAGTTACTGAAACTAGTTATTAATCATAGTTGCTGGTACTAGTTACTGCGACTTGTTGTTGCCCTGGTGCTAGTTACTCGTTGTGGTTAAGTATACTAGTTAATGGTACTAGTTAATAATGATAGTTAGTGGTATTAGTTAGTTTATTGTTACTAGTTATTTTTTACTCATTACAAACAGCTACTAGTATTGGTTACTGGCACTAATTACTGATAGTATTTAACAGTAATAGTTGCTGGTATAAATTTCTGGTACTAGTTACTTCATGGGTTCTATTTAATGGTATTACTTATTACTTACCGACTAGTAGTAGTTACTGGTTACATATAGTAGTTACTACTACAAGTTAATTTGCTGGTAATGGTTACTGTTACTAGTTAGTTTACTGTTAGTTATTTTTTACTCATTGCTAATAACAACTACTAGTATTAGTTACTGGCACTAGTTACTGATATTAGTTACCAACTAGTTAAGCTACAGATACTAGTTACTGACTATTGTTAGTAATTTTTAATACTGGTTACATTACTCGTTACAGTATTTATTACTGAAACTAGTTTTTGATATCTGGTAATGGTTACTTTCACTGGTTAACTAATAGTTACTGGTAGTAACTACTTCATTATATTAGTGATGCAGTTTATTAGTTATTAATACTAGTTACTGGTTACTGGTAGTAACTACTTCATTATATTAGTGATACAGTTTATTAGTTATGAATGCTAGTAACTGGTAGTGACTACTTCATTATATTAGTTAGTGATACAGTTTATTAGTTATTAATAGTAGTAACTGGTTACCGTTACTAGTTATAAGTTACTACTGCAGGCTAGTCTGGTTACTGTCAGTATTAAAAGGTGAAAGGTTGTGAAAGGTCACTGATACTTATAACAGTAGAATAATAATAATACATTTTATTTATAATGCACTTTACATTTAATTAAAATATTAAAGTGATACAGAATCTAAAAACAAACCTCGAGATACAAGTTCTAAATAAAAAAAATTACAAATCTTAAAATATAATCACATGGATCACAACAATATTTAAAAATTTCTTCAGGCCTCATTTTAATGCCTCTACGCTCTGGAGGGTACCAGTAACCTTTCAGTAACCTGCTGTTATGACCAACTACAGGTGACTGGTTACTTATCATTGTCTGCCAAGGCTGAATGATGACCTCTCACCTCTGGGTGGAAGCAGATGTTTGTCTCTGCCCAACTATTAACTGGTACTAGTCACCATTACAAGATTATTTACCAGTGCTCATAACTGGTACTAATTACCTTACTGGCAAAGGTTACTTTTACTGGTTAGCTAATACTAGTTAATGGTAACTGGTACTAGTTACTAATAGCAGTTACTTTATAAAAGTGATTGGTGTGCGTGTACCTATACCAGTTATCGAAACAGTCTAGTAGTACTAGTTCCTTTACAGATACTAGTTTATTATACTAGTTACTGATTACGACTTCCTTAAGTAACTGATAATAGTTAGTAAAACTAGTTACTGGTTATCAGTTTCTTAAGTAACTGATAATAGTTATTAAAACTAGTCACTGGTTACCATATTTCTTAAGTTACCGATAATAGTTATTAAAAGTAGTCACTGGTACAAGTTTCTTAAGTAGCTGATAATAGTTATTACAACTACTTACTGGTTACGAGTTTCTTAAGTTATTGGTGATAGTTATTAAAACTAGTCACTGGTTACCAGTTTCTTAAGTAACTGATAATATTTATTAAAACTAGTCACTGGTACCAGTTTCGTAAGTTACTGATAATAGTTATAAAACTACTTACTGACAATAGTTATTAAAACTAGTCACTGGTACCAGTTTCTTAAGTAACTGATAATAGTTATTAAAACTAGTTAGTGGTACCAGTTTCTGAACTTACTGATAATAGTTATTAAAACTAGTCACTGGTTACCAGTTTCCTAAGTAACTGATAATAGTTATTAAAACTAGTTATTGGTTACCAGTCTCTGAAGTTACTTATAATAGTTATTAAAACTAGTCACTGATACCAGTTATTAAAACTAGTCACTGGTACCAGTTTCTCAAGTTACTGATAATAGTTATTAAAACTAGTCACTGGTACCAGTTTCTCACGTTAATGATAATAGTTATTAAAACTAGTCACTGGTACCAATTTCTTAAGTAACTGATAATAGTTATTAAAACTAGTCACTGGTACCAGTTTCTTAAGTTACTGATAATAGTTATTAAAACTAGTCACTGGTACCAGTTTCTTAAGTTACTGATAATAGTTATTAAAACTAGTCACTGGTACCAGTTTAAGTTACTGATAATAGTTATTAAAACTAGTCACTGGTACCAGTTTCTTAAGTTACTGATAATAGTTATTAAAACTAGTTACTGGTACCAGTTTCTTAAGTTACTGATAATAGTTATTAAAAGTAGTCACTGGTACAAGTTTCTTAAGTAGCTGATAATAGTTATTACAACTACTTACTGGTTACGAGTTTCTTAAGTTATTGATGATAGTTATTAAAACTAGTCACTGGTTACCAGTTTCTTAAGTAACTGACAATATTTATTAAAACTAGTCACTGGTACCAGTTTCGTAAGTTACTGATAATAGTTATAAAACTACTTACTGACAATAGTTATTAAAACTAGTCACTGGTACCAGTTTCTTAAGTTACTGATAATAGTTATTAAAACTAGTTACTGGTACCAGTTCCTTAAGTTACTTATAATAGTTATTAAAACTAGTCACTGGTACCAGTTCCTTAAGTTACTTATAATAGTTATTAAAACTAGTCACTGGTACCAGTTTCTTAAGTTACTGATAATAGTTATTAAAACTAGTCACTGGTACCAGTTTCTTAAGTTACTGACAATAGTTATTAAAACTAGACACTGGTACCAGTTTCTTAAGTTACTGACAATAGTTATTAAAACTAGTCACTGGTACCAGTTTCTTAAGTTACTGACAATAGTTATTAAAACTAGTCACTGGTACCAGTTATTAAAACTAGTCACTGGTACCAGTTTCTTAAGTTACTGATAAAAGTTATTAAAACTAGTCACTGGTACCAGTTATTAAAACTAGTCACCAGTACCAGTTTCTTAACTAACTGATAATAGTTAATAAAACTAGTCACTGGTACCAGTTTCTTAAGTTACTGATAATAGTTATTAAAACTAGTTACTGGTACCAGTTTCTTAAGTTACTGATAATAGTTATTAAAACTAGTCAATGGTACCAGTTTCTTAAGTTACTGATAATAGTTATTAAAACTAGGTCACTGGTACCAGTTTCTTAAGTTACTGACAATAGTTATTAAAACTAGACACTGGTACCAGTTTCTTAAGTTACTGACAATAGTTATTAAAACTAGTCACTGGTACCAGTTATTAAAGCTAGTCACTGGTACCAGTTTCTTAAGTTACTGATAATAGTTATTAAAACTAGTTAGTGGTACCAGTTTCTGAACTTACTGATAATAGTTATTAAAACTAGTCACTGGTTACCAGTTTCCTAAGTAACTGAAAATAGTTATTAAAACTAGTTATTGGTTACCAGTCTCTGAAGTTACTTATAATAGTTATTAAAACTAGTCACTGATACCAGTTATTAAAACTAGTCACTGGTACCAGTTTCTCAAGTTACTGATAATAGTTATTAAAACTAGTCACTGGTACCAGTTTCTCACGTTAATGATAATAGTTATTAAAACTAGTCACTGGTACCAATTTCTTAAGTAACTGATAATAGTTATTAAAACTAGTCACTGGTACCAGTTTCTTAAGTTACTGACAATAGTTATTAAAACTAGTCACTGGTACCAGTTTCTTAAGTGACTGACAATAGTTATTAAAACTAGTTACTGGTACCAGTTTCTTAAGTTACTGATAATAGTTATTAAAACTAGTCACTGGTACCAGTTTCTTAAGTTACTGATAATAGTTATTAAAACTAGTCACTGGTACCAGTTTCTTAAGTTACTGATAATAGTTATTAAAACTAGTTACTGGTACCAGTTTCTTAAGTTACTGATAATAGTTATTAAAACTAGTCACTGGTACCAGTTTAAGTTACTGATAATAGTTATTAAAACTAGTCACTGGTACCAGTTTCTTAAGTTACTGATAATAGTTATTAAAACTAGTTACTGGTACCAGTTTCTTAAGTTACTGATAATAGTTATTAAAAGTAGTCACTGGTACAAGTTTCTTAAGTAGCTGATAATAGTTATTACAACTACTTACTGGTTACGAGTTTCTTAAGTTATTGATGATAGTTATTAAAACTAGTCACTGGTTACCAGTTTCTTAAGTAACTGATAATATTTATTAAAACTAGTCACTGGTACCAGTTTCGTAAGTTACTGATAATAGTTATAAAACTACTTACTGACAATAGTTATTAAAACTAGTCACTGGTACCAGTTTCTTAAGTTACTGATAATAGTTATTAAAACTAGTTACTGGTACCAGTTCCTTAAGTTACTTATAATAGTTATTAAAACTAGTCACTGGTACCAGTTTCTTAAGTTACTGATAATAGTTATTAAAACTAGTCACTGGTACCAGTTTCTTAAGTTACTGACAATAGTTATTAAAACTAGACACTGGTACCAGTTACTTAAGTTACTGACAATAGTTATTAAAACTAGTCACTGGTACCAGTTTCTTAAGTTACTGACAATAGTTATTAAAACTAGTCACTGGTACCAGTTATTAAAACTAGTCACTGGTACCAGTTTCTTAAGTTACTGATAAAAGTTATTAAAACTAGTCACTGGTACCAGTTATTAAAACTAGTCACTGGTACCAGTTTCTTAACTAACTGATAATAGTTAATAAAACTAGTCACTGGTACCAGTTTCTTAAGTTGCTGATAATAGTTATTCAAACTAGTCACTGGTACCAGTTTCTTAAGTTACTGATAATAGTTATTAAAACTAGTCACTGGTACCAGTTTCTTAAGTTACTGACAATAGTTATTAAAACTAGACACTGGTACCAGTTTCTTAAGTTACTGATAATAGTTATTAAAACTAGTCACTGGTACCAGTTTCTTAAGTTACTGATAATAGTTATTAAAACTAGTCACTGGTACCAGTTTCTTAAGGTACTGACAATAGTTATTAAAACTAGACACTGGTACCAGTTTCTTAAGTTACTGACAATAGTTATTAAAACTAGTCACTGGTACCAGTTATTAAAGCTAGTCACTGGTACCAGTTTCTTAAGTTACTGATAATAGTTATTAAAACTAGTCACTGGTACCAGTTTCTTAAGTAACTGACAATAGTTATTAAAACTAGTCACTGGTACCAGTTTCTTAAGTAACTGATAATAGTTATTAAAACTAGTCACTGGTACCAGTTTCTTAAGTAACTGATAATAGTTATTAAAACTAGTCACTGGTACCAGTTTCTTAAGTAACTGACAATAGTTGTTAAAACTAGTTACTGGTACCAGTTTCTTAAGTTACTGATAATAGTTATTAAACTAGTCACTGGTACCAGTTTCTTAAGTAACTGACAATAGTTATTAAAACTAGTCACTGGTACCAGTTTCTTAAGTTACTGATAATAGTTATTAAAACTAGTTACTGGTACCAGTTTCTTACGTTACTGATAATAGTTATTAAAACTAGTCACTGGTACCAGTTTCTCAAGTTACTGATAATAGTTATTAAAACTAGTCACTGGTACCAGTTTCTCACGTTAATGATAATAGTTATTAAAACTAGTCACTGGTACCAATTTCTTAAGTAACTGATAATAGTTATTAAAACTAGTCACTGGTACCAGTTTCTTAAGTTACTGACAATAGTTATTAAAACTAGTTACTGGTACCAGTTTCTTAAGTTACTGATAATAGTTATTAAAAGTAGTCACTGGTACCAGTTTCTTAAGTTACTGATAATAGTTATTAAAACTAGTCACTGGTACCAGTTTCTTAAGTTACTGACAATAGTTATTAAAACTAGTCACTGGTACCAGTTATCAAAACTAGTCACTGGTACCAGTTTCTTAAGTTACTGATAAAAGTTATTAAAACTAGTCACTGGTACCAGTTTTTAAGTTACTGATAATAGTTATTAAAACTAGTCACTGGTACCAGTTTCTTAAGTTACTGATAATAGTTATTAAAACTAGTCACTGGTACCAGTTTCTTAAGTAACTGACAATAGTTATTAAAACTAGTCACTGGTACCAGTTTCTTAAGTTACTGACAATAGTTATTAAAACTAGTCACTGGTACCAGTTTCTTAAGTAACTGACAATAGTTATTAAAACTAGTCACTGGTACCAGTTTCTTAAGTAACTGACAATAGTTATTAAAACTAGTCACTGGTACCAGTTTTTTAAGTTACTGATAATAGTTATTAAAACTAGTCACTGGTACCAGTTTCTTAAGTAACTGACAATAGTTATTAAAACTAGTCACTGGTACCAGTTTCTTAAGTAACTGACAATAGTTATTAAAACTAGTCACTGGTACTGGTGTTTTGTTAATTTTTTTCTTTCTTTGTGTCGTTTCTTGTTGAAGGTGATGAGTTATCTCTGAAATATCCACGATTGTTGCCATCTCCGATTAGTTAACTTACAAAGTTCGTTCCCAGGATGTCTCCGTATGGCAGCTCTGCGCTCCAAGTCGTCAGCTCGTCGTAGCTCGGGCGCCTCGCCTTCGGGGGCCACGCCTCCTGCAGGGCGGATCAGGTACGTGTCGATGTTGTTTTTCCGTAGGAACTCGCTGCGGTCCCGGCCGTGGCCTCGCTCCGTCTCGTAAGTCCCGCCCAGACAATCCAGAGTGGCCTGTGAGACATGGACCTGCCTGAGGGAGGAAGGAAGGCCGTCAGCCGACCCTTTTCTACACTCGTTCAGCTGTTCTGGCGAGGGAACGCGGAACCAGGAGCTGACCCGGGCACGCCTGCAGCCTCCAGACAGTTGGCGATGTCGACGTCCCAGCTCCACATGTCAAACTGCCACTTCTGAAGACCCAGTATCCCGCAGAGGACAGAACCTGAGTGGACACCGATCCGCATGTCCACTTCCTGCTGCAGCTCCCGACGGACGTACCTGCGGCGAGACGCATATATGTTAGAGACGGCGAGCAACGAGCCGAGACGTCCGGTGTCCCACCGTATGGTGCTGATCATCCTAAGGCCCATCTCCACGCAGCAGCGGGCGTGGCCCCGCTGGGGCTCCGGGACCCCGGAGACGCAGTAGTAGCAATCCCCCAGGATCTTAATGCGCAGACACTGATGCTCCTGCACCACAAACACAAAAACAGACGTAAACCTCACCAGGACGTCTGAGGCTGCGTTCACACCAAACACGTCTGCAGCGTCCAAAACGCGTCTGACGCTTCAGTTTGGACTTTTTAGGGTCAAATGCTTCAAACGTGCGTCTCCACTTCCTGTTTACTCAGGTCAGACTTCCTGTCTCTTCAATGATCTTTTTGTACAATGGAGGATGAAACTGAGAGAGCGGCTCGTCTTTATGTAATAAACCAAGAGAGCGTGGTTGTCTGCTGCCTCGCCTCCATATCTGTAACTAGGGGAAAAATCCAGCAGCGTTCTGAGTTTGGTGATTTTCTCCTCCAGGAGCTTAACGCTGACGAGGGTCAATTTCAGCGCTAGTTTCACTGGAATTAGAGACAATAAATCTATCCTCCATCATCACTTCAGGATCTAGTTTGTCACTACGTCACATAGAAGGAGCTCTCTGATTGGTTCAACGGCCAAAGTTCAGCTTTACCAACTGGAGCGTTTGCAGCATTTTGGGCGTCGGAGGCTCAAAACGCTTTAAACTCTCTGGTCTGAACGTTCGTAACGTTCCCACGCTCCCAGACGCGCGTCTACATGGACTTTACATGTGAACTTGACGCTCCAGACGTTTCAGGTGTGAGCGCAGCGCTACAAAGTCTTTGTAGAAACTCTCTGGGAGGGCGACGGGACCTCGGCCAGCCGGTCGAAGCGTCCAAAAAGCTCGTTGAGAGTTTTAACGAGCTCCTGAGCCGAGAGGATCAAGGAGAGAGATGTGAAGCCGATGATGTCTGCGAACAGGATGCTAAAAGAAACGAGAGAGGGGAAGTCAGGAAGCGTCTCTTCCATACGAGCCGCCGCGGTCACAGAGGGCCAACCTGACGTCCTTGTAGTGGTGGATGTAGATCTTGTGGAACTGCTGAGGTAGCGGGTACTCGTCGATCGCTGACATGTCGGCGATCATCTCCAGAACCAGGAAGCGTGGCAGGATAGACATCACCAGACGCTCCTATGAGGAGGCGACAGACGTCCTCGCTGTCGGGCTTCAGCTGCGCCGACATCACGTGATCGCTTCTTTACCTGTCTCTGGTTCTCTCTCTCCAGCCGGACTCGTCCCTCGATGCACCTCCGGGTCTCCAGGAAACTCTGCCGCTGGGTCCGGTCGGACAGGTAGTTGATGAAGACGCCGGCGGTGTTCATCGCCAGGAACAACAGGACCTTGGAGAACACCTGTCCAGGTAAAAACCCGCGCCAAGGTCAGGAGGAAGAAAGACACAGCGAGGGAAGTATGGACGTCTCTTGACCTTTCTGCTCAGAATCTGGTGACCGTAGTGCCAGCAGACGTCCACTAGGAGGTGCAGGGCGGAGGTGGTCGACCCCGCGGCGATGGCCCAGGGGAGCGGCAACGGCAACAGGGCGTAGGTAGAGAACAGGTCGAAGAAGACGTACCAGGAGATGTCGGTCTCAGCCCAGCTGAACACCCCGACCAACACCTGGACAGTCTGGGACGCCCAGGACAGGTACCTGAAGACAGGACGGCTGCTGAGTCCTCCAACACTCTTCTTCTTCTGTTATCGTCAGCATCGGTAGGTAGAGACGTACCTGAGCCACCGCGGTGATGTCATCGACTCCTTCTTGGTCACGGACAGCCCACACAGCCCCGCCCACAGGACCACCAGCAGGCCGGTCAGCCAGTCGCAGGCCACGCCCCCCCAGCCCTTCGGCTGTGTCGCCATGGCGACGAACAGTCGGACAAAGAGGTCGATGAGGTTGCCGACGACCAGGGAGGTTCTCCTTTGAGCCGAGGAGAACTGCTGGTAGGTGAGCTCCAGGTCGGTGGACCTGGCGGTTAGATCAGAGGTTTAACAGCGGGCGGGTTTACCTTTACCTGCACGTGGCGGCTCCTCCTCCTTTACTTGAACGTCGGCCGCAGCGTCGGAACAAAGACGCCGCGCACCGTCCACCTGTACGAAAAGAAGAAGTGGGCGTCGCTCAGCAGACGCTGGCCGACCTGCGTCTGGACAGAAACCCTGGGCGCCGTGAGATGAACCAGAGCCGCGGACGAGCGCCGCTTCTGCCAGAAGTTTCCTCGTGACGTCTTGTTGCGAATCTGCCTGCAGAGACCGAGCGTGTTCACCTGCTGCTGACATCATCATCATCATCAGCCGCCGCCTCACCTGTTGATGTCAGCGATGTAGGCGTCGGTGATGCGGTGTCTGCTTCGCTCCAGGCCGCCGGCCAGCCTCAGCGAGTACAGGTTGTGCTGGTCGATGATGTTCCTGACGCCGCTCTGCCACAGCAGCCGCTTCCTCCACAGCCCGTGGGCGGGGCTAATGTTGGCGCTGAACGTGATGTCACTGGCCCGTCTCGCCGACTCACAGTCGCCATTTTTCAGCGCGCCGGCGTCCTCGCTCATGGTGTCTACTGATACTAGTTACTCATACAGGTTACCAGTACTAGTTACCGTACTGGTTCTAGTTACTGGCAATAGTTCTGGTCACTACTTATACCAGTAACTAATACCTGTTACTAGTTACTTTACTGTCATTATAAACTTTACTGGTAAAAGTTACCGGTACTTTTACTGGTTAACTGGTAATAGTCATTATTTACTGGTACTAGTCACTGAGACTGGCTACTGGTTACTTTGGTGATACTAATTACTTGTATTAGATACTTCACTGGTACATTACTGGTACTAGTTACTAATACAGGTTACCTTACTGGTTCTAGTTACTCATAGTGCTTGTAGTAACTTTACTGGTATTAGTTACTAATACTAGGTTCTGTGGCTTGTAAGGAGCTCAAAGAATAATTGTTATTTACTTTAGTTTGTTGTACTTGTTTCACCTTAATAGTATTTTACCTGTTTTCCTATTATTTCTTATCCAGGTTTTGAAGGTAATCCAGTCCGGATCTTTGCTCAGACCATCTTCATTAAACTGGTTAAAATGATAAAAGTCTGACCTTTACTTGACCTCTGCTAGTTTAACGGTAGTTATGGTGTTTAGCAGGAAACCTCGTTAGTCTCCAGATTTGGTTTGGAGCTCCCTGTTAGCTGATGACGACGTCACTTCCTGTTGACCCAGTAACTTTGGAGCCTCAGGTAAAACACCGGACCAGAACCAGAACTCCTGCTTTAAACCTCGGCCGAGGTGAAGACCGTCCCTGGATTTAAGGGACAGGCTCCAGGGATGGAGGCCAGCAGAGACTTCTTCTACTCTTCTGTCATATTTACTCCAAACTTCCTCAGGAAACTCCTGGATGTCGCAAATGTTGTTTTCCAGACGGCTTCCAGCCTGAGAGGCAGCAGCTCGGTGGTAGGAGCTGTAGATGCCCCGAGCGCCAAGCTAATCCCGTCAGGAACCCTGGCCCAGATGAACCGGCTCAGGTGCCTGATGGGATTGGCCGGCCGCCAACCGGGTCACACCTGTTCCCGCCTCACAGACGGAAGGTGGACAGTAAGTCTGGGAGCTAAGCAGGAAGGCCTGGTGCTGCCCCCTGGTGGCGGCCTGCCTCCCCCTGCAGGCCAGAGTTCGGAGTAGAAACGTGCTATAAAAGCCAAAATGGCCTTTAAATCTGGACTAAATGCTGCAACCACAGTACTCAGTTTGATCTAAAGTCAGTTAATACTTCTTGTTCTGTTGTAGAGGCGCGAGTGTTGGTGTACGGTGTGGTTTTACCGTCCCGACGGTGAGATGTGAAATAAAAGCTGAACGTGTGGCAGCTCCAGTGTTTTTATTATTCCTGTGGAGACGTACAGAAACATGTAAAAATATAAAACTACAACAACACGTATCCATGCCGGCCCATAAAAGTCCGTAAACAGAGACGTCCATGTAAACCTTCGGTGGGAGGAGCATGCTGCAGGCGAGGAGGAGGACACCAGAGGACGAAGACTTTTCTGCTAAACGAGTTTAAACCAATTCAGAAACGAAATATTCAGATCAAACATTCGAGCCGGTTAAGTTCAAACTTCAGATGAAGGTTAAGTTCAAACTTCAGATGAAGGTTAAGTTCAAACTTCAGATGAAGGTTAAGTTCAAATTTAGGATGAAGGTTAAGTTCAAACTTAGGATGAAGGTTAAGTTCAAACTTCAGATGAAGGTTAAGTTCAAATTTAGGATGAAGGTTAAGTTCAAACTTCAGATGAAGGTTAAGTTCAAACTTAGGATGAAGGTTAAGTTCAAACTTCAGATGAAGGTTAAGTTCAAACTTCAGACCAAAGCCAGGCAGACGGACCTCCTGATTGGTGCTTTGCTTCTGGCCCGGGTGAATGTGATTGGTTGAAAGATAAAGGCGTTTACCGTCATACCCAACATGCACTCGGACCCCAGACGTAAACGGGCCAGACGAACAGAACCGAGCCTGTCGAACAGAACCGGGCCTGACGAACAGAACCGAGCCTGACGAACAGAACCGGGCCTGACGAACAGAACCGAGCCGGACGAACAGAACCGAGCCGGACGAACAGAACCGAGCCTGACGAACAGAACCGAGCCTGA
>JAVLVB010000852.1:70349-80548 GCA_032876305.1 Orestias chungarensis | reverse complement strand
GTCTAAACCTATAGCAGCAGAACTATAGAAAAACTTAAATAACTTAACACTATAGAGTGAGACATGAAGAAGGTAGAGCAAAGGAGAACCGTCTGTCAAGACTGAGTTCCTCCCCCAACCGGATTAGGCTGTCTTCTCTACCTCTTCCTAACTATAAACTTTATCAAACAGGAAGGTTTTAAGCCTAGATTTGAAACTAGACAGGGTGTCTGTTTTTCTAGATAAAGCGACTAGATGATGTTTTTCTACATAAAGCCACTAGATGACGTTTTTCTAGATAAAGCGACTAGATGACGTTTTTCTAGATAAAGCGACTAGATGACGTTTGTCTAGATAAAGCGACTAGATGACGTTTGTCTAGATAAAGCGACTAGATGATGTTTTTCTACATAAAGCGACTAGATGACGTTTGTCTAGATAAAGCGACTAGGTGACGTTTTTCTAGATAAAGCGACTAGATGATGTTTTTCTACATAAAGCGACTAGATGACGTTTTTCTAGATAAAGCGACTAGATGACGTTTTTCTAGATAAAGCGACTAGATGACGTTTGTCTAGATAAAGCGACTAAATGACGTTTTTCTAGATAAAGCGACTAGATGACGTTTTTCTAGATAAAGCGACTAGATGACGTTTTTCTAGATAAAGCGACTAGATGACGTTTTTCTAGATAAAGCGACTAGATGACGTTTTTCTAGATAAAGCGACTAGATGACGTTTGTCTAGATAAAGCGACTAGATGACGTTTGTCTAGATAAAGCGACTAGATGACGTTTTTCTAGCTTGAACTTGTTTGGATGTTAGTCGAGGTTCTTTTTCCACCATCCGCACAATCTTTCGTTGAAATCTCTCGTCAGTTTTCTTTTCCGTTCACATCTAGGGAGGTTAGGCTCTCTGCCATGGGCTTTAAACTTCTTGATGACACTGCGCACGGTAGACACAGGAACATTCAGGTCTTTGGAGATGGACTCGTAGCCTTGAGATTACCCATAATTCCTCACTATTTTGCTTCTCAAGTCCTCAGACAGTTATTTGGTCTTCTTTCTTTTCTCCGTGCTCAATTATGGAACACACAAGGACACAGGACAGAGGTTGAGTCAACTTTAATCCATTTTAACTGGCTGCAAGTGTGATTTATTTATGCCACCACCTGTTACGTAACAGGTGCTGTTAACTACACAAATTAGAGAAGCATCACATGACTTTTCAAAGGGTGCCAATACTTTTATCCACCCCCTTTTTTATGTTTGGTGTAGAATTATATCCAATTTAGCTTTTTGAAAGTTATTTTAGTGGTTTTCCAATGAAGACAAATTAAATGAACATTTTAATATCAAAGCATTTTTAATTGCAATCATTTTCTGGCAGAAATGCAGGGGTGCCAATACTTTTGGCCAGCACTGTATATATATGTAAATAGTTCTAGTATAGAAATAGTATAGTAGTCGTATTAAATACTAAAAGTGGTTCTTTATTAAAGCTTGTTTGCATTTTACATATTTTGCAATAAATTGTTTGGTCATTAATTTTTGCACAATTGAGTTATTTTGTCATGTAATCTGATTTCAACCAGAAACTGTTTCAATTATATGAATATTTTAATCAGTGAATTATGAATAAAAGTTCTCAGACTACAAGCACAATATACTAAGTTTGCATGAAAGCTAAAATTATATTAATTATGTCTTCTACAAAAGTTAAGCTTTCATCCCAGGTCTTCAATCAAAACATACAGAAACATATTTTCCTTTTTATAACAGGTGTTTTTACTTCTGTTAAGGTTTTTGTACGTTATGAAACACTGCAGACATTCTCTCTGTCTGCTGATTCCAGAGGAGTGAATGCTGCAAGTCAATGACTCCATGAATCTGCTGGGGTTCCTTAGATTGGAAACTTTTTAAACTGATTTGTTTATGATGTATCTTTGATCTTAATTAATTGATTTGTTTATGATGTATCTTTGATCTTAATTGATTTGTTTATGATGTATGTTTGATCTTAATTGATTTGTTTATGATGTATGTTTGATCTTAATTGATTTGTTTATGATGTATCTTTGATCTTAATTGATTTGTTTATGATGTGTCTTTGATCTTAATTGATTTGTTTATGATGTGTCTTTGATCTTAATTGATTTGTTTATGATGTGTCTTTGATTTTAATTGATTTGTTTATGATGTGTCTTTGATTTTAATTGATTTGTTTATGATGTATCTTTGATCTTAATTGATTTGTTTATGATGTATCTTTGATCTTAATTGATTTGTTTATGATGTATCTTTGATCTTAATTGATTTGTTTATGATGTATGTTTGATCTTAATTGATTTGTTTATGATGTATGTTTGATCTTAATTGATTTGTTTATGATGTATCTTTGATCTTAATTGATTTGTTTATGATGTGTCTTTGATTTTAATTGATTTGTTTATGATGTATCTTTGATCTTAATTGATTTGTTTATGATGTGTCTTTGATCTTAATTGATTTGTTTATGATGTATCTTTGATCTTAATTGATTTGTTTATGATGTGTCTTTGATTTTAATTGATTTGTTTATGATGTATCTTTGATCTTAATTGATTTGTTTATGATGTGTCTTTGATTTTAATTGATTTGTTTATGATGTATCTTTGATTTTAATTGATTTTCTGTGAAGTGCCTTGAGACGACACCTGTTGTAAATTGGCGCTATATAAATAAACTGATTCTTGATTCTCATGTTAGGTAAGTAAACTTGGTCAGTAGTTACATGCATTCAATGATGTTAGTAATCTTGTTTCCCAGATATATTTATAATAATAAATTCCCCTGCAGCCTAAAGATGCTTTGATAAAGTGAAAACTCAGTGAAGTCATCAGTAATCGGCTCGGTACGTAAAGCTAGCCTCCTCCTCCCAGTGCCAGGTCTCCCACTAAGGTAGGAAGTTATTTCCTTTTTTCAGAGATCTACCTGTTTTTTACCTGGTTTATGTTTCTGTTTGGTTCATATTTAGGTCAGTTATGATTATTGCTCATCATGCAGATTGGTGTGTGTTTGATAGAGGGCGGGTTTGTGATGTCTAATAGTTGTATGACAACAACCAAACGTGTTGTGAGGGTCGTTACTGCAGGCTGGAAACCATATGTGGAGGTTTGCCATGTTGACACTGGACTGGTAGATCTCAGCAGGTTGGCTACTCTAAAAGTAGCTCTTGGGACTAAAAAGGTTGGGCACCCCTGGCTTAAGGTATTCAAGTGTTACTTCATCTTTACCCAAATTGTAGATTGGAGAATACAATGTGACTGATAGAAAGTGCAATAATGATGTGATTGTGACGGCCTTCAAATCTAAATTATTTAATGATTATAACAATATTATCTTGGTAACAACAAATGTGTCTATAATTGAGAAGTTCTCCAAGTATGTAAAATGTATGTATGTTCAAAATCTCTCACAATATTTGCCCAGTGGCTGAATTTAACATTTAAATTTGATTTAACATGCTGTGGCTTTTGTGAATGTCCAGAAGAATCCCTTAATCATCTCTTTTCCTGTCCTTCTTCTTTTAAACTATGGAGACACTTTAAAAATTGGTTGTCCCTTAAAATTGAAGACATCCCAGAGACAACCATCACCCTCTTATTATACTATGATAGTCACATATCTGACATGGTAAATTAAAAATCATATACACTGCTGTAAATGGAGAGGTTCTACTCCTTGTTTTGACTTTTTTCTTTAACTATTTAAATTGTACTACACCTGAAACATTTGAAATCTATGCAAAAACAGTAACTTTTCTTTTCTTTTAAATCCTTGCTCTGTTTTCTATTCATTTGCCTGTTTATGTCTTTAGTCTTAGCCTCATGTTTTTGTTGGTTTTTTAACCTATGTTGCAATCTTCTGTGTACCTCAACGAGTCTGCACTATTTGTTTAAAAAGGAAATAAATAAATAAACATCCAGAGGCTTTTATTTTGAAAGCGGATGTTAACTCAGATTAACCGCTTTGAGTTCCGGTTCTGTTCTTTTTCGGGCTAATTCTGATTTTAACTGTAAACATTTAAAATCTCTGGCATCAAACTCACTGGGAACACACGTCCGACACCGAACTGTTCGGTTCGGTCCGTCTAAGCCGGTCCAGACCAGACACAGAGGAGGCGCCGCTAGGGCGCGGGAAAACAGCCGCCATCTTGGAGAGGGCATCTTATATTTGCATCCATTGTGGCATATAGATCACTTTATAAAACTCTATTTCTGTTTCACCAGATATTTATACAGCACACCAGAAGAATATAACTCTGTAAATATTATTTATTAAAATATGCCGAACCATGATAAATGAAATGGGAACTACACAGAAACATTAAACCTCATTAAATCCACTAGAGGCAGAAAGGAGTAACAACTGCTTATGTAAGAATCATTTTATTACAAGAAACAAGCTTTAACTTTTATAACCAAAAAAGGGCGGAAATTCTCAGGAAATCAGCAACAAAAAGTCAATAATGAACCCTAAGAAATAAGAAACCTATGAATTTACTAAAAAACAACAACAATCTTCTCATCGACGTTAAAAAGCAGAATAAAAGCATTTCCTATGAATTAGAGAATCCTCACGTCTATTTACAAAAAAATGCTAATTATTGGTTTGAACTCATTTAAACATTAAATGTCACATTTTAAAGTTCTAACTAAAAAAAATACTTTATATGTCAGAATAATCAAAACTCAGCATCGTGTTTCCAATTTAGGTGGAAAAATAGAAAATGTACATTTCTCAGAATTGTGGATGAATTTTTAACGGTTGGTGGCTCCGATTCTTTATCGGAGCTCTCCGATAAAGAATCGGAGCCCTCGGATAAAGAATCGGAGCCCTCGGATAAAGAATCGGAGCCCTCGGATAAAGAATCGGAGCTCTCCGATCAAAGCCTGGAATTAAACGTGAAACTACATCTCAGAACGGGCGTCCGGTGGAGCGTTAGCGCGCGGGAAGCTGCTGCATCTGCAGGGAGTCGTAGGTGTCTCTGGTGGCCGGGCTCAGGCCCTGAAACAGACGCCGGTCAGTCAGCAGGTCGGGTTCAGCAGCAGACGGGTCGGGCCGGTTCTGGTCGTACTCACCTGGTAAACCTGCTCGTTCTTCCTCTGGCGCTGCAAAGAACACCGACCGTTATTAGTCAGCCTGCAGGAACTCAGACAAGGTCACAAGGTCAAAGTCTCACCTCTTTCTTGACAGGAAGCTCCTTGTAGGTCGGCTCGGTCCGTTTCTGCAGTCCCTGAAACTCAGAATCAGAAGCGTCACATGCAAACATCCCAGAACACTGGCGGGAGGTTCTGGAGGGTTAGCTCGGTACCGTGTACGTGGATTCCTCAGCCGTCCTGCGGTTCTGTGGGACAATCAGAAACAAGATGAAGCATCTCAGCAGAACAGGTTCAGAACCGGCGGACCCGGCTGTGGACTTACCCGTCCTCTCTCCGGGTCGCTGATCAGATGTTCGTAGGTCTGTCCGCCGGGTTGGGTCAGAGACTAAACACAAGAACGCGGTCAGAACCGGCCCAAAAAGGCGGCCAATAGACATCAGAGGGGGCGGGACTTACAGCGTAGGTGGAGTCCTCGGAACCCTTCACTTTGGTTCTGAAGAACTGAAACAGAACCGGGTCAGAGGTCAGCGAGCCGCGGCTCCAGTGACACATTTAATCTACAAATTAATTTAACGGCGTAATAAAAACATTTTTATTAAAATACATTTTTACATTTGAATGAAGAACAAAAATAATTCAGTCGTTGTAAAAGATTCAAAGTGCTGAACATCATCTAAGAACATTCGAGCATTTCAACGAGTTTAACTTGGTTCTGAATTACAGGTAAAAGATCGGATCAAGACCCGACCAGAACCGCTGGTTCTGACCCACCTTCTCCTTGATGAACATGCCGGTGATGACGAGACCGTAGAGGCCCAGGAACCCGTCCAGGATGTAGCAGAGCTGCGGGTCAGCGATGTTCAGCGCCTCTGTGGAGGTCAGAGGGACACGGTTCAGTTCGGGTTCTGGTTCAGTTCTGGCTCTGGTTCTGGTTCAGTTCTGGTTCAGTTCAGTTCAGTTCTGGTTCTGGTTCAGTTCTGGCTCTGGTTCAGTTCTGGCTCTGGTTCAGTTCTGGTTCTGGTTCAGTTCAGTTCAGTTCTGGTTCAGTTCGGGTTCTGGTTCAGTTCTGGCTCTGGTTCAGTTCTGGTTCTGGTTCAGTTCAGTTCGGGTTCTGGTTCAGTTCTGGTTCTTTTTCTTGTTTCAGTTCTGGTTCAGTTCTGGCTCTGGTTCTGATTCTAGTTCAGTTCAGTTCTGGTTCAGTTCAGTTCAGTTCTGGTTCTGGTTCAGTTCTGGTTCTGGTTCTGGTTCAGTTCTGGTTCTTTTTCTGGTTCAGTTCTGGTTCAGTTCAGTTCTGGTTCTGGTTCTAGTTCAGTTCAGTTCTGGTTCAGTTCAGTTCTGGTTCTGGTTCAGTTCTGGTTCTGGTTCTGGTTCAGTTCTGGCTCTGGTTCTGGTTCAGTTCTGGTTCTTTTTCTGGTTCAGTTCTGGTTCAGTTCAGTTCTGGTTCTGGTTCTAGTTCAGTTCAGTTCAGTTCAGTTCTGGTTCTGGTTCAGTTCTGGCTCTGGTTCTGGTTCAGTTCTGGTTCTTTTTCTGGTTCAGTTCTGGTTCAGTTCAGTTCTGGTTCTGGTTCTAGTTCAGTTCAGTTCTGGTTCTGGTTCTGGCTGCTGCAGTGACGTGGGCCCGGCTCGGTGGTTTCCTGGCTGCGGCTCATTAGCTCACAGGTGTGTGTGGGCGTGTGTGTGTGTGTGGCCATGCTTTACTACCTTGTGGGGACCAGGGCCTTGTCTCCATGAGGGTCAGAGGTCAGCTGCATGACTACAGTGGGGATTAAGTTAGGGGTAGACATGAACTGGTGATGCTCACACTTAAGTTTCAGGTCAGAGGTCAGGGTTAGGCTTCAGAACATCACCACAAATGAGTGCAAGTCAAAGGAACGTCCCCACAAGGACAGAGAAACACACGTGTGTGAGAGACGGCGCCGAGACGACCTCAGAACCTCAGAGACTTTCAGAACCGCTCGTCTATAACCTAACAAGACAGAATCTGCAGGCAATCTGGGCCAGAACCTCAGCAGAACCAGAACCTCAGCAGAACCAGAACCTCAACAGAACCTCAACAGAACCTCAGCAGTACCAGAACCTCAGCAGAACCAGAACCTCAGCAGAACCTCAACAGAACCTCAGCAGAACCAGAACCTCAACAGAACCAGAACCTCAGCAGAACCATAACCTCAACAGAACCTCAGCAGTACCAGAACCTCAGCAGAACCAGAACCTCAACAGAACCTCAACAGAACCTCAGCAGTACCAGAACCTCAGCAGAACCAGAACCTCAGCAGAACCAGGACCTGAGACGTCTTGTTTCTACAGCTTTGTGCTTCTCTACCTGCTGACATCAAGAAATCCAGTTAAACACTGGAAATGTTCCTGAAATCACTTCAACTCGATCTGGGCGTCAGGTACAGAACCTCTAAAGATGGACGTCACTACAGGTTCTTCCAAAATGAGACACTTCCTGTCAACCAGGAGGACGGAAAACATCGTCTTCGGCTTTAGACCTTAAACTTTAGACCTTAAACTTTGGACCTTAAACTTTAGACTTTAAACTTTAGACCTTAAACTTTAGACTTTAAACTTTAGACCTTAAACTTTGGACCTTAAACTTTAGACCTTAAACTTTGGACCTTAAACTTTGGACCTTAAACTTTGGACCTTAAACTTTGGACCTTAAACTTTAGACTTTGAACTTTAGACCTTAAACTTTGGACCTTGAACTTTAGACCTTAAACTTTGGACCTTAAACTTTGGACCGTGAACTTTGGACCTTAAACTTTAGACCTTAAACTTTAGACTTTGAACTTTAGACCTTAAACTTTAGACCTTAAATTTTAGACTTTGAACTTTAGACCTTAAACTTTGGACCTTAAACTTTGGACCTTGAACTTTGGACCTTAAACTTTGGACGTCCTGCTTTAGACCTTAAACTTTGGACCTTAAACTTTGGACCTTGAACTTTGGACCTTAAACTTTGGACCTTAAACTTTGGACGTCCTGCTTTAGACCTTAAACTTTAGACCTTAACTTTAGACCTTAAACTTTGGACGTCCTGCTTTAGACCTTAAACTTTGGACCTTAAACTTTGGACCTTGAACTTTGGACCTTAAACTTTAGACTTTAAACTTTAGACCTTAAACTTTAGACTTTAAACTTTAGACCTTAAACTTTGGACCTTAAACTTTGGACCTTAAACTTTGGACCTTAAACTTTAGACTTTGAACTTTAGACCTTAAACTTTGGACCTTGAACTTTAGACCTTAAACTTTGGACCTTAAACTTTGGACCTTGAACTTTGGACCTTAAACTTTAGACCTTAAACTTTAGACTTTGAACTTTAGACCTTAAACTTTAGACCTTAAACTTTAGACTTTGAACTTTAGACCTTAAACTTTGGACCTTAAACTTTGGACCTTGAACTTTGGACCTTAAACTTTGGACCTTAAACTTTGGACGTCCTGCTTTAGACCTTAAACTTTAGACCTTAACTTTAGACCTTAAACTTTGGACGTCCTGCTTTAGACCTTAAACTTTGGACCTTAAACTTTGGACCTTGAACTTTGGACCTTAAACTTTGGACCTTAAACTTTGGACGTCCTGCTTTAGACCTTAAACTTTAGACCTTAACTTTAGACCTTAAACTTTGGACCTTAAACTTTGGACGTCCTGCTTTAGACCTTAAACTTTAGACCTTAACTTTAGACCTTAAACTTTGGACGTCCTGCTTTAGACCTTAAACTTTAGACCTTAACTTTGGACCTTAAACTTTGGACGTCCTGCTTTAGACCTTAAACTTTAGACCTTAAACTTTAGACCTTAAACTTTAGACCTTAACTTTAGACCTTAAACTTTAGACCTTAAAGTTTGGACCTTAAACTTTGGACCTTAAACTTTAGACTTTAAACTTTAGACCTTAAACTTTGGACGTCCTGCTTTGTACCTTAAACTTTAGACCTTAACTTTAGACCTTAACTTTGGACCTTGAACTTTGGACGTCCTGCTTTAGACCTTAAACTTTAGACCTTAAACTTTAGACCTTAAACTTTAGACCTTAACTTTAGACCTTAAACTTTAGACCTTAACTTTAGACCTTAAACTTTGGACGTCCTGCTTTAGACCTTAAACTTTAGACCTTAACTTTAGACCTTAAACTTTAGACCTTAAAGTTTGGACCTTAAACTTTGGACCTTAAACTTTAGACTTTAAACTTTAGACCTTAAACTTTGGACGTCCTGCTTTGTACCTACCCCTGAAACCTCCTGCAGGTTCTCCTCATGCTTCCAGAGACACTTGTCTCCACATCTGCTGTCTTTGGTCAGATTGATATAAAAACCGCCAGCTAGTCTCCGGCTGCTGTGGCCAGATAAGAGAAAACAACAGGAAGTGTGTAATCTGCTGGCGACCGCATGGACAGTGTGTGTAACGTCCGTGTTCAGCAGCACCTTAATCTGAGAATTTGAACAGATTACAATCAGCAGCTAACAATAACCCCCCTCCCTGACACGCTTCCTGTAGCAGAAAAGTGACGATAGCTGAAGAAAACAGCATTTTATTCACTAAAGGATCCGACAGAGCGCAGTTGTTTTAAACTTTTAGTTTAGGACGGATCATACAATAATTAGAATATTTATAATTATTAGAATATTTATAATTATTAGAATAATTAGAATTATTAGAATATTAATAATAATTAGAATAATTAGAATAGGAATATTAATAACAATTAGAATATTTAGAATTATTAGAATATTAATAATAATTATAATATTAATTATTTGAATATTTAGAATAATTAGAATGATTAGAATGTTAATAATAATTAGAATTATTATAATAATTAGAATTATTACAATAATTATAATATTTAGAATAATTATAATATATAATTATAAAAAGCTAGTCCATGCATTTGTTACTTCAAGGCTGGACTATTGTAACTCTTTATTAGCAGGAAGTTCACAAAATGCAATTAAAAGTCTACAGTTGGTTCAAAATGCTGCAGCAAGAGTTCTGATGAAGCTTAAAAAGAGAGATCATATCTCCCCAATTTTAGCTTCCCTCCATTGGCTCCCTGTCAAACTTAGAATA
>JAVLVB010000852.1:35500-50851 GCA_032876305.1 Orestias chungarensis | reverse complement strand
TCGTCTGCTGTAATCGCTTGTCTGCTCGCTCGTCTACTGTATTCGCTCGTCTGCTGTAGTCGCTTGTCTGCTTGCTCGTCTGCTGTAGTCGCTGGTCTGCTTTAGTCGCTGGTCTGCCGTAGTCGCTCGTCCGGTCCCTCGTCTGCCATATTCGCTCGTCTGCTGTAATCGCTGGTCTGCTGTAGTCGCTCGTCTGCTGTAATCGCTGGTCTGCTGTAGTTGCTCGTCTGCTGATGGCTGTCTGACTGGTCCATCCCTTCCATGTTTCCATACAGGAGCAATGTTCATGCACAGAGATGAAGCCAGTGGCTTCCTGCAGCGAAATCGTCGGGCCAACTCCTTCCTGGAGGAGCTGAGGCAAGGCAACCTGGAGCGAGAGTGTTACGAGGAGAAATGTTCCTATGAAGAGGCCAGAGAGATATTTCCCCGTTCCCAACAACTGGTGAGTCCGGACTACAAATCTCCAAAAGCTTTGTGGTTCAAATCTTCACAACCGTTATTCTCTCCTGGTGTATCGTCTGTGTTCAGGAAAACTTCTGGAGGACATACACAGGTACTGATCAACCGAACATATCCAGGTTCTCCTTTGAAAAGCCCTCCTCAACAATCATTTTCCCTCTGTCGTCCAGCTGTGGATCTCTGCTTATCTTCGCCCTGTAAGAACGGAGCAACCTGCACCCGTCACTTCAGCACCTACACCTGCAAATGCGCCCCAGGTTTCCACGGATCCAAATGTGACAAAGGTAGGAACACTAGGGAACCGAGGGGACCCTCCCACTGGTCCTTGTTGATGTGAAATATATTCCCGTTTCCATCCACTCGCAGTGCGGTCAACCCTAACCAGGTGTCGCCACAGAAACGGCGGATGTGAGCATTTCTGCAGGCAGAATCCGGATCGTTCCCGAGTCTGTTTCTGCGCTCCAGGATACAATCTGGATCGGGACAACAACAGCTGTGTCCCTCAAGGTCTGAGTTTGGGTTTTCTTTTCTGGATTTTAGAAAGACTTTGTATTTATAGTCAGTCTTGCTTTAGCTGGGATCTAAAGTTGGTAATGATATTTGATTATGCCAGGAACCTGTTTCCCATCAGTTCAACGCTGAAATAACGTTAGTGGTTTTATTCTTGTGGCTCTTACTGTCAAATTTACTACTGACTCAGTTATCAGGTACAATGTCTTCAGGCGATTTAAATAGGCTCATACATTAGCAAATAATGAGGAAGACTCCAATAGTCTTTCCTTTCTTGTCTTGGATTTGGGTCCTATGACTGCTGAGGTTAGACTCGTCCATTAATGCATTTCGAAAACAGTATCTTCCTGTGTGTTGACTGTTAACAGATCCAGTTGTCTGTGGGAGACCGTTGGTAAATTTTGCCCCAAGGGTTGTCAACGGGCAGGCGTGCCCCAAAGGACATTGTCCATGGCAGGTAAGGTCCGATGGTTGGGTGATTGGAGGGTGATTGGGACGTTCAGAATACAGCGAAAACGTTGGATATGGGTTGGATATTGGCATAATCAATGCGATTGGGGGCCATTGTCTTCTCTGCAAACGTTGCCATTGTTTCAGGAAACAGATTTACTCTGGTCGCTTAAAAAAATGCTTTTGCAGGTTGCGCTGTATGAAAATAACCGGTTCAGCTGTGGAGCCATCATCCTCTCAGATACATGGATTCTAACCGCAGCTCACTGCGTCTGGAACAGGCCATCCGCCATCTTCCGTGTCGATGTAGGTGAGGTGAATCCAAGTCTTTTAACTTTGAATTTGGAGTTTGTCTCGTCCTGGTGATTCTTAACCAGCATGTTTGGTCACCGTTAGGCAAAAATGACCTAAAGAGTGTTGAGAAGACGGAACAGCGGCGGTGTTTGCTAAACATTACAATCCACCATGACTATAACCCATTAACCACTGACAGCGATCTGGCCCTGCTGAAGTTGGACCACCCTTTAAAACTGAGCCGCTACGTGGTGCCAATCTGCCTCCCTGCAAGGAACAGCACCTTCGCTTGGACACTGTCTCTCGCCCGCCATGCCACCGTGTCTGGGTGGGGCCGCCTGGTGGAGGGTGGTTCCCCAGCCAGATACCTGCAGCGACTGGTGCTCCCATCGGTCGCACTGCAGGAGTGCCGCCTCCACACCCAGCTCAACATCACCAAAAACATGTTTTGTGCAGGATACAGGAAGGGGGGTCAGGATGCCTGTGAAGGCGACAGCGGCGGCCCTCTGGTGGTGCGGTACAAGAAAACGTGGTTCCTGAGGGGTGTGGTGAGCTGGGGAAAAGGCTGCGCCAAGGAAAACCTGTACGGCGTTTATGCCAAAGTCATCAACTTCCTTGACTGGATCGAGACTGTTATGGCTACAGGCTGAAATGAATCAGGTCAACGTAGCATTGACCATGACCCAGTTCTGGAAAGTTCGAAATATTTGTAGAAAGGTTTTAGATTGAATAGCTGAACTTACTTTATCCATGGGGGACGTGTCTAGAAAGAAGGGAAGGATGAGGGAACAATACCTGGTTCATACAGTCAGAAATACCAGAATTTGGAGGAAATCTCTATCAATGTCTGTCAGTACCAACCAATGTTCCACAGATCACGGTTTACTGGTGTGTCAGATAAACAGCATTTTAAATAATTCTAACATTTTGTTTGTAATAAAAATAATCAGACAAAACATTGTTTTCTTTCTAGATTTCATGAACCAAACAACCATGGGGTTCCTCTGTTACAAATGTTTTTCTATAGCCTTCATCCAGGGTCTATATGACTATTGTACAGGTCAGGTGGGACTGGAAAGTAAACTATGTGCGTTTATAAGGTCTCATCTTACTATTAGTTGGTGATGTCTACCATAGATACAGAGAACTTGGCTTATAACCGAAGGAAGGTAGCTCTTTAGCACCATTAGCTTGTCCAGATATTGCCCACTCTGGAACCACAGTTGACCAACAAGGACTTTGGTACTAAGTCGGCCTTGAAACTCATTGGGCTTGACCCATCTGTGTTGACTTCATACTACTCAATCAAATTGGAGTCTGTGTTTATGTCCTAATTTGATCTCAAATTGGTAAGCAGGAACACAACATTGGCCCAAACTGCATATGGCCAAGTTAGCATCTGATACCCACCGGGGCCAATCTTCAGTCCATGTCTCACCCAGATGATCCCTCAACTCTCTGTTAGCTGTGCAGCTTTCATTTAAAATTGCAATACAAATATTTAATCTTTTCATCTGAGAGACAAACCCATAATCTTAGTAAAAAACATTTATTTAAATGAAGCTAACAGTTTTCTTGCTAGTTAGCATTGTTTTAGCCTGGAGTTCTCAAACAACTATATACAATATGACCTCTGACAAAACATGTACAATCAAGAATGTGTCAGATGTGATTAATTAAATCAATCAGTTGGTAGCCCAGTTTATAGCAGAGGAGCAGAGGTCCCATCCTACCTAGCTGACACACTAATTAATAATTTATAATCATGTAGTCCAACCATGTTATATCTATTTTCATTCGATCACAAAAAGCAGACATCTTAGTTATTAGTTTCATTTTGCCTTGGTATCACACAGTATTTCATAAATATTTTGTTCTGATCTCAGGTTGGGTCAGTTTTAGACAAACTACGACATATTTAGGTATAAATGGAGACGTGATCAGTGCCGGACTGTGCTGAGAATATCTGATTATCTACTAAAAAGTTAAAGCTACCAAATAAAGAAACTTCTATTTCTAAAATCTGTTTCATTATAGATTTAATCTTTTTAAAACTAATAACATTTGGTTAAAATGGATTTTTTTTAAACTTGTGAAAGGTTCACAGCAGACCTCACTGAGCACCACTAGAGGAAGCTCTAATGCTGCTGTTTGAGGACCACAGCTCAAACTGCTCCAAAGGTAAACTATTGCATAAATGTTTGTTTTGAGGCGATCACAGAGTAAACCACAGTTTTTGGGCCTCGTTGTTTTAATTAAGAGTACTTTCATGGTGTTCATTAATCTTCTTAACCTTCTTCATTCAGTTCTTGTGGTATTTTCTTTAAGCAGGTAAGAACCACGAAATCAGGAAAGATTTGAGTCAGATTTAACTCTTTGGTAACATTGTCTGTCTTATTATACGAACACATGACATTTAAATCTGAATACAATACAATACAATACATTTTGAAGACAAAACATTTGCTGAATTGGGTAACCAGTCAAATGAAAAACATGACTCTCAGTTCCTGAACCTGGGGGCATTGATCGGTCAGGGTTTCATCACCCGGGGTATCTCCATGTGACAAACCAGGGACTAGTGGTGGGAGGGGGTGTTGAAGACTTTGTTCCTTTCTGTCCCCACAAAGAACAGTGATGGTAGCTTTCTGACGAAACCAACCATGTGGCTGAAGGTCTTCCTCATGTTCTTCACCCTCAACAGCTCCCAGCCGGCTTCAGGTGAGAAACGGGAAAACTGAACCGATTCACCCATAAATTGATGAAGATTTAGCAGACTCTTTAGTTTGTGTTGAGTTTAAAAAAAGCTAAGTGGCAGCAAGGCTAACATACAGTTAGGGTCCTGGGATGTTTATTAAGATCAAGAGGAAATGAAGAAGGAATTTTATTCTTGCAGTCTCTATGCGTGACACAGCAAATTTACTGGAGACTTAAATAGTTAAGTTTAGCAAACAGCCAAAACCTTCAGAAATTCATTGCAGCTGCAAAACAAGCTTCCAAAGTACCACTGGATTTGTGTCCTTTTGAGTAGTATCAAGTGTCTTCTTCCTTTAGTCTTGTTTCTGAGAATATGAAAATACAAAGTGTGCTGACATGCTCAAAGATGCAGCTTCAGTTAAATTAGACAGCACCTTACAATCTGACAAGATCTTACCTTAGGTAGGTAAGACCGGCCTTGGTGGAGGCTGGGATCTCATACACTGTGAGTTCTAGAAAAAGAAAAAGCAGTTCAGAGAACTGCATGGCAAAGAAAGAGCTACTTCGTATCTGGACGACTTTATAGAAGGAAAAAGAAGGAAGGTAAAGAGTCCACATGAGATCCCAAATGAACGCTGCTATCACCAGACATAAGGAGTGACATTGTCCTGTTTGATTCCAACAACATGTGTTACCCTGGTTATGTGACCTAGCTCTAGAAATGGGTAAAGGCTGGCTAGTCGGGTGATCTACATACACTAGACCTGAATGTGAAGCAGGTATCGAAGGAACACTTGGATTTTCTGCACTGCCTTAGAATTGCAGTCTGCCAATGTTTGTGGTTTTGCAATGGCAGAAGAGGAACTAAACAAAGCCACTCCGTCTGTTCTTGGCCACACCCACACTTCCAAATATTAACCAAGTAATGTCGGAGCAAAAGAAATGTTCAAAAGCATCTTATTCAGCTGGCCGTTTCTCTGTTGGCAGTAGTCGATGGTTGTTGACAAAACATTCAATGTCTGGTAGGCCTCATCAAGCCCGCCACGTTATATTGTACGAGGAGACAGTTCAGTGTTAAGGTGAGATTAGATCCAATCGTTAGAAACTTCAGGCCTCCAGGAGGCAATTGGTTCTCAATAGCTGAGAGTCCAGACCTACTGTACCAAGGAAAGCACAGAGTTTGGTATGCTAGATGGGAAAAGCAACAACCAGGGATACAGTCAGTCAATGTTACCCGCAAAACACTGCAGAGTATAACATCTAATATAAAAAGTGTCTTTGTACCAAACCAAAATTAAAAAATGTGCTTATACGGAAAACTAATGAGTGTACGTCTAACAAATCAATATCCACAGGTACAGTGTCCTAGGAAACTGAGCTGTAGCAAATCAATGGTGGATAGTTGGTGCTGGCTTTGTCTTCATCCCTGCTGACATTAAAACATAACTTATACATCAAACGCTGTAGGCTGCTCCGTTTGTGTTCAACAGTCTTTCTGGAGCCACAGGAGGCCCACGGCGTCCTGGTCCGGACGCGCCGGTACAACTCTGGCTTGTTCGAGGAGCTGAAAATGGGAGATCTGGAGAGGGAGTGTCTGGAGGAGAAATGTAGCTTTGAGGAAGCCAGAGAAGTGTTCGAGCATACAGAGATGACGGTGTGTTGTTGAGGATTTTAACTCTCAGAGCTCTGGGAATACTACTGACGCAACACAGCAGGAACCTTGGATACATAAATGTCTGTTTGTTCTTTCTCTCTTCCTCAGAATGAGTTCTGGAAACGGTACTCCGGTAAGCAATGATTGTCCCTCACAAATCCAGAAACCTCTGTCCTCCATCTTAAGGTGACAGGACTCTGCAGTCTCAGCTGTTTAGGGTTGAAGTAGAGTCAGGGTGAAGGACAGTACACTTCGTTAATCTTTTGTTACACATCCATACTCAGAGTCTTGAGGTTTTCATCAACGTTTCCACTTTGGTTACAACTTTATAGGACAGCTACTGATGGTTTATAATCAGTTTAATCTTCTGTACTGTTAAAAAACATTTCGAACTGTAGTTTTAATTTAGGATCGACAGTTGATGTCAACGAGAGTCCGACCAATAAACCTTTGTGTTTGTGTCCAAGTGCCTGACAGCTGTAAGTCCGGTCCCTGTCAGAACGGCGGGACCTGCATCGTTGATGGAGCGTCCTACACCTGCTTATGTCTTCCTCTGTTCAGAGGACTCAACTGTGAGCTCGGTGAGCGAGGATGGACGAGTTTTAAAGACGTCATCACTTTCTACAAAATAATCCCATAATTAAAAAAATGATTTCAGCCTTCAAAGTTCATAAATACAAAATATTTCCGACATGATTCCTGCGTTTGTCAATGACGTTCAGCATTGGCTGTAAAACTTGTTTCTTTCAGAGCAGCAGACTGAGTCTGACAGCTGCCTGTTGCAGAATGGAGGCTGTGAACATTTCTGCGATGAAGATGCGTATGGAAGAAGACTAGCGTGTTCATGCGCTGACGGTTATGAACTGGACACCAATGGACGGAGCTGCGCTGCTAGAGGTGTACTACTCCTTCAAGATGGTTTGGTTTCTGGGAATCTTAGCAAACTTTCATTCACTTTTAAAGTGAATCATTTATCATCTTGGTTGTGAAAATGTTTAATTTTCTGAAATAAAGTGACCAAGCTGTCAAATTTAGTGAATGTTATGGGTTTTAATTAGAAAACCTTAAAGTTGACAACTAGTGACTCATCAACAAAAACCTAGATTGCTCTGGTTTCTCTTAATGTTTTCATTTAATTAGCCTCTAGTTTAACCAAATAAACAGTTTTTCTTTTAAGTTTCATTTAAATATGTTGTTCTTTTGTCATAGATTCCTCTTGGCACTTATCACTGAACTCTGTTTTCCTGTTTTTGTCTCAGAGCCCATAGCTTGCGGCACAGTGCCCATCCTCCAGGACGTAACCAAGGACATGCACCTGCTGAGGATTGTGGGAGGAATCGAATGTCCGAAAGGTGAATGCCCCTGGCAGGTAGGTGAAAGATAAAGGTAGAGTTCATGTATTTAATGTGGGCAGTCCGCTGTGCTAGACTGTTTGAGAACGGTTTATTAGATCCAATACTGAGCAGATGCTTCCTGGAACAGGTGGAAACCTGAAATGTGTGTTTAATCCGTCCATGTTGATGTTCTGGTGTGTTGCTGAAGGTTCTGCTGACTTATAGAGGCAAAGGTTTCTGTGGAGGAGTGATTTATAAACCAACATGGATCCTCACGGCGTCGCACTGCCTGGAGAACACCAACCCAGGGTTATTGAAAGTGGTTGCTGGTACGAATCCTTTGATTCAGCACCAAAGAGGATATTTTATGACATTTTTGAGAACTAACTCTGTCAGGTCCGCCATGTTTGTGGACTTGTTAACTTGTTCCTGCTCCGTCTTCCAGGAGAACACGACATCATGGTTAACGAGTCCACTGAACAGGTCATCCAGGTTGTCGAGATCATCATGCATGAGAACTATATGATCAGTAATGTTGACAACGACATTGGCCTCCTACGCCTGGCGTCCCCGATAGTTTACTCGCCATATGCGGTGCCGATCTGTTTGCCAACGCGACCTCTGGCCGAACGTGAACTCTGGGCGGTGGACCTTCACACTGTGAGTGGCTGGGGTAGGCGCGGCGAGAACGGACCCACCTCAGTCGTCCTCAGGCGTACCAAGGTCCCCCGCATACGAAAGCAAACCTGCAAAGAGGAAAGTGGGGTGCTGCTCACTGACAACATGTTTTGTGCGGGATACTTGGATGGCCGGACGGACTCCTGTCGTGGCGACAGCGGTGGCCCGTTGGTCACAAAGTACAAGAAGACTCACTTCCTGCTGGGGATCGTCAGCTGGGGGAAGGGCTGCGCCCGACCAGGCAACTATGGCATCTACACTCGAGTGTCCAACTACCTGGAGTGGATCCAGAACCGAACGGCAATACCAGCTCAGCATGAAAACGTCACAGAAGCAGACCGTTCTGCAGTGATTGTAGAGTGATTTTTAAGTGGCTAGGTAGATGTAGTCATCGTGATGTTTGACAACAATCATTCTAAGTGTTTTGCTTTCTACAACTTTGACGTTTTGACAAGATCTGAGGCGTTGCTCTTGTGTTTTGGGCCAGGACTCTGAAAACATAGGTTCTTCCATGGTATGTTGTATAGAAGGCTTAAAGGTTTGACTAATCTGTATAAATGAGTTAATAAAGGCAATATTTTGTGATTTTTCTGTTTGCTAACTGAAAAAAAATCTATCAAAACATCTTTAAATTAACAACCAGGTGGGAAATTAACACGTCAACATTTCTCTCTGTAAATGTGATGAAACTCTGGAGACACCAGAAGTCTGTATCAGAACAAATAACCTAGAGAAATGACTCTCATCCCTTTCCAAGCCCCCACTGTTCAGCAACATTTACTGACACCTAGTGGCCAGGTAAAAGACATCCTCCTGGACTATAAAAAGATTAAGGGGCACTTTCAACAGCAAATATTAAATATTTTCTGTAATTTTTCCTTTTAAGATATGAACTCACCTCCTGTGAAGCTACTGTTAAAGAGCTGCTTATGGATCATAATGGACACAGTAAAAACGTACGTGTGTATACTGAGGGAAAAGCGTCCAAAGTACCAGAGTTTTGTTTGCAGATTGCAGATTAACAGATTGTGAGGGCGAGCTTTTAGAGCCGGACCTTCTGAGACCCGAGTCCAGTGATGTTTGGGACGTTGAGCACGGCAGACATGCTGCTGAGGAGCTTCTGCTTCGTTTCCACGCTGCTGTGGTCCATCCACGCTTCCACAGGTCAGGACATTTCACATAAAACTCACATTACTGCCCTTCAAAGCTGTTTGATTTGTTTTCAGATTCAATCCAAGAGGGGATTTTCTTACTCTTTAAAACACAGCTAAGGACTTTTAGGCGACTTTAAAACAAATTCAGTATAAAAACCTGTGAGTAACTCTGAGAAGCTCAGTAACGGACGAACGGATGCATGATCTTCAGTTTTTGTAGAGAAGCAAGAAGCCGTCACGGTCCTGCGCCGATGGAAGAGGGCCAACAGCGGCTTCCTGGAGGAGATAATGCAAGGAAACCTGGAGAGGGAATGCATCGAGGAGATCTGCAACTATGAGGAGGCTCGGGAGGTCTTCGAGGACGATCAGCAGACGGTGAGCTCGGATTCTCCGGCGTTACGATCTCTGCTGGCATTTTAATCTAAGACAGTCTAAATCTTTTTTCTCTGTTTGGTTTCAGAGGAACTTCTGGCAGACGTATAACAGTAAGTGGCGAACAGCAACCCCAGGAGGCCAGAACGTGTATGTAAATGAAATGACTGCCTTTTCACAGGAGAAAAGGTTCATTGAAACGGAAAATTATAAAATAACTTATTTTTTTAGCTTTACGCTTGCTTCAGTTGATGTTTGCTGAAATGTGCAGAAAAACTTCTACTTCTTAAATATTACCCTGATAGCAAATATGAGTGAAGCAACGTTGAAATATGTTTGGGCAAAAATGTTGAATCAATGTTGAGGCCTGACATTGAAATCATACAACAAATGGCCTGTAACTTCAATTTTGAATCAATGTTAGGTTTTCAACCATGACTGATATAATGTCAATATTTCTTCAACCATAATCTAAAGATCAATGTTAGGTTTTCAACCATGATTGAAATTATATAACACCACACTAAGAACAAACAGTATGTAAACCCACTGTCCTCCTCAACATAAGGTCCTTCATTTAAAATGTGATAAACCCCCCCAATGATAAAATGGCCTCACCCAGGGCAAATCCAGGAGGAGAATGGGGAGCAGAGGGGGCTTTGCCTGGTTGACTAGCTGCAAGCCAGTAGATGGAATCACTCCTAATTCCTATTTACCTTTTGCAACATTTGAAAAGTTTGCTGACAATTCACATTACAATTAGACAAAAACAGCTACTGATTCATCTGTAGCCTCTGTCCCACAAAATCAGATTTCTTCGTAGTTTCATTCTGCTTAATTGCATAAAAGAGACAAGGAGTTAACGGGAGGGCACAGTTTAAGAGGGAAGGTGGTGATGGATATCTGTTATTACATGTAAGCTTAGCTAACTAGCATGTGATGCTAACCTCCTCACGGTGTCTGGAGTTGTAGCTGCTGCTGACTCATCTGTTGTTAAATGTGCCAAAAGCTAAAGAAAAACCTAAACACAATAAACATCTAGTTAACATTTTCCTCCACAGAGTAAATGTTGGTGAAATGAAGGCTAACAGTCTACAGTTAAGCTAGCTAAACTAACAGGTTGCTAAGATTTAGCATCTCTGGTAAGAAAAACTGACCAGTTACTTTTTTGTTTTGGATTTTTTCAATTCCATGTGTGAAAACCTGATTTTATTACTCCACGAATCTGCTGGGGTTCCTTAGATTGGAAACTTTTTAAACGGATTTTTTTATGATGTATCTTTGATTTTAATTGATTTTCTTGTAAAGTGCCTTGAGACGTCATCTTTTGTAAATTGGCGCTATATAAATAAACTGATTCTTGATTCTTGATTACATTTCTGCCAACTGACTGTTACTAAAAACCGTCAGTAGCAAGTGCGCTAACTCAGGTCAAACCCATGGGAGGTAAAAACAGGGAAATGTTCCATAAAAGTGGATGCTAACATTGAACTCTTACTGAAAAAATCGAATAAAAACAAACAAGTATTTTGTACTTAGAGGGCCATTAATTTAGTTTCAAGTTTGTAAAAACTATAAATATATGTTTTTTTGGGGCGCCCCTGTTGGAATTGTTGTTACTTTCCACCCAACGCACCTATTTGGACCTAAGCTTGATTTGTTCGGTTCGGACTCTAACTGGACCTGTTCTGCCAGAGAGAGACCCCTGCCTGGTGAACCCCTGCCAGAACGACGGGACATGCATTTATGTGGGAGACGGCTATGAATGCCAGTGTCTGGAGGGATATGAAGGACGCTACTGTCAGACAGGTATCACGCTAACGTTACACATTCATCTATTTATGAGAACACATAATTTGGTTTTAACAAATTAAAATGAGAAGCATATACATTCACACCCCACTTTATTAGGTACACCTTGCTTGTAGCGGGTTGGACCCCCTTTTGCCTTCACTGCCGCTTAATCCTCTGTAGGGTAGATTCAACAAGGTACTGGAAACGTTCCTCAGAGAGTTTGGTCCATGTTGACATTACAGCATCATGCAGTTGCTGCAGATCTGTCTGCTGAACATCCTTGATGCCAAACAACCCAAAGCTGCTCTAGTGACTGTGGAGGTTGTTTGAGTCCAGTGAACTCATCGTCCTGTTCCAGAAACCAGATTATTTGAGCTTTATGACATGATGGCGCGTTATCCTGCTGGAAGTATCCATCAGAAGATGGAACACTGTGGTCACTAAGGGATGGACATGGTCAGCAACAATACTCAGGTAGACTGTGGTGTTACAACGATGCTCAATTGGTACTAAGTGGCCCGAAGAGGGCCAAGAAAATGTCCCCCACACCATTACACCACCAGCCTAAACCGTTGAGACAAGGCAGGATGGATCCATGCTTTCATGTTGTTGACACCAAATTCTGACCCTACCATCCAAATGTAGCAGCTGAAATGGAGACTCATCAGACCAGGAAACGTTTTTCCATTCTTTTATTGTCCAGTTTCTAATTGTAGCCTCAGTTTCCTGTTCTTAGGGGACAGGAGTGGCGCCCGGTGTGGTTTTCTGCTTCTGTAACCCGTCTGTCTCAAGGTTGGAGGTGTTGTGTGTTCAGAGTCTCTTCTGCATACCTTGGTGGTAATGAGAAGTTATTTTAGTTACTGTTGCCTTTCTATCAGCTCCAACCAGTCGGACCATTCTCCTCTGACCTCTGGTATCAACGAGATGTTTTCTGCTGCTCACTGGATATTTTCCCTTTCTTGGACCGTTCTCTGTAAACCAGAGAGATGGTTGTGGGTGAAAATCCCAGTAGATCATCTTGACCACGTCTACATGCCTAAATACATCGAGTTGCTGGCACGTGATTGGCTGATTAGGAATTTGTGTTAACGAGCAGTTGGATAGGCGTACCTAATAAAGTGGCAAGTGAGTGTATATAGACATGTTAAAATATATTTCCAAAAAAACGACTGTATAGACATATTTACATGTTGGTAAAATAAACACCAAACTACACTGTCTTCTCAGTCTTTGAAGATTCGTTGGGATGTGTGTACCAAAATGGACACTGTGAGCAGTTCTGCAACAGTTCTGGAAAGCAACGCAGATGTTTTTGCGCGGACGGGTACGAGCTGGCAGACGACAGTAAAAAATGTGTTGCTAAAGGTAAAGGTAGCGCCGTGCTAGTTAGCACAGCTGATACTCTATGCTGATGATGTGATTGTGTTACAGTGGAGTTTCCCTGTGGGCGGCTGCCCCCCCCACAAACCGGACTCAACCAGAGCGCTCAGGCTACTGTCCGCCTGGTGGGAGCGAGTTATTGTAATCATGGAGACTGTCCCTGGCAGGTGAATAGTGCTGCAGTCGTGGCGCCCTCTGCAGGCTGCCGCTTTGTTCAGCTCAGGACCTGAGCTTCATTTGTTCAACACCTGCTGGACTCAGTCGATGTTCCTCAACAGGTTCTGGTTCAGCTGGACGGCAGCCATAACTGCGGTGGCGTTCTGATCCACCCGGACTGGGTCATCACTGCTGCCCACTGCGTTCAAGGCTGGACCCCCGAGAACCTCATCGTGGTGGCAGGTGAAACTTTTACAAACCGATGCCAGCCGATCCAGCTATGAACATGTTCAAATAAAATGCAAATCCCAAATTATTGGAAAAGATAAATGTTTGGTTTAAAAAAAATATTTGTCACTTTCTGGAAAATAATGTATATTATTGTAAGGAAATATATTTTTTATCTCTTTTAACTTTTGTTAATTATTTTACAGCCTTTATTAATGAGACTTGATTTAGATTACTGTCTGTTTTATGATCAGGTGAACATAATCTGGATCTGAAAGACGACGGACAGCAGAGTACAATCGTTTCCATGGCGATTCCCCATGAAAACTACAACCCGTCAACAGGTGACAGTGACATCGCCCTGCTCAGGCTGAACCACTCCCTCACCTTGGGTCGGTACACCATCCCCATTTGCCTCCCCACCAAAGACTTTGCTGAGCGGGAGCTCCTGCTGGTCCGCTACCACACCTTGTCCGGCTGGGGCAGTAGAACCTCCGGGGGGAACACCGTGGCCTCCTCCAGCCGCCCGCCCCCCAGCCGCCAGACCTCCCCCATCCTCCGCCAGATGAGCGTCCCCATCATCCAGAACTCGAGGTGCTCGCAGAAAGCCAGGTTCAAATTCACCGACAACATGCTGTGTGCCGGGTACCTGGATGGGACCCAGGAGAGTTGCCGCGGCGACAACGGCAGCCCACTGGTCACGGAATACAGCTCCACCCACTTCCTGACGGGCGTGGTCGCCTGGGGGCGTGGTTGTTCTCATCCGGGGTATTACGACGTGTACACCAAGGTAGCCATGTTTGTGGACTGGATACACGGCACCATGAAGTACCCGCCCACAGTGAAGCCGCCGGTTTTAGATGCCACGATGGAGCAAGCTCCAGTTTAAGATCTGGGTCTTTGACTCAAAGCCTGATCAGAAAAACAGAAATAAACAAGTTTAGTTATTCTGTCAGTTTGCAGGAGCCGACTTAAAAAAATAAAGCTCTGAGTTAAAACCTCTTTGCATGTTATTTGGTTGTTACTTTCTTAATCAGCGGGTCTCTTAGATGTTGTCAGCTGACGCCAGAGGTGGGACCAAGTCATTATTTTGGAAGTCACAAGTAAGTCTCAAGTCTTTGCTCTCAAGTCCCAAGTCAATTCCCAAGTCAAAACAAGCAAGTCACGAGTCGTGCCCGCCAAGTCTCAACTCAAGTCCCAAGTCCTTACGTTTGAGTTTCAAGTCCTTTCAACAACACATTATATTTAAACAGATATTTGTTTTTAAGATCAATATTTATTTATCAAACCTTTTGTAAGAACATCCTTCAAACAATAGGAAACAACTGCAAATATAATAAATTACTTAAAAGTGCTGACGTTGTATTTCTATGGCATCTTTAACTATAACTTCTTCCACGGCAGTTTCTGTCCGGGGAGGAACAAGAAATACATAAACTTAATAAACAGGGTTGTTATTTTGTATCGTCCGCCAGGTCCTTACTCTGAATTTATAGATCAGATCTCAGATTTTTTATCTGATATAGTGTTAAACACTGATAAAATCATTATAGTGGGAGATTTTAACATTCATGTTGACACCAAAAATGACAGTCTAAATGTAGCCTTTTGTGCCATTTTAGACTCAATTGGCTTCACTCAAAAAATCCAAACACCTACTCACTCTCTTGGTCACACTTTAGACCTTGTGCTGACTTATGGCATTGAGTGTGAAAGAATTATAGTGCTGCCTCATAACCCTCTCCTTACTGACCATTTTTTGATAACTTTTGAGTTCTTTTTCACAGAGTACTTAAAATCTGAAAGAAAATGTCTTTATAGTGGGTGTCTATCGGACAATGCTGTTACAGCCTTCAAAGAATCCATTCCACCTCTAATTTCTTCAGTATTTCAGAAAAAAACAGGAAATTGGAGAATAAATGGTGGTTTTCGCTTTTAGAGGAGTCCTATTTATCCTGGAAAAACAGCGTGCTTCTGAATAAAAGGACCCTTCACCAAGCTAGATCTGCATATTTTACTTTACTAATAGAGGAGAATAAGAACAATCCTAGGTTTCTTTTTAATACAGTTGCTAAACTTACGAGAAATGAAAACTCTGTTATGTCACCCATTCCTCCAACTCTTAGCAGTAATGACTTTATGGAATTCTTTATTGATAAAATTGAATCTATTAAAACTAAAATTGATTGCC
>JAVLVB010000852.1:0-14855 GCA_032876305.1 Orestias chungarensis | reverse complement strand
CAAAGCTTTTGATTCCATAGAACATCCCGTTCTGATTCAGACCCTAAAAAATGTGGCTTTGGTGAGAAGTTTTGTAAGGTGAATAAAATGTTTAATAAAGAAATAGTCAGTGATGTTTCACTTAATCCAGGGATTACCCTGAGAATCAACATCAGACAAGGCTGTCCTATATCACCGAAACTCTTCATTTTATGCACACGGTTTTGGCTTATTTGATTGTAAATAACCGGGATTAAATTTTAGATAAGGAATTTCGCATCAGTCAATTTGCTGATGATACTGTTTATTTTTAAAGGAGAATTCAATAGTTTTTAAATCACAGAACATCATTCATCTTTATTTCAAAGCTTCTGGTTTAAATCTAAATCTTAAAAAGAGTGAAATATTACCACGATATCCTTGTAAAGATACACAAATAATGTCCATCCCTGTTAAATATGAAGTTAATTACCTATAAAAGTAATAAAGACGTTAAAGAAAGAGAAGAAAAAATTAAAAATGTAGAAGAAACCTTAAATCGCTGGTTAATGAGGGATTTGTCCATATTTGGTCGAAACCTATTATCCAAATCTGAAGGTATATCAAAATTAATCTATCCATGCCCTTCTATGTATGTAAATCCTAAAAACATCAGTAAACTGTATTATTTACAATTTTATTTGGAGAAACAAAACACATGATGTTAAAAAATCACAACTCGTTAAAGATGATAAAAAAGGAGGTTTAAAAGAATCAATGGTGGGAGTCTTTAAAATAAACTGGATAAAAGCCTTTATGTCACAAACTGAATCCATGTGGTTCCATATCCCAAAAAGTATTTTTAATAAACCTGGAGGGTTGGATTTTGTGTTCATATGTGGTTTTGAAATTGCCTGTGAAGTTATCAGAATGTCATAAACGATAATTTCCCATAATTTTACTCCCCATATGTTCACATTGTGGAACAACAGAACCATTAGGATCGATAGGAAAACAGTATTCAAGCAGGACTGGTTCCATAAAAAGGTCGTTTTTGTTACAGATCTAATGGATGACAATGGAAATTTCTTACATTTTAATAATTTTAAAGAAAAATTCAATATCCAATGTTCTTATAGAGAATTCAACAAAATATGCAAGTTAATTCCTCCTTCATTTGATACAAACACACTTTCTCAATCAACAATACAAGCAGTCATGACACAATTGAAAATTGATCTTTTGTATATTTGTGATAAGAAATGTAATAATCAGTTTATTGGAAAAGCCTTCAAATGTAATTTTTTTATGATCATCTTAGAATTGCAAAAATCATAATAAACAATGATTTAAGTAACACGGAAAAAACTTCAAATATTTAAAATTATAAAATCATCAACAGTTATGAAAAGATTTGGATCTGAGGTTGAACCTTGTTACCTGAAACTATTGAACATCTTTTATTCATGTAGAGTCACAAATATCCATACGTGGTAAAGAACTTCATTAGAGAACATCACAGCCTTAGAAATGAACCAGAATGATGTCTCAAAAGAAATATCTGACATGATTAACCTCACTATAATTATGGGGAAATATCAGATACATGTTTGTAAATGGAAAAACCAAAACCTTTAATAAGCTGTTTTAAAAACAAACTTTCTATTCCTCTGTGTTACTTATTGCAGAAAAATATGTAACAACAGGAGACAAATATGAAATATGAATGTCCTGGTACCTGTTTATGTTTCTTTATGCCTCTTATTTATGTTCTGTGATGGGAATGATGAGGTTTGATGAGAGGGATCGTCTCCGGCTGCAGAGGAGGAACTACATGCGTTATTGAGTCATGTGAATTATGTTAACAGGCCATAACGTTCGTTTATTTATGTCTAATGTGTCTGCTGAGATGTTGTTCTTTCTTTTAATGGACTTTAATTAGAATTAAACGACTGTTCTTGTGAAAATGGAAGTAGAGCTTCTCATTTGGGTTTGTACATATGTTTTCAATAAAATAAAAAAAAAGACTCCCCATCTCTAAAAGCTTTAATTCACATGCCTTAAAGCCACACTGACCAACTTTCAAGCTGATTAATCAAAACCTCTAGGAGGGGTTTGCTGAATGCAGACGTTAATGGCTTCCTGCTTGTTGAGCATGGATGGAAGAATCTTCTGTAAATGCAGATAAGGTTTATCATCCTTCCGTGGTATGCTAATTGACGAGGCTGTTCTGAAAGTCAGCAGGTGGCGCCGTTGAGCTTTTTCTAATTAGAGTTCTGTAAACTTTTAAAGTTTTTTTGTTTTTTTTATGTTTATGCTTTCAAAGGCCAGTTTATTTTATAATTATAATAAACGCCACAGATTCAACAGACCCTCCCAGAGTGAACGTGCTTTACATTTTTCTGTCTTTTATCGGGACATCTGTGAAATACTGAGTTTCTTCATTTTTCTTCCTATTTTTGAATAAACCCTGAAGATTAGGATTAGACTATCTGAACATGTTAGAATCGAACGTTTCTGCTCTGTGTGTTTATTGATCTGTGTCCCTCCATGTTTACCTGACATCAACAAAACCAGCTCTGAGGTTCAGAGGTCGAAGCGGCAGCTTGCTTGGAGGGACTGAGGTTCCGCTGCAGGAACAGAACCCAAACTAGGTTTTATCATTCGTCTCTGTTGACTCAAACGTTTAAAGCTACCCAGACATAATCCCACACAGCAATTACATCATTGTTGCACTTTAGCATTTGTAGTTGTTCTGGATAATCGGGTTAACAGGCTGGAGGTCTGTTGACGTCCAGACGAGCTGCTGGGATTGCTCATCTCTGTCCACGCAGAGTTAAAGCTGCCATGTCTGCGTCTCTGCTCGCCATCTGCCTCCTGGGGTGTTCCTTCCTTCAGGCGTTCAGCCAAGATAGAGGTTAGCGCTCCACCTCTGACCCATCAGAAACTAGATCAGTTATCAGGCTGCAGGTATTAGTTATGCTAGATGACGTAGATAATCAAGCTTTGAGCAATATTACTGATCAATAACCTGAGGCTTCCTCAAATGATTGGGGTGAATCGGTTATTCTTCGCTGTTGTCCATTGAGGTTAAACCGTGTTAATGTAGGTAAATGAACCCAGCGTTGGAGGTGATGCTGCCGTTACCAGATGTCACAGGTCCCGTCTTTTTGTTGAACCTTCAGAGAACATTTCCAGATGCTTGATTTATTCCTGCTTCCTTCAGGCCTTCCAGAGTCGTGTGAAAATGAAAACGGCGGCTGTGAACATTTCTGCCATAATGTCGACGGAGACGTTCAGTGCGCTTGTGCAGACGGATATTTCTTGGCAGCGGACAACCAATCCTGCAACTCCAACGGTAAGAGAAACCATCAGTCCACCATGACCAATTATGACCAATTATGACCCAAACTCCGTAGAGGACAGTAAGAGCAACAAAGAGGCAATCCAGAATGCATCTTCTAGTAAGTCCACTATCTGACGAACAACTCCTGACCTCCAAACTCTCTTAGATACTTTTAAATGTGGCGCGATCATTGCTGACAATATCCAGAGACAGAACAGATCCAAGGAGGAGGTCCTCCACAGCAACAGCAGCAGTCGGAGCATCCTACAGACCGGTGCCGTCCATGGACAGGACTGTCCACCTGGACAATGTCCGTGGCAGGTAGATGCTCAGTGTGGTGAAGGTTCTGGTCCATTAGATCACTGCTTGACTTTGTTCTGTCCTCAAAGGCTCTCCTGATTAATGAGGACGGCGTCGGGTTCTGTGGGGGAACGGTTCTGAGTCGACACATTGTTCTGACGGCGGCTCACTGCGTGACTCAAACCCGGTACCTCACCGTCCGCTTCGGTGGGTCTAGAAGAAGGTGTTGGTGCGGTTCTGCACCACCACATGAGGCCACAAGATCTAGTTTTGTGTTTCTGTTATCAGAACAGAACTCAAGTTAAAACCACTTCAGTCAACACAAATAAAAGAGATTTTAACCCAAAAATGAATCAAAATCAAACTGATTCCAGTTCAGAAAGGTATTGAAGTGAGTTTTGTCATTTTAATGAGACTTAAAATTGCCTGTGATGAACTCGGTTCAAACTTAAATCCGAGACTAAAGTGGTTCAGTCCAGTTACACAGAACCGTTTGGTTCCAGTTTGTTCCAGTTCACCACAGACCTACACGATTATGTCATGATTTGTGCTGGTTTTGGTTCTTTGGTGTTAGTTAATCTAAGTTATCTCATTGTTGTTTTTACCCTGGTTTCCTTCCTTTTTTAGTCCAGTGATTGTTTATGTTTACTTGTTTATATATTTAGTATTATACTATGTCTTCCCGGTGATCACCAGTTCCTCCTGCTTTCTTTCTCTCTTTCCCTCGGCCTGCCTCCTTGGTATCACTCACAGCTCCAGCCAATTAACAATCAGTTTGTCCCACTGTCCCACCGCTCACCTTCCCAGTATAATAAATATGAGCCCGGTTCATTCTTTCGCTCACCGTTGGACCCTCTGCTGTGTTTTCTTCTAAAATCTGCAGTTTTAATTAGAATATGAATTACTCCAGTTCCTTTATCCAAGCTGAGCTGATTGATTATGGGCTACATACCTTCAGGTGTCTTCAACTCATCACACGGTGGCGGTGAGGCCTTGCATGTGGTGGACGCCATCGTCACTCACCACGGCTTCAGTCCAGAGACCTACTCCAACGACATCGCCCTGGTAAAACTGGCCACGCCCCTCCAGTTCAGCAGGAACATCCTGCCTGCCTGCCTGCCGGGGCCTCACTTCCAGGAGAAGGTAAATCTTTTACTTCCTCAAACATCATTATTACGCTTTCAGAGGTCAGGGATCTCCAATGTCTTGTTCACTGAGCAGGTTCTGATGAAGCAGCCGGAAGCGATGGTCAGCGGGTTTGGACGTCTCGGTGAGGCTCAGCCATCAATCATCCTGCAGCGCCGCCGTGCCGTCTACCTGGATCAGAACACCTGCATGGATTTAACCCAGCAACGCGTCTCCTTACGGATGTTCTGCACCCGCCACGACTCGCTCCGCGAAGATTCGTTTCAGGGCGAGGCCGGTAGCCCACACGTCACACGGTACCGTGACACCTTCTTCCTCACCGGCATCCAGAGCTGGGGCCATGCAAAGTACGGCGTCTTCACACAAGTGTCTAAATACCTCCTCTGGATCAGAGAGGGCATCAAGAAGCTGACGCCGAACGAGAAGAATGGTACCCGGGTGAAGAGGCGCCGCCATGCCATCAAATGGTTCTACATGTAGACGGATGGAGTCCCCAGGGCGGATAGTTCAGACCTCTGGTCCTTCAATGTAGTTCAGATTTGAAGGCGCATGTTAGAAGCACTTTTAGTAAACTGATCTTCCCACTGATTGGCACTGTTGATGTAAGAGTTAGCCACAAAACCAACATCTTATTTAGAGCAAGCTAAAGTTGACCATTCACACTTTGTGCTACATAGCCCTCAGCAGGATTATCACTGTTATTGCACACCTGTATGTGACCGTGGTCTTCAGGGTGTGATTCTTTCCTTCATAATTTTATTTTAAAGAGTTGCTTTAGCCTAATAATCATTTGTGATGCATTCTGGGTAAATAAAAAACACGATTTGTGGCTCTGAGTCATGGGTGGAGATCATAAACAGTTTTTGTTCCGGCTAACTGGTGGGTCAATAAAACAACAGTTCAACAGGAAACAGCCTTACATCTTTATCTTTAAATGTCAGCACGAACACGTTTCTGTTCACTTCATAAATAAAGGTTGGATCTGACACAAAATACTGTCTCTTCATTTTTAATAATGTATGAAAATAAGAACATTTTAATCTTCAGACCTAATTAGACATTTAAAACAACGTATTTTTGGGAGAAATTAGTACTTTCTTTTAATATTTTCATGAATTTAGTTAAAATTAACACTTAATCTTGTGATTGTAGAACGCTTGTTTTGTGTCTGTTGAGCCTCCAGAGAGTTTTTGAGTCAGAATCACGTGAAATGTTTGATTTGTGGGATGTTTGCCTGAAATAAACACGCACTCTGTCCGAGGCTTGTTCAGGAGGACAGAGTCCACCGCGAGGAAACAACATTAACTCTTTCCAGAACCAAAACCGACCCCAATCTGAGGAAACGATGGAGATTTCTGGGGTTTTCCATGAGCTCTGGAGGAAACATGAAAGATAAGCGGCGCTGTGTTGGCGAGGAACATCCGGTCCAGGTGAGTGGTCTGTGAAATGGCGGTCGACATCAGGTGTGCGTCGGTGCTCGCCGTCTGTCTGCTGGGATGTTTCCTGCAGGTGTTAAGCCAAGGTAATGGAACAAACGTGCATCTGTTTCAGCTTTTGGGAGGATCTGGTTTTACTCGTCAGTGTTTCCAGACTATTTCATTGTGTTTATTAAAACAAAGTAATAGTCATACATACCTTTAAATACTTACAGGACTTTCAGATACACCATTTCCTTTTTAATAGTTGCATTACCAATGTCTATCTAGTCCTGATAAAAGTATTTGTGGGGTTTTGTCCCTTTCGGGCCCCCATACACGTCAGGGGTCTCATCAGGATCATTCCTGACCCGACGGATTATGTAAGACTTTAATCCACCGCTGCTGGTGGCACTTAAACCACCTCAGCATCATCAGGATCAGGTACGACGGATAATGTTCCTGACTCAGCAGATCAAGGCTAGTTCTTGGTGTTTCCAGTTTTTCGCGGGGCCCCTGGAGCCCACACTGTGTTCCTGCGACCCAGACGGGCCAACCAGTTCCTCCTGGAGGAGATCCTGCAGGGGAACCTGGAGCGAGAGTGCTACGAGGAGCGCTGCAACTTCGAGGAGGCGCGGGAGGTGTTTGAAAACGACCAGGACACGGTGGGTCCTGCGCAGGCGTGCCTGGTCAGGGTCGGTTCTAGCCCGGTTCTAAAGGGCTGCTCTTGTCCCGCAGATCACCTTCTGGACCGTCTACTACGGTGAGTTCTGATCCAGGCTGGCCTGGACGCCGGGTTTCTGAGGTTCTGACTGCTGTGTCTATTTGGGCGCTGTCAGACGGGGACCAGTGCCTCTCCAACCCGTGCTTCAATCAGGGGAATTGCACCGACAAGGTGGGCGGGTTCACCTGCGCCTGCAGCCCCCCCCACTACGGACACACCTGCGAGCTGGGAGCCCCGCCCGTCCTGGTGCTGGAGGAGCGGGAGCAAGCCAGTCCTCAGTACAAAGCTCCAGGTGAGGCGGGGGCGTGTCCGGACTTGCTGTGGTGGGGTCAGGGGTCACCGGATGGTGTTCATCCCGTCTCTCTGTCCTCCAGCCGTGGTAGAATGTCCCAACCACGGGCCTGGAGCGTGCCACCAGCTGTGCGCGGCCGACTTCTACTCCTACAAATGCTCGTGCCTGTCGGGATTCAAACTACAGAGCGACATGCGGAGCTGCCAGCCTGAAGGTCAGGAAGCCCTCCAGCAAGGCAGCATCTAGCAGACCAGCTCAGACTGGTGTGGTAACCGCGTCTCTGTGTCCACAGCCCAGTTTCCCTGTGGGAGGATTCCTGATGCCGACAGCTCAACCTGCTGCCATGGAAACAGCCCCTGGCAGGTAAGCTCTCAGCCAATCAGGCGGACTCTAGCGTCCAGACTCGCTGCATCTGGATGGTTTGATTCGTGTGTGCAGGTGTCCCTGATCAACAGCAGCGGGGTGGAGTTCTGTGGTGGAGCCGTGCTGGGGGTGCGCTCCGTGCTGACCTCCGCCCGCTGCCTCTTCGGCTCGGGAGTTGACCTTCGACCCTCACACCTCCGTGCTGTCGCAGGTACTGAAGTGCCTTATATTACGTTCATTCTAATAATCCGATCTTTGTTGTCATGGATGCGCTTCCCTCTCCGGTCTCCTAGGTAACAGGAAGGAGTTCGCCGTGCGGGCGATGTACTTCCACCATCGTTTCCAGTTAGATCACCGCAACTTTGACCTGGCCCTCCTGGAGCTGGCCACGCCCTTGGTCTTTGGCCCCGCCCTCTCCCGCCTCTGTCTGCCCACCAAGGACTTCAGTGAAAACATCCTGATGCATTCTGGGAGACAGGGCGAGGCAGACCGGAAGAGGCCGGGCCAGAGCCAGGAGCTGGTTTACATGACACTGGACGACTGTCGCCGAGATCTGACGGTCCATCATGAGCTGAGCAACAAGATGTTCTGCATGAGGAGAGGCGGGTCAGAGGGCGGGGCCGCTACCAGTACCAACCAGCGTCAGCACAGACCGCTAAGAAGGCAGAAAGCTACCCAGAAACGCCTCGGTTTGGACCAGAACCAGTCTGAGACGGAACAGATCCTGACCGCGACGTGGAACGGATCTGAAAACTCCAGCCATGAGTCGCCAGCAGGTGGCAGCAGACTGGGATGCAGCGGCTTGATGCAGGGGTCACCCGTCGTCACAGTGGAGAAGGGAACGGCCTTCCTGACTGGACTGCTGCTGTCTGCGTCCTCCCACTGCGACGGCTTGGTGTTCACCAAGGTGTCTCGGTACCTGAACTGGATCCGGCCGAGGCTGCAGTTGGCGGAGGACCACATGACCCCACAGGTCCACCAGTACCCCGAAGTCTAAGGGCGCCAAGCGGCAACGTTTAACAGAACTGTTTACTCTTCCCAGTACTGTTCAAATATTCCCAGTACTGGTCCATTAGTCCCAGTACATTAGTCCCAGTACTGGTCCATTAGTCCTAGTACTGGTCAATTAGTCCCAGTACTGGTCAATGAGTCCTGGTCCATTAGTCCCAGTACTGGTCCATTAGTCCTAGTACTGGTCCATTAGTCCTGGTCCATTAGTCCCAGTACTGGTCAATTAGTCCTGGTCCATTAGTCCCAGTACTGGTCCATTAGTCCTAGTACTGGTCAATTAGTCCTAGTACTGGTCCATTACTCCTGGTCCTTTAGTCCCAGTACTGGTCAATTAGTCCTAGTACTGGTCCATTAGTCCTGGTCCATTAGTCCCAGTACTGGTCAATTAGTCCTGGTCCATTAGTCCCAGTACTGGTCCATTAGTCCTAGTACTGGTCAATTAGTCCCAGTACTGGTCCATTACTCCTGGTCCTTTAGTCCCAGTACTGGTCCATTAGTACTGGTCCATTAGTCCTGGTCCATTAGTCCCAGTACTGGTCCATTACTCCTGGTCCTTTAGTCCCAGTACTGGTCCATTAGTCCCAGTACTGGTCCATTACTCCTGGTCCTTTAGTCCCAGTACTGGTCAATTAGTCCTGGTCCATTAGTCCCAGTACTGGTCCATTACTCCTGGTCCTTTAGTCCCAGTACTGGTCCATTAGTCCCAGTACTGGTCCATTACTCCTGGTCCTTTAGTCCCAGTACTGGTCAATTAGTCCTGGTCCATTAGTCCTAGTCCTGGTCCATTACTCCTGGTCCTTTAGTCCCAGTACTGGTCCATTAGTCCCAGTACTGGTCCATTACTCCTGGTCCTTTAGTCCCAGTACTGGTCAATTAGTCCTGGTCCATTAGTCCCAGTACTGGTCCATTAGTCCTAGTCCTGGTCAATTAGTCCTGGTCCATTAGTCCCAGTCCATTAGTCCCAGTACTGGTCAATTAGTCCTGGTCCATTAGTCCCAGTACTGGACCAGTATTGGGACTGTGAGGATCAAACTGCATTACAAATAAATGATTTTAAAGCTGGTTGGTCATCGTTTTGTCAGAAAACGTCCAGATCATGAAGAGAGAAACCCAACCAATAGAAATTACCACACTTTATTCAAACACTTTACAAAAGAAAACATAGAAAAGGTCAGGCGAGGCATTGTGGGTAACGTAGTCTAGGAGACGGAGGACAGCGGTGGAAACGGGTTCTGTTTGCTGACCACCAGCTTCTGGTGCTGGTGGGAGATGTAGCCTTTGATGTGACCCTGCAGGAGACAGCAGCAGAGTCAGACGGGTCACCTGCGTCCAGGTGAGGCGTGGCGACTGAGCGTGCTCACCATGTAGATGAGGTTGGCCAGGATGCACTGGACCTCGTCAATGTCCACGTCCTCCACCTTCATCATCCTCAGTGCCACCAGGAAGGCGTCCAGCGGCAGCTGGTGGGTCCTCAGCAGCAGGTACCTGCGGTCAGCCACAGCAGGGCGTTAATCGGGTCGTTGCTCAATAAAGTTGCTGGATGGCGTCTCGGACTCACACTTTCTTGAAGAGGTTCCTGTAGGTGATGATCTTGAGCTTCTCCAGGATGAGGAAGATGCCGCAGCGGATGAAGAAGGTCTCGTGTTTGGACAGAGCCTCGTTCAGCAGCAGCAGGTTTCCCTCGCTGAAACAGACACGGGTCACGTGACCGAGCCCACCCACTTCCTGCCGCCTGGCCCCGCCCCCTGCTTACCTGACACCCTTGGTGACCTCAGCGAACTGGACGAGGTCGTACTTCCTGAGCAGCTGATGAGTCGGCATATGACCCTGAAACCACGGCAACCTGAGGTCAGAGCAGGTTCCAGCAGAACCTCGGGCTTCTGTCCCGGGTCAGAACCTCGGGCTTCAGTCCCGGGTCAGAACCTCGGGCTTCTGTCCCGGGTCAGAACCTCGGGCTTCTGTCCCGGGTCAGAACCTCGGGCTTCTGTCCCGGGTCAGAACTCGCGGGTGTCAGTAACAGAAACAAGACTAAAGTTGATCGTAGTTAATTAATCTAAGACGTGATCAGACGTGTTCCTGAGCTGAACCAAATCTTCAAATATGAACCGTCTCTAAATCTGATTGGTTTACGTTTATTCCAGCCTACCCAGTACTTGTAAGGAAGGCTCTGATTGGACCCGTCTATGATTGGCTGCTACTGTGTGTGTGTGTGGGGCGCTAAGAACCGGTTCTGACCCGGTTAGAGCCGGACTGACCAGCAGCATCTTGACCGGCAGCAGGTAGATGAGGATCATCCTCTTGTTCTTCTGGCTGGAGCTGTGGCAGCGGTCGAAGGCGAAGGACAGCAGCTCCTCGGCTGGACACGGGTCACATGGTCAGAACACGCAGAACCCGGCCAGCCCGGTTCTTACGGGCCGCTTTCTTACCCGTCTTGAAGTCGCTGTCAAACATGGCCTTGCGGCCCACGTAGTACTTGTAGGTGACCTTCTGGGCGGGGCTGTAGTCGTTCTTCAGGTTGGAGCTGTCGATGGCTCGGATCAGAGGCTTGCACAGGTGCAGCTTGTTGATCTGCGGAGACCGCGGCACAGAGTCAGGCTCGGTTCTGACCCGCTACCGGAGCGAGCGGGGCCGGAGCGAGCACCTTGAAGTAGATCTTGAAGAGCTGGTTGCTCAGGAACATCATCCCCCACTTCTTGGAGTCGTCGATGCCGGCTCGGCTGTGGCGGGTCAGAACAGAACGCGTTAGCGACGCCGTCCCCCAGAACCTCAGAGCGGGTCGGGGCGAGCGGGGACTGACTTATCGCTGGCGCAGACTCTGAAGCAGCTCATCAGCTGCTCCGCCGCCTTCTCCAGCATCTCCCCCGGCTGACCTTTGCCCTTTCTCTGCAGCTGCTGCTCGGCCTGGACACAGACACGGCGGTCAGAACCGGCGAGGGCTCTGCAGCAGCAGGTGGGGGAGGGGCACTCACGTTGTTGGCGAATATCCGCAGGTCCAGCGTGACGGCGAACATGACGGGCAGCGCCCTGTAAACACAAACATGTCAGCGGTGCCGCGTTCAGGGCCGGCGCGTTCACGCCGCCGCCGCCACACACTCACCAGTTCTCCTCCTTGTGGGACTGGAAGGCTCGCAGGAAGGAGGTCAGAGGTCAAGGAGCCGACCGCCGCCATTATTGATCAAAGCGGTTTAAAATGGTCCAAAACAACAATAAAACAGACTTAAGTAAACATGGTCGCCGTCTTCGCTTTAACCATCAAACTACGAAGCTGTTTCTAGTTTCATTTACTTTCAAAATGAAACAAATAAAAACAACAAATGTTTGGTTTTATTTGTTTTATTTTGAAACAACCCAAACAGAGTTTCCCCCTCACAGAAAGGATATTGAACCACGAGCGTCTGGAACTTGTACGCCTCCACGAAGTCGTGATTGGCCACAGCGAACGTGCACCTGGAAGCGGGACAGGCGTCAGGACCAATCAGAGAGCGGCGACTGGCCGACCAGCGCGAGCCTCACCTGAGGTGAGCCGCCACCATCTCATCGTATGGCGGCTCCAGGATCTGCTGGCACTTCTCCTCCGGACTGGCCAGCTGACAGACACACACACACACACACACACACACAGAGACCCACACACAGGTGAGGCCGTATCCTAGCAACCGGCCTCCATGCCGAAGGGGAGGGGCTTACCTGCAGCCGTGGGTTGGCCACATGCGGGTGTTTGAAGGAGAGCAGCTCGGAGCAGGAGGAGCCGTCATGGCTCTCGATGGCCTCGTTGATCTGAGGGAGGACAGAGAAGGTGAAGACGAGCAGAGACAACAGGACACCTGAGACAGCCTGGAGGTCAGAGGTCACCTGCTGCAGGTACTGGTTGATGGTGATGTGAGCCATCCCGATGAAGAGTTGTTCCCACCTGGAAAACAGAGACAACGCTCTAATCTGGACTTTGACTAGGCCGTTCTAGCCCACAAATCTGTTGTGATATAAAACATCCCATAATAACTGTGGCTGGATGTTAAGGACGTCCTGCAGGAAGATGAACCTGTCCCCCTTCAGAGTCTAACAGCTTTTCTTCCAGGGTGATGAAGAAAAGCCTCCCCACAGTATGATGCTGCTTCTACCATGCTTCACAGCTTCAGTCTAACTCTTAAACTTTAATTGTATTTTGTTTAACTCTTCTTTAGTCTTTACTAGCCCTAAAAACGTCATTATTACCCGTCTGCTCATCTGAGTTACGCTAATTAGCACGAAGCTAACGCAGATAGTTTAAAGCTTCTAGGCTATTTATTAGATTTAAAACAAGAACATTCGGGGCCGAAATTAAACTCACGCCTAACTGTAAATATAACAACAAACAAAACTGTAATTAAGCAGATCCTTTTTCCCCGAACCCTAAATACTGAGTACAGAGCAGCAGGTTTGGCGCCGGCGCTCAGCAGGAAGAACACAGTTCAAACCGGTCTGATCCGGACCGGAAACCGGAAACAAACAACATGGCGACCCGGCGAGTAAACACCGACAAACCACCGACCTTTAAACGACGTTAGTGCAGGAGAACAGAGACATCCAGCCTCGGTTCATTCAGCAGAACTCTGTCCGGGTCACCAGGAAACCATTTCCGGGTCACTTCCGGAATACGTCAGAATAAAAGCTTATTAGTTTTATCTGGGTTCATATAAAGAAAACAACAAATAATGATGAGATGCTTTTCTACAAGTATTGGAAAAACCTGTAAATGAAGGACACCAGACTTCAGAGATATTTTATTTACTTTTATTTTCCTCTCATTCACATAAAGACAGAATAAAATGACCAGACATGTTCTAACAAACCAAGGACCCCCTCCAGCTTTCAGCCTTTAACACAGACAGCAGGGGGCGCCAGAGCTCCACAGCGGCTGTGAAAGTCTAACACGCTTTAAACGCGTCTGTGTGGTGAGATTAAAGTAAGAGCCGCTTTTATTCTCTCAGCCTTAACATGAATGATATCCGGCTGGTGCAGCTTTCTCTACATTACTGTTTATTCTGCTTTGTTCTGTACATGTACTTGTTTTAATCTTGGAAAACTTCACAATAATCACACAGAAAACTTGTTTTTCTGGATCCTCTCAGCCTGTCTTTTAGGATCTTAGTTTTTCTTCAACATAAAACATCTGAACTATTGTTTTCCGGAGCTTTTGTTGGAATAAAGACACTTTCATCTCCTGGGGGTGCGTTCCATTTCTCATCGGAGGCCAGAAGAAACCACTAAATCCACTAAATCCACTTCCCTCTGGACAAGACATCAGACGCTGGAATCCAATATGGCGGCTTCTGTGACATCAGACGTACCCTGCAGCAGACAGACAACAAAAACGGATGTCTGAGGCGCTGCCATGTTGGATGCCGGACGTCGTTCTGTCATCCAGGGTAAAAGGAGCGCACCGCATTCGTTTAGCTTCTGTCTCAGAAGGAGTGGGTGTGGCCAGGGGACCAACCGGCCCCGCCCACTCGACCGTGACCTGTAGGCTGGATGATGCTCTCGCTGTTGATTGGTCCGTGTAGTGTAGCACACGGTGAGTGGGAGGGGCTTATCTCAGAGCAGCCGATGGTCCACAGACTCGGATACTGGCTGAAAACACACAGCCGTGTTACTCCTGCTCTCTCAGGTCTACCATATTAGGCTGTGGGCGGGGTCTCACCTGGAGCCGTGCAGGGTGGGAGGAGCCTGTGAGGACGGCGCACCGCTGGCCAGAGGCAGCGAGGAGGAGGAGCAAGAGGGGGCCGGACGAGGAGAAGCGCCACCCCAGCCGTCATGAAGAACCGGAACGGCGTCAGAGATCAGGTTCACTGGAGGAACACGCAGAACCATAGTCAGAACCATAATAAGAACCAGAACCATAGTCAGAACCATAATAAGAACCACAACTATAGTCAGAACCATAATAAGAACCAGAACCATAGTCCAAACCAGAACCATAGTCAGAACCAGAACCATAGTCAGAACCAGAACCATAATCAGAACCAGAACCATAGTCAGAACCAGAACCATAATCAGAACCAGAACCATAGTCAGAACCAGAACCATAATCAGAACCAGAACCATAGTCAGAACCATAATCAGAACCAGAACCATAGTAAGAACCAGAACCATAGTCAGAACCATAGTCAGAACCAGAACCATAATCAGAACCATAATAAGAACCAGAACCATAATAAGAACCAGAACCATAGTCAGAACCAGAACCATAATAAGAACCAGAACCATAGTCAGAACCATAATCAGAACCAGAACCATAGTCAGAACCAGAACCATAACCAGAAC
>JAVLVB010000851.1:93086-108993 GCA_032876305.1 Orestias chungarensis | reverse complement strand
TTTGCTGAATGCTCACTGTGTGTTTTGTAATAACCATGTATTGAGCATTCATCCCATATGAATCTGGATTTTGTTTCATCTGTGGGTGTTAGTGAGTTTTGGAACAACTTTCAGTTCTGGCCTATTCTAAAAAATATTTGTTTATATTTTAAATCTATTGCAACAATATTTTTTAATATTTGATATTTAATTTGTTATATGTGGAGATGTATGTTCTTTATGTTAAAGGTATAGTAGAGGATCTTTTCGATAGAAAAATCTCAATGGAAAATCCCATTGAAAATGACAGCCAATCAAAAACGACCGGTGGTGAAAAATAACTGGCTGTCAACGCGGAAATAAAATTTACGCGATGACGTATATCAGTAATGTCCCGCCCACCCGACCCGTACGACGCGTGCTCATGTTTGAAGTCGCGCATGCGCAGATTGTTGTTTAGGAAGTAAAACGTGACAGACGAGACGCATCATTCACTATTGAGGAGAGTTTCTCCCCGTACGGCAGCGACAATGGAAGCTAGCAAGAGAAAAACGTGTTCCAAGTCGCTGAGAAAAAAGGACGTGCGCGCTCCCGATATCAGGGGGCGTTACTGGAGATGAGGTGGTGCATGCGCAGTGTTGAGAAAATGAGAATGAGCTGAAGATCCTCTCCTATACCTTTAAACCCCAACCTAAACACTGTTTTCTTCACTACTGAAACTTGTTGATGAGTATCTTTATCTTTACATTTAATACATTTGCTGCACGTTAGTCCCAAATATCTCCTTGATTGCAAAGTTATGTTATAGTTTGTATTATACAGTGCTTATATAATGTTGCATAGCTAGAAAGAAAGTAAAAATACTAAACACATCAGGCCTCAGCTGATGTCAGGTGCCAGCCCCTCATGTTAATTGCCTGTCAGCAGTTAGGTTAGTTATCAGTTCAACAGGACTGCTTCCTGACTTGGGATTGTTCCCCTTCACACACTTTCAGACTCTCGCGCACACATATTTTTGGGCTGACTTCCCAATGGAATATTGTGACATGTATGCCTATAAGTCTATACAGAATGCTTTCACTCTGCGTTTCCACTAATAAACTTCTAATCCACATCTGACAGTGGAACATAAGGCGGTCATGGTTTGAATTTCTCCCAGCTGCTGTTCAAAGAAAGCATAAAGAAAAAAATACATCTTTCTGATTGGCTGTGTAATTTCTATTTGGTTAAGTTTGTCGGTTCTCTGCTATGAAGTACTGAGTCAGACTGATGGGATATAAAGACCTGAAAACTGAAACTGAAACCTTTAAATCAGGAAAATGCTCCACTTGGGTATGTAAATGTTCATCAGCTTTGTACCTTGTCCAGTTTTACAGAATTTAAACCAGAAATTTTGAATCAATGATTAGGGAATCAGGAGATTAGGGAATTTCAATTGTATTTTCTTTATGTTTTATTCAGCTGTGAAGTGATTTATGCAGTATGAGGTATAGTTTCAAATATTATATTTGATGTATTTAAGACATTTCCACACCAATCTGTTGAATAATCCCACGCTTTGCTCTACGCTGTTTGGTTTACAATAATCTGACAAACGACTTAATTCAGAGTACAAACCTGATTCCAAAAAAGTTGGGACACTAAACAAATTGTGAATAAAAACTGAATGCAATGATGTGGAGATGGCAAATGTCAATATTTTATTCGTAATAGAACATAGATGACAGATCAAAAGTTTAATCTGAGTAAATGTAACAATTTAAAGGAAAAATATGTTGATTCAAAACTTCACAGTGTCAACAAAACCCAAATAAGTTGGGACAAGTAGCAATAAGTTGCTGGAAAAAGGAAATTGAGCATATAATGAACAGCTGGAAGACCAATTAATACTGATTAGGTGGATTGACAACATGATTGGGTATAAAAAGAGCTTCTCAGAGTGTCAGAGTCTCTCTGAAGCCAAGATGGTAAGAGGATCATCAATTACACCGTTGTTGCACAGAAAGATAGAGCAGCAATACCAGAATGGTTTACCCAGCGTAAAATAGCAAAGACTTTTAAGTTATCATCATCAAGCGTGCATAACATCATCAATAGATTCAGAGAATCTGGAACAATAGCTGCGCGTAAAACTACTGGATGCTCGTGATCTCCGGGCCCTTAAACATCACTGCACCTCAAACAGGAATGTCACTGCCGAGGAAATAACAGAATGAGCTCAGGAACACTTCCAGAAAACATAGTCAGTGAACACAATCCACCGAGCAATCCGCCGTTGCCAGCTGAGACTCTAGAGTGCAAAGAGGAAGCCCTTTCTAAGCCAGCTCCACAAGCTCAGACGTTTGCACTGGGCCAGGGGTCTTTTAAAATGGAGTGTGGCAAAATGGAGACTGTTCTGTGGTCAGATGAGTCAGGATTTGAAGTTCTTTATGGAACACTGGGACCCCATGTCATCCGGACCAGAATCAAGAATCGGTTTATTTATATAGCGCCAATTTACAACAGATGTGGTCTCAAGTCACTTTACAAGAAAATCAATTAAAATCAAAGATACATCATAAACAAATCAATTTAAAAAAGTTTCCAATCTAAGGAACCCCAGCAGATTCATGGAGTCATTGACTTGCAGCATTCACTCCTCTGGAATCAGCAGACAGAAACAATGGCTTGGAGAGCACAAGGATAACCCAAGTTGTTATCAACGCTCCGTTCAGATGCCTGGATCACTGATGGTATGGGGCTGCATGAGTGCTTGTGGCATGGGCAGCTTGCATGTCTGGAAAGGCTCCATTAATGCAGAGAACTATGTTCAGGTTCTAGAACAACATCTGCTCCCTCATCTAGACGTCATTTCTTTCAGGGAAGACCCTGCATTTCTCAACAAGATAATGCCAGACCACATTCTGCAGCAATCCCAACATCATGGCTACGTAGGAGAAGGATCTGGGTACTGAGATGACCAGCCTGCAGTCCAGATCTTTCTCCTATAGAGAACATTTGGCGCATCAGAAAGAGGAAGGTGCGACACAGAAGGCCCAAGACGATAGAACAGTTAGAGGCCTGTATTAGACATGAATGGGAGAGCTTTCATCATACATTGGTAAAAAATGGGCTTGTCCCAACGTTTTTGGGATTTGTAGACGCCATGAAAGTTTGTAATAACATATTTTTCCCTTAAAATGAAACATTCTCTCAGTTTAAACTTTATATCTGTCATCTATGTTGTATTACAAATAAAATATTGGCATTTGCCATCTCCAAATCATTGCATTCAGTTTTTATTCACAATTTGTTTAGTGTCCCAACTTTTTTGGTATCAGGTTTGTAGATTTTGAAGAATTTTGTTTCAGTGTCTATCAAATGTTTAAAGCTATCTTTAAATCAATTTTATTTTTGCAATACAGATTCTTATTCTGTTTAGCTTAACACCTACTGATTACTTTGTGTTAGGTTGTTCCAGCTGAAACAGGTCCAAACATACCCAGGTGCAAAAGATTCACATCTAGAAACTCTTTTTTAGGTCCCAGTTACAGTAACATGTTAACAAAGGCAGATGAACATACAGCAAATGTCAGAATCCTTGTGCTCAATGCATAAAGTACACCTGAAAATAACTGTTACAGCACACAGACCTGAAGGAGCGCAGCATCCTGTACGGTTTCCCCAAATCGGACACTCTCCTGCACAGAGGGGCAACAGCCATCTCCATCTGACACACACAGATACAGACAGGAGCAGTAATATGATCCCAGTCAACATATTTCAGAGAAGCCTGGACTTTCATACCTCAGCAGATGAGGTCTCCTTACCTGTGCAAAGTCAGCAGCCAGTCTCATTTTGCCACCTTCGCCCAGCGGGCGCAGCAGGCTGGCATGGCGGAGGAAAAGCTCGATGGCTCTCTGGGCGATGGACTCGGTGCTGTCATAGACAAAGTCCACACACTGGAAATGTCTGAAGTAGTCAGCCATTACTCTAGAGATAAAACCCTGCAGCTCCTTCATGTATAGGGAGCATGGAACATCTGGCTTGTCAGGGCTGGACAAACGCCTGGAAAACACAGAAAATTTAACTGGCTTTTGCTCACTGCTGAGTCAGATCTTAACTTTTGATCTGTACAATATATTTAATGGATACCAACTTTTGAGAGCCCTTATCTTTAAACATCTAAAAGAACAATTTTAACTTCAAGCAACAAACTGGAACTTTTAAAATATATCTGAGTTGATGATCTTATTGTAAATAGCTTGTGTCTATATCTGCACCATCCAGAGAAGCAGGGGTGTCACATTGGTGCAGACCTACCAGGTCCTTTCAGTTAAGTTTAATGAGTCACAACTGATATTGACAGAATTTGCTCCTCAAAACCCATAACATGACAGCTAATCTTGTTGTTTTGGAGGTTTAAGACAGCAGTACAGACTGGATCACAATAAGGAAGGAAAGAGGGAAATGGTTGTTTTCCTCCTAATATCAGGTGATTGTGACAAACATTCGGAAAGAGTGTCATAACGGCCCAATGTTTGATAGCCAACATTGATACAGGCATCACCATTCTACTTCAGACATCATTTTAGAATCAGTCTATTTAGAAGGTGGCATTTTGAAAACTGTATTTTGTGACTCTAAATTAGCTTTGGATACAACTCAATACGCAAGCAAGGAAAAACTCATTGGTTGGTTAGGTGCAGATATAGGTTTCAGTTTCATCAGACCATGTAGTCATAGGATTGACAAACGTACTTTAAGTTGAGCACAGCAGTTTTTAAATGGAAAAACAAAAAATAAACAATTGGTTCTGTGCCTAGTCAGTTGTTACTAACATAAAAATGGTTTCATAGAAGTGGATATAGCCTACAAGTCCCCACAGTCTCACAGCTTTCAGCATTTATTGAGGGAAATGACCATCTCACCCTGAGAAGTCTTCTTGGTGAAGTGTTATGATGATGGCCTCGATGGAGTCGCTCACGGACTGCAGTAGAGGCTGAACTGCGCTGCGCATCAGGGCATTAACTCCCTGAAGTCAAAACATGGTACAGGAACCAGACATCAATGTAAAACTAAATACCAACCTAGCTCTTGTAGACTCACTGTTAATATAGAAATGTTACAGTCAGGTGAGCAGAATGTACAGATGAGGCTGGATGGCAACCGACTTTAAGACTGACATGTCATAGTTGGGGGAAGGTTTTAGGTCTGTCGCTGTATCCGTTTGAGACACACATCTGGACACCACATAAAAAACTGATCATCTTTTTACGATAGACTTTAAAAACAGTTTTAGGGTAATGGCTGATCTACGCCATCACCTACATAAATATATAAGACTCAAGTATGGCTGTTAATACATTTTTGCTCTGCATTTGCTCAAAGTTGGTGAAATCCAGCTTCAATGCAATGTTTAGATATCCCAGACTAACAGATGTTTACCAATTAGCATTTAAAGCTCATTGTTCTTTACAACTTAAATGAAACAAACAAATGACCTACACTGAGAAGAATTTCAAACTGTTTGACCCATAAAATGTTTTGATGTGACTTTTTGAAAAGAAAAAAACACTTGAATTGAATTAAGGAATACTGGGTGGAAACTTTAAGAACACTTAGCATAAAATAGCATTGCTGATACATTAGACAGGATGGTCGCCCAAGGAGCTGAATACCTCCAAAGAAGATGAGAGGGCATCTACTGCAGGTGGTGGACACGATCCCAAACCAGAAATAATCTGCAGGTCAGACACAAACACCTGTCAGCAATGGCAGACACAATGTGACTTTGATAAAAACGTGATAAACCAGAAATTTCTGTTAGCTAAAAGCAGGATTTTGACGTTCACAGAACGAAATAAAAACAAGATTAAAGTACTTCTTAGGCTTTGAAGTAATATTAACTTAAAGGCTTAAGGCTCTGATATCGGACTCACTGAGATCTCTCTGAAAAATTAATTAGTACAAAGTGGCTGGAGGCAAACTGAAGCACAGAAGTATCGAGTGATGCGAAATTCAAAATGTAAGTATTGACATTTGTACTGTAAGGACTGACAGGATATACTCTGGACATATTGTCATGCAGTTATTCATATTTATTTTTTCTGTCTCCTCAAACCCCTGAACAGTCGTGGAAGATTGCCGCCTGTATAAAGCTCGGTTCTGCTAAAGGTTTCTTCCTGTTAAAGGGAGTTTTTCCTCTCTACATTACATGCATGCCCAGTAATAGGGTTACTGCTGTAAAGTCCACTATCATCTACTGTCTCTGCATGCTGGTCCAAGAGGAGTGAATTCTGCAAGTCAATGACATGATGCAATCTGCTGGGTTTCCATAGATAGCAAATAAATTGGCTTAAATTGTAACAATTTTAACATTGGCTTACTCACTATACCGTATTTCATCTTTTATGTAATGCTGTTTAGGTTTTTTCAGCTATCATTCTAACCAACTATAATGCCTGCAGACCTCTCAAATAATAGTTTAAAGCATCAACTGAAACAACAAATCAACAATACCACACAGTGTGTCACTTACACAACACGCTTTTAATTAGTGTGATCATTTGAAGTCACAACCTATAGAACCGTCTTCTGTTACCTTAGCAACAGCCTGCTGTAGGCGGTGCAGAGTGTTAACCACGGCAACATTCCTTCTTTGCCCGTCTGTTAATGGTCCAATCACCTGACTGGCATCTCCTTGAGCGCAGAGCTGTGGACAGGAAAGATGGAGAGGAGTTCAAAAGTGCAAGAGTGCAACGTTAAAGACCAATAAGAAGGACAACAGTCATTTTATGACCTTACACTTATAATTTCATGTTAAAATGTCTCCTCATCAGAACCTGCATTCAAAGGATTTAAAAGCCCTGGTAAAAACCAGGTTCTTGTTACAGAGAGCAGTTTCCTTCTAAATCAAATTACACGACCACTGTTATTATAAACAGTAATTAAATACTCCAGAAAATACATAAAAGTGCAAATGAAATGCAAATAAATAGGAAATAGCTAAAAAATATATATATAAAAGAAAAGCTATTTCAATATTACGCATTGTTCTTTTAACCCCAGCTTTTACTTTAGGATCTTCTAGATTCAAACAACTGTGGAGTCTCTATTAAGTATTAAAAAAATAAACAGTGTCATAACACAAACCACCAGTGTAAAAAAAGACAGAAATAATAAAATAAATAATTAAATGGCTTAATAGAACTTATTGACAGCTACCCATTACATTTTGTTTTACCCTTTATTTAGTTAGCTGCTTTATGAGGACATCTATATATTTGACTGAGTATTCATTAACTATTTAACAACAACATCATTTAATAATTCAATTTTTAACAAACCTCATAGTAGTTTCTGACATGGTACGATGTAAAAGCTTACAACTAAAGATTTTGCACATCCATGAGTGGATAGAAGAGAAAGAATGTGTGAGATATAACGGGATGCTTTACATACCAGCTGCTCAGACTTAACACAGAAGAGCTGGATAGTCTTTGAAGCATTCTTGGCCACAGCGAGAGCGAGGCTTGGGTCCACTGACGCAACATTTAGCTCACTGGAAATAAAACAACCTAATTAAGTCAAAATTACCTTATAATGCCAATGCTAAAAATGTATGGCTTTCTGAAACATTCTTTCATAAACAAAACCCTTTGCTTCAAATCTACTATGTCTCTATACAGTCTCTGGCATCATCATGAAGTTATCTTGGGAAAATCATCCTTGACATTTAAATCTAAAAGCTGGGATTGCTACTATTTTACGTGCAGACAAAAACAAGTATAAGAAATATGCCTAAATGCTCAATTAGTTGTTTGCCCATCAATAGTTAATTAGAACCAGTCATTTTTACTGGTGCTAAATAACTGAACAATGTGAATATTAAAACAAACCTTTTTTACATCAGTGGGACACTGAAATACTTACTGGTTACAAAGTTACAACATTGATTCAATAAATACTTGTACTGGATTTGTTGGAAGAACATTACCTTTGTGGAACAGAAAATCTTTGAAGGAACCTTCCTCCTCTCTTTGAGGCTATGATTCTTTCACATATTTATCTCATTAAGAAGATAAAGTTTTCATACAGCGTCAATCCACAATAATGTCTTTCTGAAGGTACCAGCAAACAATTACTGATCAGTGCGTTTCTCTAATCTTTGCATTTTAGGTAACAGGCTCTAACCTGTGTCAGAAATTATGTATTAATAGATGTAAAATAACAAAGCAAAAAAAAAACATTTGAATCTAGCAATGGGGAAACTGGACTGATTCTACAACAGTCAGGTATTAAGACCACAGACTGTTCAATCAATCTGCTCTCCCGAACCAATTACTGAGTTTTCACTTTATCAAAGCATTTTTAGGCAGCCGGGGAATTCATAATTATAAAATATGGAGGGAGACGAGATCATTGAATGCATATAGGCTAGTGACCAAATCTGCTTATAACATGAGAGAATGTCTGCAGTGTTTCATAACGTACAAAAACCTTAACAGAAGTAAAAATACCTATAATAAAAACAAAATATGTTGCTGTATTTGTTTTGATTGAAGACCTGGAATGAATGCATAACTTTTGTAGAAGACATAATTAATATAATACTTGCTTTCATGCAAACTTAGTTGATTGTGTTTGTAGTCTGAGAACTTTTACTTATAATTCACTGATTAAAATATTCATTTAATTGAAACCGTTTCTTGTTGAAATCAGATTACATGACAAAATAACTCAATTGTGCAAAAATAAATCACCAAACAATATAAAATGCAAAAAAAAGGTAAAATGCAAAACAAGCTTTAATAAAGAACCACTTTTACTATTTACTACGACTACTATACTATTTCTATACTACAACTATTTACATATATATACATGCGCGCGCACACACACACACACTCCCCGGCCAGCACAGCGTTCCACAGCTTCTCCGTGATGTTCTCTGTGTGCTGCGAGTTCTCCAGCGCAGGTAGAACAGGTAGCGGCACAGAAGGCGCGCCACCCTGCAGCTCTCGCGGCGCAGCGGCCGCGCCGAACACGTCCAGGCGGACCAGGCGGCGCGGCCGCTGGTAGAAGCCCACGAGGGCGTGACCGGCCGAAAAATATTAGAAAATTATATTATCTTTTTATTTTCTTTATTTCTTTTGTAATTCTTGTGTGTTTTTTTGGTTGTTTATTTTAGAGGGTCTGAATACTCGCTAAATATAGCGTCAAAGTAGCTAAGTTGGCAACACTGACTTTCTGTCATGTCATAACAGGTCATAACCTCGCGGTCGACTTGGGATGAGTCCGCCGTCTACCAGTAGATCACCATCGACTGGTTGGGCAGTCCTGCTGTATGGCTTCTTCAGCTTCCTGTGACCACTTTCTCACAATGATTTTAGCAATAGGAAGTCTGAGATTGACAGATGTTTTGAACAATCTCTGTGTCTACGTAGTGTGAAGTGTACATGTGTGCTGTTTGACAGTCCACTGCCTAGTGCACTTACCTGCTAATGGTTTTTATGATGCTGTCCAGCTCATCATCGGAGGGTGGATTGCGCCCCCCCATGGGAAACACAAGGTTGATGGGATCAAACAGACGGGACAGGGACTTGGAGAGGTAGGCTGCCTCGTACGGCTGCAGAGAGTCTTTCAGAGCCTTTTCCGCACTGCATTAAGTCAGAAAAAAACCGGATCATAATAAGAGTGGTAGCAACATGAAAGTGGTCTTAAAGGCAGTGGTTTATTTTACTGAACTCACTTGTAGTCCTGTCTCCCATGTGTGAACAGGTCCCGGCTCTCTATTTCTGCAGTAGTAACATCCAGAGACATGTCGAACGCTCCGCTGCTCACCAGAGCCCCCTGCAGGCTGGTGCTGTACTGCTGCAGACGTCGCCACAGCTCATTGTACAGTTGCAGCAGTTTCGGATATTCTCCCTCAAAAGCCTGCTTGAGAAAACTGGAGCCTGTAGAGGCAAAAGAAACCCAAACACAAACAAAAAGAAGGCCATGAACTCAGAATTGAGAAGTCTAATAACTTTCCATTTCAAAGTAAAAATGATGAAAGGTTTCAGAACTCATCATAGCGCTGCCAGTAACTTATGATATTCTAATGGCCTCCGACAATAGACGTCTGTCCATTGTAGTTCTGAGATCTCAGCACCTCTTTTGACCCAGTCAATATTCTCATAGAAAGACTCTAGGATGATTTCAATCTTTTTTGTCTAATAGATTCCAGTTTGTTTAATGTCAGTGATATATTTTCACAATCTAGCTTTAACTGTTAAATACCACAGAGTTCTGTGTTAGCCGTAATTCGTTTAAAAATATATTACCTTTCAATTGGCAAAATCTCTAGACAACATAGTACAAATTTTCATTGTTATGCTGATCAGTTACTTTAATCAGCTTTAGAATCTCTTTATTTGACACATACAAGGAATTTGTATGCATGAAATAAATGTATAACATGTAACAAGAACAGACTATTTACAAGTATTAGTCTAAAAGAAAAGTACCCTAATAATACATAGAATAAGACAGTCTATTATATACAAACTTAGAATAAGACAGACTATTATATACAAACTTATAGATGACATGAGTATATATAGAGAGGTTAAGATCTGTACAGTTATGCAAATAAGCATAGTGCTATTTTGCTGTTTTATCCAGTCCAGTTGTAGGTTTTATCCACTGTGCTTGATGAGTGCAAAAGCTCTTGGAAAAAGCTATTTGCATGCCATGTTGTGCTGGTTTTGATCGACTGAAGTCTCCTTCACTACCAACTTTACAGTCTTTAGCAGAATTTGGTTGATGCCAGGTGCTCAACTTCCTTTCTATTAGCAGAGTCACCACCATTGGCTATGAATCCCAGAACAGTGGAATCATCTGCACATTTCAGGAGTTTTACATCTGGGTCCTTGGAGACACAATCATTTGTCAATTTGTGTCATTTGAGATTGAGGAGAAGGGGTTAGAAAATAAAACCTTGTGGAACTTCAGTACTGAGTGTCCGGGGGTCTGAAGTGTGTTTTCCCAGTCTCACCTGTTGTCTCCTGTTTGGCAGAAATTACTAAATCCACTGACAGCTGGGAGAGTTTGGCTTGTTGTACGTGTGCGACTCAAGAATTATTTACCCTATTCTAGAGGCAGCCGTTTAAAGACCTTCATGACAACAGGTCAGAGCAACAGGCTATGGTCATTAAGTCCAATGATCCTGGATTTACTGAGAACTGTAACAATGGTTAAGGCTTTGAGGCAGTTTTAAACACACCAGTGTTCCAGTGATTTGTTGAAAATGTCTGAAAACACTGAAGTCATTTTCTCACAGTAGTGTTTAAGGCTGAATGGAGAGACTGAGTCAGGATCAGGGGCTTTCTTCAACTTCTGTCTGCTGAGGAGCCTGTGTAAGGAGCTCTACTTGCATGTCTTGAAAGAAAAAACTGAGTGACTTTAAATTTCTTGCTTTTAAATTCTAACAATAGTAGTTTTCAGACAAGGCTTCGTCAATTACTGCATATGGGAATAAAACCTTGGTGTTACCTTTGACCAGGATATGTCATTTTAATCCCATACTAACCAGATTTGTTTGTTTCACAAACTAATAATACAAAGGGCTGCAACCTGTCGGACTCATTGGCCGTGAGACTAACACATTTGATCTGTTTCACACGGTCTCACCCAACACCTCCGATTTGGAAAGACCCGGCCCAACAGTCCGTATCAAGCACAGGTGTGGAGGAAGGGGCGTGGCGTGTGTCGGGTGCCAGCAACTAGCGCAGCTATCGAGCGATGCTAATGAGAAGCTAGACACTCGGTTTTCAACCTGGTGAAAGGAAGAGGAAAGGCGGCGCATGTAGGGAGAGAGACGAACAGAGAAATGTGCTGGAGGAGGATGCAGCCAAATGCAGAAAAGTAACAGATTTTTGTGCAAACATTTTGTGTTTAAAGTTTAAACACAGTATGATGTCCAGAGACCCTCAAAGGCTGCACACATTCAGGCTACACAGAGTAATTATGGAGCCTATATAGGTTTAGCCTTGAAATTAAAAAAGGATAGAGATTTAAAATCTGACTTACAAACCACTTTATAATTATTTGTGTGTTTCACATTTGGAATATTGCCAAAATTAGAAATACCCTGTCTAGGAGTGAAGCTGAAAATCTAGTTCATGCATTTAGTACTTGAATGCTGTTAAAAAACACATAGCTATTTAAATCCAGAATACAATCTAAGATTTTCCTTCTCACATATGAACCCCTCATTATTCAAGCATCCTCATACTTCGGAAATTTGATTGCTCTCTAGGGTTGGGACAGAGCACCGGGTAGCGTGGCATATGTTATCCTGAGCCATCTCTGTAGTTCTGTATCAGGTCAGAAGTTGCCTGGGTCAAGTTCTGGTTTTGGTTCTTCTAGAAGTTCCTTCCTGTTTAAGGGGAGTTTTTCCCTCTTCGCTGTCGCTACATGCATTCTAAGTATGAGGGATTTCTGCAAAGATATCCTTAGATTGTAAAACTTTTGAAACTAACCTAAATATTGAACTGAACTGCATTGTGTGATAACAATTATTTTGAATTTACTTGACTTGGAAAGTGTAGGTTAGGATTAACTTGTTTTTTTAATGAACTTGTTCGCTCTGAACTGGATAACATTAAACATTAAGATTCTCAACGTTTTAGTCAACAACAGCCAGAGTGGCCAAAACAACAAAACCCCCTAAAACTGGACTTTTTAGGATCACATTTAAGAACTTCTGTCATTCTTAAATTTCCCTTATTTACATAAAACCTATAAAGTTGTTTCTCCGTATTTCTGTTTTGACAAACAACACATAAAAAATGAAGACATAAATTAATTACAATACTTTTTCATTATTATTGTTTTTAGAAACAATTAGCCTGAGAGAAAGAACAGGATTTTACAAAGTGGGATTGAGTATAATTGCCAACAGCAATGAAACGCCTCTCCTGTTCTCACTTTGATACTCTCTTTTTGAAAACGCCTCCATGTGATCTGGGAGAAATTGAGTGTGAATGTGAGGGAGAAAATGAAAGAAATGCTACCGTTGGCATAATTAAGGATTTTCTGAGTCTTCATCTTACAGAGATTCAAATGTACACCCACTTTACACCCACCTACCCTTTATGTTTTAATGACTTAAACAAATATATTATCATTCTACTTTCCTGTGAGAAACTGCATTCAATTTGGGAATTTGTTTAACATTTGTGACAACAAATTTGTCTTCAATCTACAGTGTGTTAAAATAACTGATCTATTCAAAATGAAACAAGCAACATTGTTGGTCCACAGCCGCTCCGTTCAGACTGCCACACCACAATTGTTTTTGCTTAGTTAAATGCTCTATGAATTTACCTTTAAATCAAGTGAGTTAACACAATTTAAGTTTAAACCTGTGACAAATAAAAATCAGGGATTTTTGTTTTTATGTTATGTTTTTCTTTATAATGTACGTGCAAAAAATAGTTGAATGCAGTTTTTTTATTTTCCATCACAGACAGAGAGATTGCATTGGGCTCCCTGCCTCTCTTTGTCATGTGACCTGCTCTGCTGCTTTATGCACATATCTCCAGGCAGCTGTTAGTATTCATACGTAAGATAGCTGTGCAAAGAAAAACTGAAAAAAATGTTTGTAGACTCTTGTCTGAATGTTGCTAAATTGAATTTGAAATACAGAGTAGCATTAGGAAGATACTTTAACAGATTAAACATGTTGATGTTAGCCTGGTAACACACTAAGTTAGCCTATATGAAAACATGGTGGGTATGATCATTATAATTATCCAGCTTTGGAGGGTTGTTGTGGGTAGTAGGTCTGCTGCTTTGAATATCTCAGTGATCCCAGTGGCCTTAATCAATGTTAAATGGAATACTTTTGGAGCCAGCAGGACTGTTCCTAAAGCTGAACAGCTGTTTAAAATGAGCCAACAGTGGATAAGAGACTTAGTCAGGGAGGTGAAGAAGAACCGGAGGGCCACTCTGACATAGCTCCAGAATTTCTCTGTAGAGAGAGGAGAACCTTCCAGAAGGATGACAATCTGTGCAGAAATCCACCAAGACCTGAGAAACAAAATTCTCTAGTATGATGAAGAAAAGATTGAAGTATTTGGTGTGAATGCCTGTGTCAGGTTTGGAGGAAACCAGGCAAGAATGACCATCAGGGCCAAAAGCATCCCTACAGTGAAACATGCTCACTATCATGTAATGAGGATGGTTTTTTGGCTGCAGTAACAGGCTAGACTAAAAGGAAAGATTGGGCCGTCTCCCATAAACAAGAAATGGGACTACTCTGTTTTGTACATTTTAATAAACAGTAGGATCCACCCCCCAAAATATATCTTAAAACAACTGCCTCAATCACGACATCTATGCAATTATTCTTCTTTATAGAACACGTAACAATAACATTATACGCAAAAAAATTAAAAACCTGATACGTCCCAATAGACCTAAAACCCTCAAGATCGCCATTTTTGAGCCTTTTCTGTGTCACCATACATAAATGGAGTTAATAATAACAATAGTTATTATTATTATTATTAACTTTAACTTAGTAAGTTATTAAGGAAATCTGTGTTCCGTCCAGAAGTGAAGATGGTACATCGATATACCTTACTTGTTTTTACGCAACTTGGCTCTAAGCAGCAAACACTCAGCACAATGACCAGGTGTAATATATATATGTTTTTACAAAGATGATTTCTCATTGCACTACTGGCCTGATGTTTGGATATGTTATAACCCTGCCTGTCTGCTCTAGTAAAATGTGTTCTAAATTGGTTCTTTCAAAAATCTTTCAAAGACCACAAAGTCAAAGAAGAAACATCCACAACCCTATACACTCTTCTGTATAATTACTTTGACTGTGAAGTAGAAGAAGATCTTAGCTTTGGCATAGTCTAACAGGAAAGATTGCTCTGGCTTATGCTTATTGAAATTTCCTGATACCCATCACAGTTTTACAATGGGAACAGTTTGTTCAGAACATTTCTTTCACAAATATGCTCTCACTAAAGTAAGGTGTTTTAGCCCACAGACTGGCCCAGCTGGCCAAGCTCATTAGAGAACCATAAAAGGACATGCAGTGTGTTTAAACACCCAGTAGTATATCTTTATAGGGACTATGTGGTTTATCTGGTTTGCTGGGACTACAGTGGGAGACTGGTTTACAGTTACGTAGTGTGATAGCACCATAACTTTTTTCAGTCGACATGCCAGTAACCGTGCACAGAGTAATGGAAGCATTTAACCTTATAGTAGAATTTTAGCTTCAATCAGGTTATACACACATTTTAATATCTGATTAGTTAAGTTGGTGTAGGTGAACTTGCTGAAAACCACCATGCCAACAATTGGCGTTGTAGCTAAAAGTAGCACTTAAGCTAATTTCGATGTTAAAGCTAAACATAACCTACTGAAAGCAGAAAGTAAGCATAGGTCAACATGCTAGTAAGAGCCAACATAGTAATAATAGCATTTACACTAATAATACAAAGGGCTGCCACCTGTCGGACTCATTGGCCGTGAGACTGACACATTTGATCTGTTTCACACGGTCTCACACCACACCTCCGATTTGGAAAGACCCGGCCCAACAGTCCGTGTCAAGCACAGGTGTGGAGGAAGGGGCGCGCGTGTGTCCGGTGCCAGCAACTAGCGCAGCTATCGAGCGATGCTACAGACTCGGTTTTCAACCTGGTGAAAGGAAGAGGAAAGGCGGCGCATGTAGGGAGAGAGACGAACAGAGAAATGTGCTGGAGGAGGATGCAGCCAAATGCAGAAAAGTAACTTAGACTGCTGGAGGACAATCTGACCACTTCTCTCTCTGCTACTTTCTTCCTTTGTCCAATCTACTTAGTTACCGTTATTTCAACCTTGTTAACCTTTTGTTTTCTCTTAGTGTTCTTCTCTCCATAGTAACCACACCTGG
>JAVLVB010000851.1:45448-89244 GCA_032876305.1 Orestias chungarensis | reverse complement strand
ATGCTAGGGCAAATTTCCATATAAAAGCTTATATTCGCAAACTGAATGAAGTAAGATAAACAGTAGACATGCAACTGATATGATTTGTGCTAATATTTATAAGCTAATTGTTGCCCTTGTTGTAAACTTCATCATGTATTTTGGTGTTGGTTGACATGTTATGGAGAACATATATAGCAATGATATCATTTAGGCTAATATTAGCCTTTTAGCTACTATTGGCATAATAGATGAACTGCATTAATATATGTAAGCATGCTACACTAGCTTTCTAGCAACATTTCTGGTTTACATGTAATGTTTTATGTATTAGAACAAAAAATTCAGAAAGTAAAGCATTGTGAATACTTTCTGGATGTTCTGTGGTAAAATAGCATTTATTTCTGTTGCAGTTTGACTATATCTAACTTATGATGATGATGATGTGTGGTTGTACACATCATCATCTGGATCATCAGACAGGAGAGGAGGATATAGAATAACATTGGTGATGCCATAGTTATATGATACAGCTTATACAGTTAAGATGACACTAAACTGTAATCAAAATTTGAACAGATCTATACCTTCAGTTGCTCGGTGAAACTCCTCACTGAGTGTACCGGTTACATCTGTCCAGAAGGTGTAGAGGATATCTGGCTGACCATCCTGCAGTCAGATAAAAACAACTGAAACCTTTATATCTGTATGTGAAGCATGTTATGATGATCTTCTCTTAGATTTTTATTTAGCTGCCTGAAGTTGTGTAGTTGGCTTTTTTCCCCTCATCTGTAAAAAAACTGGACCATTTTACGCTACATAACAGGATGTTTCTGTTGTCAATTGATGTGATCTGTAACTTTAAAACAATTGCTAGGATTCTTTTTTTTTTTAAAGAAACAAATAAATTGTCTTTATCTCTGTAAATCTTGGGAAAGTTAAAAGCAGCTCTTCAGCCTCTCAGCTGGAGGCTTAAAATGCATCAGACGAAGCAGAAAACAAAGGTAGGGAATTGACTGCTCTGTTGTTTTCTTCAGAACAAAAGAGCTGCTTTTACAAACACTAAATGAAAATAAGGAATAGCTGAAGAGATACTTCCAAACAATCCCAAAAATTGTATTTAAGGGCAATATTATATTTACGTGTTTTCAAGCATGTGCTCTCAGGGTGTACAGCAAGACGTGATGACCTGAAGGAACTGTGATTAAGGGGAGGAAATTTACCAATCTGCTTTAGTTTGTCTGAAAAACAAGGCCCAGGGGACGCCGCTTTACCCTTTCTAAATGAACCAAGATCGGCCTGCGATCCAGTTTTTATTACATACAACTATTAAAATATAATGAGCTCCAGCTCATTTGCTGCATTCTGGATTTGACACAGGATTTTAGAATACAGCCCAGGGATCTAAGTGTTTGTGAAGGATCCTGTTGAAGAATTTCTGGAAGGCTGTGGGCTGACATGTTCACACCTCAGTGGAAAAAACCCCAGAAGCTGCTGTAAAGGACAGGGAAGATGGTGCAGCTGTACTGCCGAGGAGCCTTGCATTTAGACATGTCATTAGGTCTCAGATCACACCTCTATCTATGGGTAATTGGTGAGAGCTTTGTTACCATGGTAACAGTCTCCCACTACCAGGTTTTGTTGGAAGAGAAAGAAAGAAATGATGATGGCGACCACAGAGAGACCGCTAATGAAACTATCACTACTCTAACTGAAAAAGATAGCGCCCCACCCCGAGCTACAATCAGTTTTTAGTATATTAAAAGATTGACTTACTTTCATAAAAACCTTCAGGGCTCCTTTGTGATAGAAAAAGGAGATCCTTTAAACTACATGTATTTACTTTGGCATGTCAACAGTGAGATGACACAGTTTTGAAATGTTTTTTAAAGGTACTATCTTCTCATAACAGCAAAATAGTAAAAAGCTCTTCTTATATTATAACAAATGAATGGGAGCACCACTACATTGATAACCATGTATTAGTGTTTGTGTGTCACTGTGCCATTCTTTGCTGAATATTTCACTCAACTATTTTTCAGTGAATGAAAAAAACAGTGAGAATCTTTCACAGATTCCAACTGTTGTCCTTTGCATTTAAAATTATTTGTTATTTACACTAAAACAACTGGTAATAATCAGACAAAGTTTGTTTACAAAGTTATTACAGAGCTTATAACATCATAGTGAAAGATCTGTTTTGCAGAAATGCTGTAATTTCGACACAGAGGGTTTTTCCATGCTGTGGATCATTCTCTTACTATGTTGAAATGTTCTTACATTTGGAGGTTTGTTAGATTTGGCCTATTAAACATCAGGAAGATTAGGCCATATCTAACTCAACATGCGACACAGCTCCTAGTTCAGACCTTGGTCATTTCCCGCCTTGATTACTGCGACTCCGTCCTAACAGGTCTTCCAGCCTGTGCTGTGAGACGCTACAGATGATCCAGAATGCTGCAGCTCGCTTGGTTTTTAACCAGCCAAAGCGATCGCATGTCACACCCCTTTTCACTGAACTCCATTGGCTTCCCTTAGCTGCATGCATAAAATTAAAATCACTAATGCTGGCATACAGAGTGTTTGATGGATCAGCGCCCATCTACCTCAACACCCTCTTAAAGCCTTACGTCACTGCCCGCCCGCTCCGTTCCTCCTAGGAGCTCCAACTAACGCGACCAAAGACCCGTGCAGGTCAATCTAAACTCTCTCATTTGTGGTTCCTCGCTGGTGGAACGACCTTATGTGCATCAGAGCATCAGATTCTCTTTCCACCTTCAAGAAATCCTTGAAGACCCAGCTCTTCCCAGAGTATCTCTGGCCCTGAAAGATCTAAAAACCCTTATTAGCAGTCAGTTTATGGTACTTGGGTCTTCTGTGTTACCTAAATGCTGTAAATGAGTCTCATCATTAATGTTAAATCCTCTCCTAGCATATTGCAGGTAAATTGCGTCGTAGTTCAACGTTAAATCCTCTTTTTGTAAGTCGCTTTGGATAAAAGAACCTGATAAGTGCTTAAATGTAAGGATTTTATTTTTTTATTGTATTTTATTTTTAATAGAAATTGAATCAATTTCGCTATCTGCCAATGTTCCTTTTTTTAACATAATATCAGTGTCATAATTTTCTTCAAGCTGGCAAAAGGATAGAGAAATATTGTTTATAATGCTTAATATTGTTTACCAGGCTCAACTGCTTGCTTTTCAAATCTGTGAAATATCTATGATGAAAGTTTTTTAGGTGTGATTCCCAAGACTCGCAAACCATAGAAATACTTTTTAAAATGTTTTTTTATAATGGTGGATGTCAGTGACTGTTAATCTGTTCACAAATGTGTTTAGATCTCGATGAATTGATGTGTGGCGATCTTTTGGCCGACGTCATGTTTTACGCCGTCATACTAGGGGTGGACAGCATTTTATCAAGATATTTTCTGTACCAAATTTAAAACCAATAAATATGATGATAAAAAAACGTTTTTTGGGGGGTAAGTGAATGACTTTAACTCGACGGCACACAGATCATAGCCAATAAAATGCAATAAAATCTTGTCCTTTTTAAAAAACATAGCAATTTAAAATAGTGGTGCTGCACTTGTAGGACCTCAATCTTACAGTTTGATGGCAATGAATAATCCTAAATAAATTAAAAAAGTCTTAGCAAAAACCCTTATGTAACCATGTAAAATCAGAATGAGATATTTTTTATTGAAAAGAAAACCCTGCAATCAGACATTTTTGGGTGCAATCTTCAGGCAGATATGCTTGGTATTTTGTTTTTTGTTGGAAATACCTGATAATTTAATTCTGTTCATTTATATACAATCAGTTTCAGAACACGTGTTGTCTCAAGACACTTCTCAAATAAAAGATAAGTGAACTAAATAGTAGCTAATAGGATCACATGTTGAAAAGTGTATGTGTGTAAAGAAATCCTAATCTGACTATTACAGTTGACTAATATAACTATACTTTTTGTTTATCTGTCCTGTAAAGAGCCATGACATCAGATCAGTAGGGATTTTGTGTCAAATAAACGTAACCAAACCACTAAAGCCCACTCACCTTGATAATTTCATCAACAAAGCAGACATGACTAACAGGGTCTCTTTTCTTCATCACAACTTTCTGCAGGTGCTGCACCTAAAGGATGATAAGCAACCTTTAAACAAATGATTTTGTTTTTAAGACTTATTTAATAGGGTGGATCTAGAGTCAGATCTGGACAAGTGTACCTGTCTGCATGCAGCACATATCTGGTCCATCAGTTTCTCCAGGTTTGTCCACAGAGCAGCGCGGAAGGTTGCGGTGTTGCCTGGTGTGGGCATCGCTGCCCTACCAGGAGCCCCTGGAAGGACAATATGTAGTGTTTCTGCTTTCTGCATGACTCAGATTAAAGTAATATCAGTATCATTGTAGTGTCATAAATTTATTCCAGCTGTCAAAGGGATAGAGAAATATTTTTTTTAGTGCTTAATATTGGTAACAACTGCATTATTAAAATCTGATAAAGACAAAGATTATAGTTAAAATCCCATCATACACAACCCCAAACATGCTCACAATATCAGTTTCACCTTTCAGATCTTCAAATCAATAGAACCACAATGACGTTTAAATATTCAGTTTCTTAAAGAATCATTTAGGCAATGCAATACCTGTGAACTCCTTTTCCACAGAAGAGCAGACATAAGAACATGTTGCTGTGGATAATGTTTGAACATTTAGTTCAGCATGTTGTGGCAGCAGGGAAGCTCATCTGAGCCTGGGATTGATCAAGCTTCTACTTGTAAGTCAGATGCTCTCTGTGGAGCATTAGCTTTGATACATTGTATGAGGCTACTTTCGAACTGGATCACAATATATTTTTATTTTTTATTATGGCTGACTGAACATCAGGTGAACTACAACAGTGATGGAATTCACATTAGAGTGAAGACTACATTGTCCCCTGTGTTCAAGCTGGCTATTCTCTGTGGCCGTGGTATAATATTCTATTTCGGAAAAATGTCATAGTCTTTTATCTTTCTGAAATTAGGACAATGGGCTTCCTGTTCAACTGTGCATAAATCAAACTTCAATAGTAGCTGAGCAAGTTACTAGTTCTTCTGGTTCTTACCTCTGAGGTTAGTTGGCTGTGTCAGACCCTTGATATCCAGGGCTTTAGTGACGTTATCCTTTATGGCGGTCTGGTATCCCCCAACCACAGAGTTGATGGTCTCTCTTAAACTGCCCAGGTTATAGAAAACTTGCAAAGCTGTTCCCACCTGGGCTGGGTTCTGAGCAAAGAAGGGGTAAAGTGAAGGTAATGAAAACAATTATCATGTCATGTTGAGGTTCTTCTGGCCCTTCCCCCAATACTTGCCCAATCAAACATATCAGCTCAGACAACAACACCCACCTAGCACTGCTCTACCAGCTTTTTAGTATGTACACAGCAACTGGTGGAGAGAGAATACAACAGCTTTCTGACTGTTCTGGACCAAACAAATTATATTCAGGCCTGAAGCAGTACTGACTGATAAAAACATTATTATTTATTGGGATAATACAATTATTCTGTTTTAGAATACTGTTAATGTTTAAGCTAAGAAACTAGTTAGAAGTTCTTGTGGTGACTGAAAGTAACAAACCTTGTGTCTCTACTTCTCACTCATTATTAGTGGACTTTTGACAGTTTATCATTACTTTGGATTTGTTTTATTGGTAAGCAAAGATATACTGAAAACATATACAGGAAAGATAGATGGAGAAAGAGAGAAATAGGTCGAGAGAATGTTAGAAATGTAGCCATTGCTTTTGGCTTTGCTTGTCGTCAGGAATAAACCATCTTAAAGTCTTGTAGTTTCACACACAAGCACCATTTGTTTCAAGGGCAAAAACACTAATTGTACTAAGTTAATGAGAGTGCTATGTGTAAGGAAAAAAAGCTTTTTAATCCATAGTTCTCACCATGTTTACCATCAACTAGTCACCCCTCAGCTTCTGTTGATAGGTGAGGTTTGAATATTGTGAAGTTTATAGATAAAATCACCCCAACAAACACTAAAGTTCTGTCTGGAAAGAAAAAGTCACCATAGACGAATGTTCCAAGAGTAAGAACAAAAAAAATTCTGAACAACTGTGGAGATTATCAAAGGTTCAAGGTAATTTTGATATTTAAAAAGAAAGTCATCATATCTATATTAGGAGCCATAAAGAGATAGGCAGTAATTTTTTTTGCATATGGTAAAAAAGACAATGACCAAACCGTATTATGTGTTGTAGACAGCAGAATTAAAACAAATACAAGCACCGTTGCAAGCAAACTAGCTCACTTCACCCCATCTGTCAAATCTTATGCCAGAAACTTGGGGGTCATACTTGATTCAGGGCTCTGCCCTCACAGACCGATAAGCTCGGTTGTTAAGAACAGTTTTTACCAGTTACAAATCATCTCCCACCTTCAATCCTTCTTATCATATAACGACCTGGAAAAAGTAATCCATGCATTCATTACATCTCGCCTGGATTACTGTAATTCGCTTTACTTCGGGCTCCCTCTGTCCTTACTTTCACATCTGCAGTTGGTTCAAAATGCTGCAGCACGACTGCTGACTGGTACAAGGAAGCCTGAACATATCACCCCTGTTTTGGCATCTTTGCACTGGCTCTCCATTCATTTTAGAATTAATGTTAAAGTTTTACTCTTGGTTTACAAGGCTCTTAAATGGACAGGCGTCTGCCTACATTGGTGAGCTTCTCCAGTACCATTCGGCCAGCATGTCTCTTAGGTCATTTGGTAAATGTACCTCGATCTCGCCTAAAACAGAAAGGTGACAGAGCCTTTGCTGTGGCTGCTCCCAGACTCTGGAACCAGTTACCCTCGGACATCAGATATGCCCCCACTGTCTCCACCTTTAAATCCAGATTAAAAACTCACATATATTCATTAGCTTTCCCAGTCATTCATTCCTCTCAGTTTGTGATTTGTTGCTTGCTGGTTTATGCTCTTTTATTGCTGATTTTTATTCTTCTGTACAGTATTTTAGTCAGTGATGTAGCTGTTTTAAACGTGCTTTATAAATACATTTTACTTACTTACTAAATACAAATTTATGAAAAACATCCTGCATTGCTTTGTGTGCTAATAGGACTGTTGGATATTGTACATGTGTCTTTCGTAACATAAGCACTTCATTAACTTACATTTTTACAGATTTCAAGTTACCAAAACAAGACAAAAATAGTTCTGTCTGTGATCGTTGTTCAATGCGTGCTTTAAGCATTTAGCAAGTTAGTTTCAGTTCTGTAATTGCACAAATCTAAATTTGACCACCTCACTAATGAAAAAACACTTTCAACAGACTCAAATGATTGCTAGTGATGCAGTTAGAAAAAAGTCCAAGATATTCAACAACATTTACACATTTAAATTTCCTTTATTAAACGTATGCTCAAAAACTATGACACACATGCATATGTAATAAAGTGCATGTATTTTCTATCTGTGGGAGTAAGTAATCTCTGGAAACCATTGGCATCAGCATAGAGTTGCTAGGCAACAGCCAGAGCATGCTGCATTAGATCAGTTGCAATCAATAATTACATGGCTAATTCTTATCTAATTCGTTTACACTTATATTTATGGTGGGTTTTACCCTAACTCCAGTATCCATAAGCTACACACTAAGTACATGGAAGGAGGTAGAGGTCTAGTTGCAATTAAAGCCATTAAAATATCGGGAAGATGGCCCAGAGGGATGAAGCATTCAATGAATCTAGATCTAGCATACAAGGCAAGATCCCAAGTGTATATCGAGCAAAGAGGCCCATAATTTATTTAGCATTTAAGACACTAGCAGAAAGGTAATACATAGAACACCAAATGATAAATGGATTTTACTTATATAGACCACTCAAAGCGCTTTACACTAAAGCCATATTCACAACAGATACATGCAGCTGGAATTAAACCTGCAACATGCCTGAATAGAGGAATATTCTACCCACGTTACCACAAAAAACCCATAACACCAAAACGACACGGCTGATGTAGTGTACAGAAACATCCGGGAGGAATACAAACTGGAGACCCACTGGTCATAAGAATCACCCAACAACTAGACATTGTGATCACTGATGAGAAGGAGAAGATATTCAATATGTAGGCAAATGATCGAAACATCACCAAAGAGGAAAACACAAGGATCAGGGAAAATTACTAGAGGCACAGGGATTAGCTACAAAGAGTCTAGCAGGTGAAGGCAACTTAACTGCCTGCAGATATTGAAGCATTTGGGGCAGAGACTCCCACACTGCATAATCAGACAGTTCAGTCCAGAGTAGTGCGGTCTTAGGAACAGCTAAGATACTAATGAGCACCCTCAGCCCTTAGCCAGGTTCCAGACCCACAAAGCTGGCCTTCCCACAGAGCTCCACCAGACCAGCAGCATCAACAGTGAACTAACACCTGGTGGAACTGCAAAGTATCCTGAGTCACCATTGTCCCCAAAAAATGTTTTGTACATTGTAGCTCTTTTGCAAAAAAACAACAACTCACGGGCTTAGCTTGTGCATGTACATGTGGGAGTTCACTCTCATTTATATTCATCACTATATAAAGTAAACAAAAGTCACAGTATGATTTTATTCTCATTTTATGTTTTCTTCACTGAACAATATGAATTCAGATTCTCAAGGGTTAAAGCTATGGTAAAGTAGCAGGTAAACTAGCAGTTGTTCTATAGAGTACCTGGATCTCCATGCCCTGCTCGAGTAGTCTCTTGGCTTGGTTCTCTACCTCCAGCCTGGCTCTGCTGATCAGCAGCAAGTCATTCTCTATCACTTCTATTCCACTTAAATCCACACCTTGGGACAGGTAGTCTGAAACACAAAAACAAATTAGTAGTTAATTTTTGCATTGGGGCTTCTAAATGTGAAGAAGACAGTATGCTGAAGTTCAAAGAAAGCACTATAACGAAGAAATAAACTTGATTTGGATTTGGTTCACTCAATGGGCAGAAAACATGAAATACAAAGGCAACATTTCTTCAAATAATTATTATCTACAATTTGTAAAGGTGGAGCCATCTTCTGATCGATACCACCAGTTGGTTAATGCACCATATCACAAAACTGAAGTAATCTCTAGTGCACAACGAGTTCGGGGTAGTGCACTGGTTTCCAATAAAAACACTTTTAGTGTGATGAAGCAGGAGCTTCAATACGAATGTGCAGCAGAAAAATCAGCAGCTGCTGCGAGATTGTATGAAGACATGAAGCAGAATGTCTGAGGAATGTGACTTTTTTTAGATCTATAAAGAATTAAAGCAATTCATGATTCACAAACAAGTGTCCAAACCAGTACAGGCAAGATGTACATAAATGTTTTGGGTCTTTTCTTTGATGCAATTCAAAAACAATCCATAGGTGCGGTTTAAATACACTTTCCAGTTGATAGCACAGAGCCACTGGAGCATCCTTGTTTTCTAAAAAGGTTTGTGGTGAGCTAGGAAAGAACCAGCTTTCTGTTCACATAAAACAATCTTCAACTGACCAACAAATGTTTATTTAAAAAGGTGAAATCCTGGGCTTTCAATACGTCAGGCTAGTAGTAAATAATAATGTAGTAAGACAAATTACAGTACGTGACGTACACCTAGAACAAAGAGTGATATTTGTTTAATGATTTTAAGAATAAGAACCTAGAAATGGATGTATTTTAAGGCAAATGTTTACATATTCAAGCTGTAAAAGCTACTCTCTAAACTGCAGCTAACATTGCCTGATACTTAAACACATCTCTTTTGTGATTAAATTATCATATTTCATCTGACTGACAGAGAAGATGACAGCAGGACAAGTCAGCTCGACAGATTTGTCAACAACACTTATTTCAAGGGAACAAGTAGCACTTCTGACAGCCTGGTGAACATTTCCACTGCTTTTACCCCTGCATTGTTTCGCCACCCAGTCTTTGGGAAGCTTTAAGCAACATTGAAGGAACATATACTACTTCAACTAGCTAGAAAATTTAGTAAGGATGTAAAGTGAATGTCTTTCCACCAATATCATTTATTTTCCCCAATGATGATGAGAAATTGTAGCAACATATAGGGGTTGGACAATGAAACTGAAACACTTGTCATTTTCATGGGTAAATTGGAGCAGTCTGGTGGCCAATCATCAATAATTGCACATTGTTCCTGTAACAGCAGATTGTGAAGGTCCAATTAGCTGGGTAAGAGCCCAGTTTTGCTCAAAATATTGCAATGCACACAACATTATGGATGACATACCAAAGTTCAAAAGAGAACAAATTGTTAGTGCACATCTTTCTGGCACATCTGTGACATCGTTGTGATGTATCAAGGGCCACGGTATCCAGGGTAATGTCAGCATTACAAGAAGGACAAACAAGATCCAACAGGATTAACTGTGAACGCAAGAGGAAGATGTCTGAAAGGGATCTTTTACCCAAGAACATAAAACCACGGCTGACCATATCACGGCATAATTAAATGTTTACCTCAACTCTCCTTTTTCCAGCAAAACTGTACGTCTGGAACTCCACAGGGTCAATATACACAGCAGGGCTGCTATAACCAAACCTGTAATCATTCGTGCCAATGCCAATGGTTCAACGAGCATAAACCTTGGGCTGTGGACGATGTGAAACATGTATTTTTCTCTGATGAGTCCACCTTTACTGTTTTCCCCAGATTTCATGACAGTGTGGACTACCGAACCATTCTGGAGGACCATGTGTAATGGTTCAAACATTGTATCCTGAAGGTGGTGCCGTGTATCAGGATTACAATGCACCAATACACACAGCAAGACTGGTGAAAGATTGGTTTGATGATCATGAAAGTGAAGTTGAACATCTCCCATGGCCTGGACAATCACCAGATCTAAATATTATTGAGCCACTTTGGGGTGTTTTGGAGGAGCGAGTCAGGAAACGTTTTCCTCCACCAGAAATACATCCTGACCTGTCCACTATCCTGAAGAATGGCTTAAAATCCCTCTAACCACTCTAACCATTGATGCTGTATCTGCCGCAAAAGGAGGCCCCACACCATACTAATAAATTATTGTGGTCTAAAACCTGGTGTTAATGTTCCCTTGTCCAGCCCCTGCAGAAAAACTGCAGTAAGTACTTTTTTTCTTTTCTGCTCATTTCTATTTTGCGCTTCCTATTCTTTCTGATCTTCAGCCTATTTGGCATAGTCCTTTGTATCCAATGTGAGCCTCAGAATTCTTATAATTATACTAGCAAACAATTATGAACCTGTGAAAGCCCTTAGTGATGTGGATATTGCAAGCAATGGTATTGGAATGATATTTTCTCAATATATTGTGTAGATCTAGAACCTCGACCAGAGAAGAAAAAACATAATGAAGCAATACATGATGAGGTGTGTGTAAGAGACCAAGCTAGGCAGAGAGTACCCGACTGGGACACGGATACAGTTCAAATGCGGGTACTAAAAAACAAGCAACAAGTGTCACTAACCTTCAGCACTCAGGGCTTTTCAATAGGGTTCGGTCATCAGGCAGCTTTTTCCTATCATCATGGTTGCTACCAGTTGCTGTCCACTTTAACTGGGGCTATTTTTAATATTGGAGTAATGAACTAATCTTGCAGCTGATATGTTTGAGAAGTACCAACCACCTCCGTGACTGAGGGGCCATAGCAGAACTCCACATAACTCCAGGAATAAAGACACTCTAGATATTTGAAGATTTTGTCCTGCATCTACTCAATAAGGTCAAGTGAATCCAGCTAACACTCAGTACAGGTAACTGAAGCAAAATTTCTACTGTAAAACTGTTTTTCTTCAGAAAGGTTGCATATTGACTATATTTTAGGGTTTTATCACAAAGGGTACAGCTTAATAAAATTTGAACAACTGCTGTTAGATATGTGTCTTCTGTGTGCTAAAGGAGCAATAGCTCTTTAATGCTCTTTATTGATAGACAAAAGTATACACTAGGCAAATATCACAAACGTTTTTGTTCAAATTAATCTGTATATCAAAAGGGAAGCAGAAGGTTTAAAATGGATTGGGATCAATTTAAAGCTTTGATGAAATATATGCACTAACCAGAGAATGAAAAGGAGGGATGGCGGTGCAGTTGTTTAGAAATGGATCTGCTTTGACTTAACTTGACTTGTTGTAATACGGTATATATCGTGTTTTGTATGATCCTTCTTTGTCATTTAATTTAACAGAAAAATAAGAAATATATTTGTTAAAGGTTTAAAGGAGCAGGATCTTAACCTTGGTCAAGGTAGTGCTAGAGTCTCACATAAACACCTGTAGCTTCTGCTTTCTTTTAAAACTTTTTACATTTTTGTTTGTTTTTTTTATTTACAATTTTAAATTGAAAAGTGAGTATAGAAAAAATGCTGAAAATGGCATCAAACATGACTCCATTGCTCAAAAATGGTGGATATGCCTCAGTTTAATTTTTTAAAGATCTCAAAATACTCAAACCTGATTCTGTGGAATAAACAAATGTTTCTAATGAAATAAATATCTATTTTATTTAAAGCAAAGATTTCAAGGCAGTCTTAATCTTTTAGCATTCCATAGCACAATCAGTACAACAAAACTTAACTTGATCCAACATGGAATGTGGGAAAATCGATAACTTTTTTTATAGTGAATGATCAAAGTAGGTGTTTGTACTGAATTGGTGCTATAAAAATAGACTGGATTGAACTGAATCCCTAGTAAAACGGGAATGGCATTAAGTGGACATTCCTACACATTTACTGGCGTTTCTATTTTAAAGGACAGTGTTGGTCGCTACACAAACAGCAGGTAGGGTTCTTTAGGCATTTAAATGGCTGAGATTAAAGCAAAACTTACACAACACTTTTTCTACAGTTACTGGGCCTCTGTTGCAGTGTCATAACATAAGGCTTAGGAGTAAAACATATCAAACATAATTGAATCCCAAAAAACTTCTCTCCTGTCTCAGTGGAGAAGACTCGTGTGTGAAAATATTTGATAAACTTCCCTGCATCACAAGTGAGTTAAACAAATGAGAGGTAGTACATTGAAAATGATAGAGTGTTGTGAATTGGCATCATATAAATAAAGAGAAACAAAAGCCCAAATGCAGCAACCACTAAAAACTTAAGCAATATAGGCTATCATATGATCAGATAGTTAGTTTGAAAGATCTATGAACACTAATCTTTCTAATGCAGATTCTAATGCAATATTTTCATATTTTAACTGCACTATAAACACCGTTTTTTAAAGACACATTTTTCTAAAAATATTTCTAAATATAAACATGGTTAGGAACAGGAGAAACAGGACAAAATCTGACTGTCAATATTTTGCTCTCCAATTTAATGGAACAAAATATAAGAGACATAAAAGCAGGCAAAAACCACAAAAGAGCTCACAATTTGGACATAAGGACAACTTTTCTTGTCCTTTTGCATTTTTAAATTGTAAACTAATCCGCATGCATACCAACCCGAATGAAAACTCCAATAACAATACATTTACATTTTCCAACAACCTACTGAATAATCCAGATTATTTAAAATATTGGGTCTTAAACCAACCTTAACCTTAAATCTAGACCTATAATCAACTAAAACATTCAGATTCTACACAACATGGTCTAGTGGAGTTTTCTCCAAACCTTAAAACACATGTATACCAAAACGCAAATGTAAACTAAGGTATCACACCAGTGTATTTACAAAAATGAAAACAAAAACATTATAAAAATGTGAGAAGTGAGACAAGCACATTTGTCAATGACAATGAGTAATATGGTTAATACTTGAGAATCTCAATGTCTTTCTCCATTTCTCTCTCTGTCCAATCGTCTCCAACTCCCATAACTCCACCTGCCAATCAGCCGCACTTCATAACATGTGACTGTGATGTCACCACTGTGGTAGGAGGAGCTCTGGGCGCAGGAGAGCTGCGCCCCAGGGTGTTTCTATCTTTTGCATTGAAGAGGAGCTACTGCGCATACACGACTTTTAACAAGTCTATGGGCAAAGATTGTTGCGTCCCAGACCGGAAATATGTCACCAAACCGAAGCAAACAAAACTTTACTTGTCATTAAAGATTAAACATTTACCTTGCATATCTAAAAGTGTTGTCTGTGCAGTGCAGACATTGAACTACTGGCTGTAAGTTTTCGTCCTTACCATTTGCAAAGATATTTCACAAGTGTTGTGCACTGACTAATGCTGTGTTCACACCAAACCCGAGCATTTTGTGCACAGTCAGACGCTTTAAACACACTTGACGCACACTTCCAGTCTTCCTCCAGTTGGGGAAGCTCATTACATAACCATAAACTGAGTTTAATGCTTTGTGGGGACTCTTTGGGTTATGCTGTTTATGGGGCATTGAAGGGGCACAGTTCACATACTAATGATAGCTTTTAAGTTAATATTAGTATTTTAGTGTCTATCAGTTCATAAAAAGTTATTTTGGTATTAGATTAAACAAATCGGTGTTTATGAACATGGTAATAACAGCATCGATGCCATTGTTGGCTTTATAGTTAAAATTAGCATACCACCTATAAACTTTACATGCAGAATCCAGAATGCAGGTTTTATTAAACATGCTAGTAAGAGCTTACATAGTAACTGCGGGATTTAAGTTAATATTAGCATTCTAGCAACTACTGTGTTAAACACTACAGTGTGCATAGTAGATGAAGTACATTAGTGTTAGTGACCATGCTAATGTCAACCTACATGCAAACATTAGCTTTATAGCTAAAATTTGCATTTAAGAGAACTTTAGTTATTGTAATAGCTAAACGTAACCTGCAGAACAAGGACTCCATGTTTGACAATATTTTAAAAACTATAGACTAACTTAATTTGAACCGAACATTTAACCCTCCAAATGCCCTGGTCTCTAGTCTGGCACCATGAAGGCCCTGATCATGACACACACCCTCCAATATTTACAGGGAGAGATACAGTAGAACCAAGCTGTGAGAGGACTTATGTGCTCCATTTCATAGACATGTACAGATTTTTGGCTCTAGGGTAATATTTTGAAAGAAAATAAACTCTACATGTACTAATCAGGTGCTGATTTCAGTTTTTATTCACTCAAGACATTATGATGCAAAAAAGTACAATACATTTCTAAAAAATCTAAGAGTTTAATAAAAAAAAGTATTTATTTAACCTTTTTTTTCTCTAAATGTCACTTTATATTCAACATATTTTTTGATGGAGCATGACTAAGAAGTACACTGGAACAAAATGTAATAGAACAGGAATAAAACTAACTTGGCATTAAATATTGATGCTAAAGCTAAAACCAACAATAGCCTAAAATATATTTGAGACATAAAATCATTCAAGTTTAAGAATAACAGTCTGTGAAGACATTTGTAAATAAGACTGCCAATTCACAACTTCTGAGATTATCTCCAGTTAACTTTAATCTGATAGATGAATTTAATACAAAGGACACCAAAGAAGATCCATTTATCAACCCAGAACATCGGCAGTTTGATTATTTTAATTATAATGAGCACAGTATTTGCTTCAATGTAACAATCTTAGATTAGAGCTGATTAGATGCTGAAGCCCAGGCACATTGTTGCGTTGTTTATAGAGGGGTACAAGGACTATATCTTTGCTTTTACACATATAAAGTACGTAAAGGCAGTGAAATGGAAGGAAGACAATAGCCAGGTAAACAGTTTAATTATCATCATACAAATAGCTCTTTCAACTGATTTTGTTTTAAATTTAAGACCTAATATTCATGAGTAACTTCAGTCTTGGCTGCTAATGGTAGCCATTGTTCTTTGTATAACTTGGCACCATGTCCCAAGTGTGATGTAACCACATGAAGCCATCCACCATCTTGTTTGTCCATTTCAAGTTAGCTTAGCATTTCTCACACGCACTAACTCTGAAGTCTCTTGAGTTATTAATGAATGCATTTATCTTAATTTTGACAATAAACCTCATATCTTTAAGTACCCCTGTACCCTAAATGTTGGTTGAATGATTTTCAAAGACACTAGTTACATGCTTATATTTAATCAAAAACAAAACTATGTTTAATTTTTTTCCCTAGGAAACATTTATGAAAAGTAAAGAAGCATGTGAGCAGGAAAGCAGGTATTATCAATTTTTAAAGAAAACGTAGACAACAACAGAAGGGCTCCAATCTAAATCCTGATCTATGAGTCTGGATTTGCGCTGCTTGGCACTGCCATTGTTGCCATGCCAATATCATACACCCCTAATTACTTCCCTGACAAGCTTCACTCCAAAAATACTCAGAAAGGACAACTCTGTAACTGCTCAAATGGTAGCCAGATTGGAACAATAAGGCATACACCCTCCAGCAGGTACTATCCAAACAAACAGTGGAGGAGTGGCCAAAGTCCTGAAAGGAGGAATGCTGTCAGTGCAATTGCCATGGACACCATTTCTGTCAGGGCTCTTAAATCAGGTCATATAAACTTGGTGTGAAATTACTGAGAAAAGTAAGAAAAAACCAGATGGATTGCATCCAGGGAGGAAGAAGACCCAGAGAAATGTAAATAAAAAACAGGGGTATAAATACAAGCTAAAACCGCTCAGTCAGTCTAAACGCTCAAGCACATTGGTGTAGAGGAGAAAACAAAAGAAAAAGAAGACTCTTCGAGATATAGGCAATGGAGGAGGAGGGAGTGATAGATGAGTAGGGAGGGCTACTGGAGGCAGGAGGTATGACAGAGACTGACAGAAAAAAGCACAGCAGAGGGAGGAGAGAGGAAGAGGAGCAGCATCTGTTTCTTCGCCGTTTGCTCCATTCTCTATCGCTGTATGGTTTCTGCTCTCTTATTTTACATTCCAAAAGGATTAAATTAGAGGACACTAAGCTAAAGCTTAGTGTTACCTGCGGATAGGAGGATATCTTTGGGTTTGATCACAAGGCTTCAGAGATGAGTGGTACTTCACAGGTAAACTAATGCATGAAAAGCCTAATAATGTTGTCACTGGTCTGCATGTGTGGCATGTATGCATGTATAGGTTAAATCTGAATAGGGCTTTTACAAAGTGATTATTTGACAAAAGGTATGATAGTGTTAAAAGTTAATCCACATCAGAGTTCAATAAGTCTTAGAAAGACTAATTGAGCTGGTGGTTGTACCGTCAAAAACAGGAAAACCAATAATAAAATATTTGTTTTAAAATGATAATAAGCAGCTTGAAACACCTATTTTTTCCAATTTCAGTTTAGAGCTTATGCAGGTCTACAAATGTTTTCAGTAGTCTACAAGTATACCAGGATATGTCTCTCTAGCCTCATATAAAACCCATATAGGTGCATGTCCATTAGAAGCATCTATAAACTGCAACAGGTCAAATGTTTCATACCTACAGTGCACAATGCAATTAAAGAAAACAACACCAATAAATTAGAAAAAATTATTAACTCATAATTGGATTGCAATCTGTTTCAGTCTTACCTATGATCAGCAGCACCAACAATAAATGTAAACTTTTTTCCTAATTTTTAACAAATGTCTCAGAACTAAGAACCCTAAGTTTTAGTTATCGACTAGTAGTCCGTCCATCCATCCATTCTCTTATGCTCATCTGGGTTTGGAACACAGGGGCAGCAGACAAATACTCCCTACCCCCAGACCCTTGGCCAGCTCCTCCGGGGGAATCCGGAGGCTTTTCTAGGCCAGCCGAGAAACAGTTCCTCCAGCTTATCTTGGATATTCCTTTGGGTCTCCTCCTAGTGGGACATAACCGGAACATCTCATTGGGGAGGCGTTCAGGAGGCTTCCTAATTAGATTCCAGAGCCACATAAACTGGGTCCTCTCGGGATGGAGAAGCAAACGCTCTACTCTAAGGCCGGCCAGATTTTCTCACCCCGCCTCTAAGGGAGAACCCAGACACCCTGCGGAGAAAACTAATTTTGGCCATTTATATCAGTGATTTTGTTCTGTCAGTCACAACCAAAAGTTCCCCACCATTTTCCCTCATTCATGAATGAGACTTCGAGATTCTTACACGCCTCCACTAGAGGCAGGACTTCCCCCCCTGACCCGGAGAAGGGACTTAGACTTGGGAGTCACTGATTCTCATCCTGGTGGCTTCACTCTCTATGAGTACTCTGAATTTTTCCAGTGAGAGTTGTAGATCACAATACAATGAAACCAATTGGATCACATCATCCACAAATACAATACGAGTGCCCGCGGGACATGGTCGAACACCTTCTCCAAGCCCACAAAGCACATGAAGACGGGATGGTAAAATACCAATACACCCTCCAGGACCCAACTTCAATTCACCATCACACATCCAGCAACAGTAAAAGATATGTTGAAAGCTGAGTTTAAATAAAAAAATGTATTTAAATTTAAAACTTACCTCCACATATACTAGGCTTCATCAGTGTTTGTAAAAGTCATGAAATACAATTCTCCAGGTTAGGTTGTAGGTTGAAGAGGATGTTCTTTCACTCTCTTTGCCCTTCTGTCAGATTATGAATCAATAAAGGCTAATAAAACCTTTAAAATGGTTTGTATGGCCCAGCTATTAAAAATAGCACACTCAGAATAAAATAATTTTGCAAGTGATTGTCGTCTTTATTTACTATCCTAAAGTGTGCATATTTGAACAGAAAACAGGAACAAGTTTAAAAGACAAAAAAAGATTGCTAATATCAGCAGGGATATCATCTGAAATTAGAAGAAAAGCAAATAACAAGAGGGATATAAACCGTAACTAAGATGGTTTGTAGGAACTTACAAGTAGGAAGGATTTGAGATAACTCTCCTATGTGTAGCAGTCTAAACACTCGGGGGTCAAGGGGGCACCCTAGCACAGAGCTTTCTTTATGCTCATTATCTGGGCCATTTTAAATTTAAGATTTAAAAGGATAAAAATCTGCTTTAAACACATCGGAAACTTGATTTTACACAGATTTATCTGCTCTGTCACCAAGACTGTTTTTTAAATGTTTTTATTTAGTTGATCTCTGATGTTCAGCACTTTGTTTCAGCTGTGGCTGCTGTTGAGCACTTTATAAAGTCCATGATTACGTTGATTAACACATTCACATGGATGGCTTTGGCAATTTTTCGATTGCTTGAATAAAAAGTCTCCCACATTTTTAACATTGTGGATTTTCATAATCATCATATTTTACACTTTAAATTTGAGCTGGGCAACACATCTTATTGAATAAATGTAAATAAAATCTGGATTTTTCTCCACTACTTTCCATAGTTCAGAGGGATGTCAGTCCCAATTTCTACAGCTTGTATTTATGTAGACTTTGAATTCAGGTCAACTAACAGTAGGAATAACTGAAATATAAACCAGTTTTTGGACATATTTATTGTCAGTTGTAGATTCTTATTAAGAAAAGAGGTAAGAAAAAAAAAATGAGGATCTCATTTACCACGAGTCTATATTTTATGCCTAGCTTCTGATCATGCCCATCTTCTGATAAGGAAAGATACAACTCATATATATATATATATATATATATAGATATAGATATATATATATATATATATATAATGGATACATGTTGAGAATATTTAGCAAGTAAATGTAAAAACTTAGGCAGTCTCCAGACCGACAAGTAGTTCACAGTTTTCACTGCTCGTTTGCTGTACAACATCTGATGATAAGCATCAAAGACTCAGAGCAGGGCAGCTAAAACCGATTAGACAGACTTTGTTCATACACATAAACAACCCTGTAACCACTCACAGATAGGCATCTAAGCAACACAAGTGTCAGGGAATGATGTCTGAGTTTTAATTGGATAATGGACATGTGATGCAACAAACAGACCAGAGGATAACCATCTTTTTCAAGGTGACCCACAGATTTCTTTCTTTCTATGTCTCCCCAGGATCTGAATGGAAGTTAAGCCGGTTCTCTGCTCTACTTCTACCATTTATAAAACATTAGGAAAATTGTGCAAGTCCAGAAGTGAAGAGCTCTGGAGATTCAAATCTTCTAAAAGGACTTACTGTGACCTACATGACAAGTCTCCAGACTTTGGACTAAAGAGAGCTCATGGGGAAACCGATTTGAGTTAACTAGAGCAAAGACACAAGCTCCTGCTGTCATTTTCTTCTCTTTTATGTTGTCTAGAATTTTACACCTGCAAACTGAAGAGGTAAACGTAGGAACCTCTACATACATGAGTATGTAAAGGTTAAACACCCCATACCTGGATAATAGCAACTGTAGGAGAGAGGAGGATTGTTCTGAAACTGTCATAATCCCCCCCCAGAGATGGCATGAGTTCAAACACAAAGGGACACAAGACCGATCTTAGTATAAAAGAAACCATTGCTTTTATGGCTCCGCATTGATGCTGCAGAGCACATGAGGGGTGGGAGTGTGCTGTTTCGGGGCTCTCAAAAGAACATCCAGTATCCCTTAAAGTAAAGATTGCAAGACAATTCAGGATTTTTAGTGATTATTTTAAGGTGATAAAGAGTTGTCAATGTAGATCCAAGGGACATTATGGAAGGTGACCTCATTAAGACACAACATGGTGGGATGAGGTAACATGCTCCAGTGGGATCTTTTTGGTGACTGTGGTGAGCGGAGAGGACATCAGTGGAAGGGAGCGGTAAGTCCAATTTCGCAAAGCTGTACTCATAGCATGTTCCACTGTTTGACTTATACATCAGGAAACCCAGGAAATTTAGTCAAACTTTATATAATAAGTGGATATTTCTGATATTCTTATAGTAATATGTTGACAAATACACTTATATTTTCAACTTAAAATATTGCAGATACAGTTTAGAAGACTGGTTGCAGTTATGTTTATCTTGTAACTGATTTAATGGTTACTCCTAATAGTTAATTATTGCTTCAGCATATACCCCGATAAGTCTTAACTACACTCTGTCTTATTAAATTATTAAAACATACCTTTATCATCACTATTGTATTAATTTCCTTGAAAATATTTAAAATAATAACTGTTTTATTGCCCAGCACTGCCCAATGATATTACCTAATTATTACCATAAGAAGAAACTCTGTCGGCACTATTGAAGAACTACTGTGATGAAAGTAGCCCGACCTGCTGACCTGATCTTTATCTTCATCTTAGTTACAACACTTGGTGGCACTTGGCCTAATAACTCAAGATGGGTTAGCTGAAACATCAAATGAACATAATAAAAGATGGTGTATCATCATATAGGGAATCACAATAAAGTTTCAGAAAATATGATCAGAGTTCCTCACATCTGGACTCGAAATAATATTTCCCCATTTCGAAAGTACACTTGGCATGAAACATTGAAAACAAGTGAGACCAGGTTTAACTGATAATAGAACCAATGACTTCCTAGCTCCAAGATCTCTCAGACCAACGGTTGCAAAATATGAATAAAACCATAGAAAATTGGTTAATTTTAAAATCACGACATGGTCTGTGAAAATATACCGCTTTATTCAGAAACCACCAAGTGTTTCAGAAGTAATCTCTCCAGCTAATGGAAATTTTTGTTATTTCTATTTCATCAATATGATTTGCTATAACCAAAAAACTTGACACGTAGCTGCTATTAAAATGATCTCCTTGTAGTTAAAGACTTGACTACCAAACTTGCTCTTCATGAAACATTAAAGGGTAGCAAATATATTCTAGTCATATACTTTGAGTACATGCTACTTCTGTTGTGCCAGTATGGTGTGATATGCAAGTTATTTAGTGGACAGCAATATTGAGGAGCTCCACCCATAAGTCAATTGCAACCCTGGCATCTAAGGCTAAACAAAACCTAAACGTATTTCGTTTGCATGCTTGAACAGACATCAGAGTCCTAGTGTAATACAATTATCCAAAGGTAACTTAAAAATAAAAACTATTAAGGGTTTAAAATGGATAACAATGCAAACAATAAAAATTTCCCTTTGTTCAGCTTCCAATTCTACTCCAATTGTAAAATGCAAATAAATTTCTCTAATGTGCCATCAAAACACAGAGTGATCGGCAAGTATTTGCTTTATAATCTGAATTTAGTATTATAACAATATTTCCCTTTTAAGTGCATGAACTTTCAACTGGACATATTTTTAAGGACAAGCTGGCAAGTTTTTACTGGCAAGTTTTTCTTTTTTTCAACACATTATATTTGGGAACAAAATTGGAAATTGGAACAACAGTATTCATCTGACAGATAACTAACGTGTTTGTGTTCAAACCTCTCTCCAGGTCACTTCTAACTGGCAGGATAATGCAAATAACTTCAGTGCTGATCTCTGTCGCTACAATGAGCAACATGACTGTCCACGACACGCCTGACCTCTATGACCTTGACCTGACTTCCTCTGAGACCATTTATCCAATCAGCTTTCAGGTATTCCTTCAACTTTGTCTGTGACATAACGTACAGCTGGGAACAATTCTCCATATTAGCTAGAGACTGTTTAGTTAACGTTTAAAACTTGTCTTCTTTCAAAACAAAACAAAATTTCCACCTTGTGATTTCTATTGAAAGGTTTCCTTGATAAGCTTTCTGGTGTTGGAGATCGTGTTGGGCCTAAGCTCTAATCTCATGGTGCTGGTCCTCTATTGCATTAAACAGAACCTCATCAGCTCCGTTTCCAATATCATCACCATGAACCTTCATGTGGTGGATGTGTTGGTGAGTGTTCCCATCCACTAGTTCATTACCAGTTATTTTTTAAATGAACCTTAATACATGGTTGAGGATTATTTTTTACTGCTACCTTCAACCTCTTCAGTAAAATCACTTTCATCTGGATTACATCAAATAATCTCTGCATCTCATACGATTTGTTTGTAAACGTTTGTATTTAGGCAATTTGAGTTCAAAATTAACAAATTCCCTTTACATCTTACTACACATTAACCACAGTCAACAGCCACATAATTAGGAATACCTGTCTACACATGTTAAAGATTACCTGTCCAAGTCCGAAATGAGCATCAGAATATAGGAAAAATGGGGTTTAAGACTTTGAGTGTGTCAAGATTTTTGCTTATTGATGTTGTTTGTATAAGGAAAATAGTCCTGAATAATAGAACATATCTAAACAGACGCAGCCATATGTATTAGAGTACCTTGTTAATATAAGAGAACAATGAACAAGCAGAAAGAAAACAAGAGTTTAAAATACTGTTGGTGGCCACCAGGATATGTAGAATGTGACATCTAAAGATTGTAGCCAAACAAAACTGTGCTGTAACTATCAGCTATGAACAGCTTTATAATAATATGGACAAAATATCTGATCTGGTGAGTAGAAATCTCAGTTGCAGCTTTCAGATAATTGGGTCAGAATTAGGAAGGCATTTAGCTTTGTCTGTATTTGAGTTCTTCCTTATGGCAGGCTACATATTAGAAAACCTTGCCATAAAGAGATTACTGGTAAATTTTGTAATGTCGTTTTAAATTGGCATTCGCACCCATTTTCTTTTTGAATGCTTCTTTAAGTTAGAAAAAAATTTGATTACAAAGACTGTACAGTTATGTATGATAAACAATTTTTACGGTATATGGGCAACACCAGCTCTCGGAAAGAAGCTGTTTATCAGTCTGTTGGTTATGCTCCTTATTACCCTGAAATGTCTCCAAGAGGGGAGCAATTGGAAGAGATGGTGACCGGGGTGTGAGGAGACCTTATGATGCTGCAGGCTTTCTTCAGGCAGCGGGTGGAGTAGATCTCAACCAGGGAAGGGAGAGGGCAGCCATTCAGTCTATGGGCGGTGTCAATGACCCGTCGGAGCTGTTTCCTCTTTGCTGCGGTGCAACTTGAGAACCACAGCAAGATGCCCCAGCTCAGCACAGAATCCTCAGGAAGTATAGTCTCTGCAGCGCCTTTTCAGGAACGCCGTAGTGTTGGTAGATCACGTCAGATCCTTGCTGATCTGGGTCTCCAGGAACCTGAACTCTGTCATTCTCCTCTCTTTCCCCGTTGATCGTGATGGGTTGTGTGTCATGTTTACACCTCCAAAAGTCAATGACAGGCTCCTTTGACTTGGAGGTTTTCAAAGTCTGGTTCGTGTCCATACATCATTCAGACAGATGCTCCACCTCCAACTTGTAAGCAGACTCATCTCCTCCTCAGATGAGCCCCACCAACGTGGTGTTGTCGGCAAATTTAATGATGGTGTTGCTCAGGTGCGTGGTGGTGCAGTCTTGGGTGTAGAGGGTGTAGAGCAGGGGGCTCAGCACAAAGCCCTGTGCAGATCCAGTGCTGGTCCTCAGTGGAGAGGACAGGTGGTGTCCTACTCTTAGCCTCTGGGAGTGATCTGTGAGGAAGTACATATTCCAAATGCAGATGCAGAAGGGGAGACCCAGGTCTCCCAGTTTGCTCACCTGCTGGCTCGGGATGATTGTGTTGAAGGCCAAGCTGAAGTCCAGGAAGAGCAACCTCACCTAGCGCACACGCAGCTCCATGTGGGTTAGGTGTGCAGGGCTATGGGGATGGCGTGCTCCGTGGACTGGTTCGCTCTGTAGGCAAACTGGTGGTGGTCGAGTGTGGGTGGCAGATTTGAAGGGATGTGAACCCGTAGCAGCTTCTCAAAGCACTTTATGATGATGGGCGTGAGTGCTACTGGCTGGTAGTCATTAAGGCTGGTGAACTTGTGGGGAAGGTGAACAGGCCTGCATCTGACCGTGATGAACTCTAGGTCAGCAGAGAAGGACCTGTCTATGGTGAAGTCTTCATGCACCAGCTGTTATTCATGTAGGTACACAATCCTTCTACCCTGGTCTCAACAGAGTCGCAGCTCCCGTCATGCTGGTGTGCTATGCGACCTTATAGCTCTATAGCTCTGTCTGGGATGGCTGAATGAAGCCAGGTCTCCGTGATCAGCAGGATGCAACAGTTTTCAGCTGGAGCTTCATCTCATCCATCTTATTTGCGTAGGATCTGGTGTTGGAGAGGAAAACGGTGGGCAGGTGGATGAGTCTGGCCCGGCATCATCGTTTTTGCTCTCTCCTACAGCCCGCGGGGATGAGTGTCCACGTGCGGCCTGGTGTCCAAGCTATCTCCAGATGTTTTCAGCTGTAGGTTGTCAGTGCACGACAGGTCGAGCAGAGAAAAAAAGAAAAAGAAAATGCTAAATGCCCTGTTTTGCGTAGTAGCTATGAGCCGCAACGTCCATGCGTGTTGCCATCCTGAATATTAGTGTCTGATCTGAACATCTACTGCCTTTACACTCAAATTTATTAGCCAACTATTACTGCGATACAAGCAGTCCTTTGCAATATCAGTATTGCGCACCCTGATATTAGTTTGATAATATATTTATGATATATTGTGCAGTCATAGTTTGGAGAATATTTAATTGGTGGACTTTAGGCTCCTTAGTACCAAGTGAGAATCTTTTAAACCCAACAGCCTACCTAAGGGCTATTTTCAAAGTATGTCTAAATAGAGAATTTTTTTCGATCTACAGGTTGAAACTAGGCAGAAGCGGGTTAAAATACTGGAGAGATGTAACCATTAAATTCCAGCTGCCCCCTATGACATGTCAATGTGACCCTGGGCAAAGCACTTAACCCCATGTTGCCTACCGATGCATGTATAGGTGGTGAATGTGGCTTTAGTGTCAATCATTTTGAGTGGTCAGTCTGATTAGAAAAGCGTTAAAGAAGTTAAGTCAAGTTAAGTCAAGTTACCATTTTATTTTTATCATGAAGAATAAATGAAGCACTTCTGGCTTTATGCCCGACTCAGCTGATGCTTAGCAAAAAGTGAAATGATAAGTATATACCTATTTGGTTTTTTTAACCCAAAACTTATCTTCTGGGGTACCATTTGCTTAGGGTGTAGAAATTTGTCTTGTTACCTGTACCGGTAGTCATTTTCTTGGAAAAGATTCAATATAGGAATATCTAAGACTCGCTTTGGAGCTTGATAGAGTAAAAATGCACAATATTTACCTTTTTCTGTTATGCCAGGTGCCAAATGGTTTTTAAGAAACAAGATATAAAGGCTGTACTGAAGATTTGATTTGAATTACTTTCTTTTTTCAGGTGTGTGTGGGCTGCATCCCTCTGACCACTGGTATCCTTGTACTTCCTTTGGGAGCAGACAAGGCCCTAATCAACTGCTTCCATGAGGCCTCCATATCCTTCGCTAGTGTAGCTACTGCTTCAAACGTCCTGGCCATCACAGTGGACAGATATGATATCTCAGTGCGACCAGCAAACCGTGTGCTAACCATGGGTCGAGCTGTGGCTCTCCTGGGATCCATCTGGGCTTTATCGTTTTTCAGTTTTTTGGTTCCCTTCATGGAAGTGGGATTCTTTATTAGATCTGGTTCAGATCTCGTAAACCAGACTTTGACAGTCTCTCAGATGAACGGATATTACTCAGAGCAAGGTTTGTTCTATCACCTGCTAGCACAGATCCCCATATTCTTTTGCACAGCTTTGGTAATGCTGGCAACTTACTACAAGATCCTTCAGGCCCTTAACATTCGCATCGGGACACGCTTTCAACACAACTTACCAAAGAAAAGGCAAAAGAGCAAAAACACCATCTCTTTGAGCACTCCCACACAAGCAGAGTCAACAGAGGCTTCACAGAGTAGCACCACAGGCAAGTCTGGTGGAAATGCACCTTTGGGTATGCGGGCCTCAGTATCTGTCATAATCGCACTGAGACGAGCAGTGAAGCGCCACAGAGAGAGAAAGGAAAGACAAAAACGGGTTTTTAGGATGTCTCTTCTGATCATCTCTACTTTTCTTCTCTGCTGGACTCCAATAACTGTACTCAACACAATCATACTCAGCACTGGTCCCAGTGACTTCACTGTACGCCTTCGGCTAGGCTTCTTGGTGATGGCGTATGGAACCACTATCTTTCATCCTCTCCTGTACGCCTTCACTCGGCAAAAGTTCCAAAAAGTTCTCAAGAGCAGGATGAAAAAGAGGGTGGTTTCTGTAGTAGAAGCAGAACCAACACCAAACAACATGGTTATCCATAACTCTTGGATCGACCCCAGGAGAAACAAGAAGGTCACCTTCAAGGACACAGGGGTCAGAGAAAATTTCCTTTGCTCGCAGGAAGCACAATGAGAGGCTGAATTCCTTTTAAAATGTGAACAATGCACAAATTATAAAGGTGCACGAACAGACTATGATCTAAAACATATGGAAAAACTGCAGTTTTGGATAGTTTTGATCACATTTAGGGGCAGAGATTGGATAAAAGTGTGGGAAGTAAAGTTTTTGTTGATAAAGTTTAAAACTGACATATTTAATTCTTTGCAACTTACTGGATAAATGCTCAAATGTTGGTGTTAGTGTAAGGGATCAGTGTGCATGAAGTTAAAGCTATAGTTCCTCTTATTTAAGGTTTCCTCAGAGAAACAAAAGGGTTACACTAACTTATTTATTGTAGACTGTTGTGGACTGAAATAAAAGAATTTGTTGGAATGTGGTGTTCAACAGCAGTTCAGGTTGATCAGTGCTGAATGTAATACAGTATGATGAAAGTGTCACAGAACAATTAGTTTGTTGCCGTTTGTAATTAATAAAGAATTTTTTAGGATCGCTCTTCATGCCGTTTCCTACCGACGACTCAAAAACAGCACACAAAGCATCAGCACAACATGCATTCAAACTTTCTGTGCAAAAGCTACTTTCTTCTGTTTTTTTATTATTTCTGTTTGACTGATTATTTAAACATTAGGATGATAAATCCTTATACAAGAGTAATCCACAATGTGAAACAATGTGAAATTGACACACTAGATGCTAAATGAAGAATTTGAGATTACAGCAACCTTTTCTCCCATTGTAACTGTGGCAGATGTACAACTGTATAAGAAGTCTGTTGGCACTAGTACAGTTATCAGCACCAAGGTATAGACTGGCTCTTAAAACTCCTAATTTCACACATCCAAAGTATTTTTAACAAGATACCAGTAATAGAACCACATCATTCAAAGCTTTCTCTTACTGTTTGAAGTACACAGTAATGTAGTTTTACCTCTGATCTATTGTTTGCTGCACATTGCTCACCAGCTGGCTGAAAGAAGAATAGCATTTTTCTTTGAAATCTAACTCAGGTTATTCATAGAATTTACTAGAGAATATCTTAAATATTAGAAGGAATATTAAGCTTAGGAAGCCAATGCTACTTGACATGGTATTGGCTTGAGTTTAGAAACTAATCCAGAAGCTCAACTAATTTTTCCTTGCTGATGATTGGCCTCTTCCCCAAAAGTGGCAACAAGGAAGACCATAGTTAAAAGTGGTTTTGACTGTGCATATTAAGGTAAGTTTTGTTTTTCCACAATTAAAGTAGGCAGTTATAAGTGTTCTCTGGGGTGTGTCTGGTGGGTGTGGTCTCCAAACAGCAAAGAAATTTCAGATTTTTGGTACAAAAAAGTTTGGAGGGGTTGTCATATTGAGGCCCAAGCTGTATCATTCCTTGGGCATAATCACGCTTCTCAGTGAACCATCATATAGCCAGGTTGTTACGAAGTCACATCAGTGTTTCTCTGACTTTCTTACTTAATGTTCACTGCTTCTATTCCCACGGGTAAAGCACAGGTTCTGCAACACTATCAAAATGCTTTTGCCTTGTCACTAAATCTTTGGTAGGCCATAGGGAAAGCCTGCTTTTCGCCAGGTTTTAAGGCAGTTAATGAAAAACGACGATTTAAACTGTCGTAGTCTCACTTTTAATTAGCAACATTAATGAGTTATACGGTAAAGCAATGAGCTCTATCATTTATTGGAAGTTTCCTTAGCGTCATACCAGATACTAGATAAATATATATAAGCAGATTGTTACTATATTTAGAATCAGGGACAGACCTTTAGATGACAATATTAAATACTGCTTGAAATAATGCTTCAAAAACACCAGAGTCTTGTTTAAAGGAGCTCCTAAATATAATTATATAATAATGTATTAGGATGGCTGTTTGCATGGCTAATATGACAATTTCAATTATTTGAGTAAATTACCCTTCTTTTGATGCAGAAGCTTAAACTACAACACAGGAAGGATTAAACATTTATAGTCAGTTATGTTTTTAAAATAGAATAATACACAAGAGCAATTCAACTCAACACATATGCAAACATTTTATGCTACAGGCAACACAAACATTAGAAGGATTCTTGACATGACAGTTGTCCTTTCACAATATGCTTCAGGTTGGGATTACGGAGCCTTCATTCCACCTTCATGTGTTTCGTGAAAGATGTGAAGTTGTGTTTAATTAGCGCCTCTTTAACACATGTGACTTTGAATCATGTGACTGTCTCTATTTGGGACTGTATATTATGTTGAGCTATCCACACTGGAACAGGCTCCACATGATACACAGTCCTCATGCTCACATCAATTCAGAAACTGTTGCTGATGTCTACAAAAGGAAGTGTGTGGCAGATGCTACTTTGACATCAAGTCTTAACAACACAAATTTAACACAATCACAGAAATCAAGCAAAAATGTCAAGTTCAAAAGAAAATATCTATTTTTTCAATTGTTTTATAACAACCCTTTTTCTCTTCCTCTCTCATTTCTTATTCTAAATTGTAATGTTATTCTGAGCCATCTCTATATTTACTCTTCTCCTTTATTCTTCTATTATCGAATCTGCATCAGATGCAACTGTTAACTTTCTGTTTTCTCACAGTTTTTTTTATTTCTTTATAGAAGCTACACCTGGTCTGCTGTTCTGTTAGCTCTGACACTTTTCAGAAGGGGGACATTGGTTGGCAGTTTCCTCTAATTCTTTTAGTGAACTCCCAATCAGCCACTCATACTGAGCCAGGTTCTCATTCTTCTGGAGGTTTCTTCATGTTAAAGTGGAGTTTTCCCCCTTTGCTCAGCATAAGAAAACTGCTGGAAAGTCAACGACACAAAGCAAGCTATCTTCTACTATATCTGCTAGTGAATGCTGCAAGTCAATGACTCAACGCAATCTCCGGGGTTTACTAGACTGCAAACCTTTAACCTGGTTTCAATAATAAACCAAATATGATGAACTGTATAACCAGGATCAATAGGAACATATATTTATGATCTGAATTAAATTATTTTCTTGTAAAGTGTCACTAGATGACATGTGTTGTAATTTGGTGCTATATAGATAAACTGGATTAAGGTGAAATTAAAGAAATGTATGCTTTCAAAGGCACATTAATGGTGGAAAGTAGTAGAATGTAATAAATGAAAGGCCTTACCCAGTTCATTGATGCTCTGAGCAGCTTTAGTGATCTCCCTGCTGCCCCCCAGTAGCTGGCCCTGCAGTCTCTTGCTTAGGTACAAGATGCGTATGATCCGCCGCAGCAGGTCACATGCCACCTGTAGGAGAGTAGCATGCAGTGAGCTCCCGTCAACAGAGAACTGATCGAAGGAACAGTCATGACAATACTACGCAATGAAAGTGCTCAAACCCTTTCATTGTTTTGGTTTTTTTGTACAAATAATGGTGTTTTGTGCATTTCTATCCATCCCCTGCTGTTCAAGTTGCAAGTCTTCTTAGCTCATCTATCCACCCATTCATCAGTCCAATGGCTTATATGGGATCGGGTCGCGGTTAGCATCCTAAGAAGGAGACCTAGACTTCACTATCCCCAGCAACTTGGGCCAGTCTGGGAGAATCCTGAGGCCTTCCAAGGTCAGCCGAGAGACATACTCCCTCCAGCGTCTGCTGGGTCTTCCCTGGGCCTACTCCCAGTGAGACGTGCCCGGAACACCTCTCCAGGGAGGCATCCAGGAGGTATCCTGACCAGATGCCCTAGCAACCTCAATTGGCTCCTCTCGACGTGGAAAAGCGGCTCTACTCCGAGTCCCTCCCGGTTGACCTACTTAGCTCATCTAAAGAAAATCTTTTCAAAACAGTCTTAAAAAATAGCTCCATTATAGTTGGTTGGATGGAAAGTGAATGTTAAGATCATTATGCGTCTTGCCTTAGATTTTTCTGAATTTAGGGCTGGTATGGCTTAACTAACTCTCGCCCTAACCCATCCATTATATTCCCAGGTGTATCTTTTGAGTGGTTTTAAATGTAAATCTCAACTAACCTTAACTTATAAAGCCCCTACAAATATATAGCATTGACTATCAATAAATCTAAAAAAAAATTAACTATTGCAGAGTTAAGCATTATGATATTGTGAATAGACAACAGCAACAGGGGCAAGCAATCACAGTGTGGGAAATGCGAGGCGGATGTGATGGGAGCTGGAGGAGGTCGAATACCAGCCACCACTCCTCCCCACCAGTGATGAGTTGTACAGCCTTATGAACTGAGGGACAAAGGAGTTTTTATGTCAGTCGTTCAATTGGGAAGGATCAGCGTGTCACTGACACACAGGCTGAAATGGTTGCTGAGGAGTGTGCAGAAGATGGCTGGTGTTGTCCGCGTTGAAGACAACAAAAAAAAACACAGAACCACAAGTTAATTTGTCTATGGTTAGTTTTCTAAAACATGAAACTTGAATGTAGGCAAAATAATAGTTTGGTCTCATGTAACAAATTTGCACACATCAGCTTTCTCCATTACATGACTTGAGGAAAGGTTTAAACATTTTCAAACTTTGTTAAAGCAGTAATTTTGTTATTTCTACAGGGTTACCATCAGACTCGTGTGTGTGTCTCTGACTAACGTGTCGCTCCTCCAGCATTGCTTCTTCTTTATAATCAAATGAAGGAATCAACACAGCTCTGGGACTCTTAGGTGCTACAATTCAATTTCAAGCTTTTTTAGGCTAAAACTGGGCGAGTTCGCTGTCTAGCTATACTTATGATGCACAATTTTAAATTTTAATACAGTTAACATCTATTATGAGGGAAAAAGTCAAAACACACTTGACAAGTGTACAAGAATCAACTAAATTACAGACTACAGAATTTATTAAACTCATCGAAGCCAACAGAACACATAAAAACCGTGAGTTGACTGTTTTAAAGATAAATAATCATACCAGTAGGTTTTTAGTAGTGTTGGGTGATGACAGAATTCAATTTGGTCATTTTCAGTTTCAGTCCCTCAAAAATGTACAAAACAATTGGATGGTTTTAACTGGTTTTTGTGAAACTCATGTTATACCATAGGCAGTACAGCAAGGTTTGAACTGGACCGACAAATCTGTTCCCAACAATACATGCTTACATTTTTTTATAAATACTTACACTTTAACTTAAGCCACAAATGAAACCCTTACTTGTATCAATTACTGACTTGTGGCATTTTCATTTTTCAAACAGGGAATCAAGGATAAAACCAGACAAAAAATTGATGTCATGAAGAAGTCTTCTTCAGCCTAAATATTACAAAACCAATCTAGAGAGAACTAATTGGTAATGGGAGGTTTTAAATACATTTTTAAAATCGGCAATTTTTCCAACGACTTTATACATGTTTTTTTTTTGTTGTTAAAAAGTGAACTTTTCTCTTTAATTAGCAAAGCTACTGGCCATCATTATGACACATTGTTTATCTGTGTCTATCATATATGCAACATTTTGTTTTTAAAAACGGACAGTTTTAATGTTTTTCTCATGTCTTTTATTCTAACTAATAATGGAGATTGCCTGCATTTGTGAGGTGCTTTATAGAGTCTGAGAACTCCAAAGTGCCTTAAACTACACTACACTCAATCATTCATCCGTTCATACAGACATCTACACACAGCTAAAATGTCTTTTTAAGGATATAATGACTGAGAAAAATAGTGGAAGGGGTTTGAGCCTGCAACTGTTAGGACTGTTAAAAAACAAACATCAAACCCCTGAGTGGATTTGTTTATACTAACAGATAATAAAAAAATGTTTTCTAACATTTGATTTTATTAAAAGGTTTGTGAATGTGCATTTTTTTTTCTGCCCTGTGACGCTTTGTTGAACTCGCACGGTGACTTCTGGAGATAAGTACCAAAAACATCACAACCCACAAAGAACATAAACAATTCAAAGTTGATGGATAAACTGAATGATAATTACTGAAGACAAAGCACAGCAAGAGAAAAATAAACAGGAAGATGTGCTGATAACAAAAGGGGAAAGCTAAAAATCTATGTCCCGACTGCATCCCACATTAAGTGGTGCCTGTTTCAGTCTCCTTGTGATGGCCACACCCATGGATAGTAATTTCCTTATTTAAATTCACCACTTCAGCTGCAATAAAATGATCATATTTGCTTTAAATACATTTGTTCTATTTGTATGTGGGCACATTTAGTTTCCTTATGCATTTTTTCTTAATCCGTGGTTTCCGTTTGTGTTTGATTCTGTTTTCTTTTACCCATATTTACCTGCTGTTCCTGGGGAGTCGCCAGACAAGATGTTCCCCAGAGCTAAGCATGTAAACACTAATTGAACCGTAGGATTTGGAGGGGATTTGGAGTTTTTCCAGTTTAAATAGGTTTTTCCTCATTTAAGTGAATATTTGTATTTAAAGTGTAAGACCTTTTGCTCTTTACTTTGCTCCCCATTATAATGTGGCGCCTGGTCATTCATGTTTGTTTCTTCATTTAAGTAGAACATTTAAATAAAATTCAACATTTTATTGTTATCATCCGTTTCACATAAATGTTTTTCACTAACTAAACTACTTTGTGGTCGACAAGACTTTTAATAAACAAAACTTCAGCAGCAAAGAAATTACAACATGCATGAATCCACAGAAAAGCTAAATTGGCTGAAACAGCAAAGTTATTTGTTACAGAAGCATTATGCTGCCATGGAGGAAATCTTTTTTTAGCGCTATCACGTTATAACAGATATCACAAATTATGTTGTAAAAAACATGATATGGTGGCGGTAGTGTTTAAGAATTGAAGAGACTTAACAGTTGTTTAAAGTTGGACTTTCACAATGAATGAATAGTTTGCATAAGCGACAAGGAGTTCCCTTTATATGTATTAATTATTCTTATTAATAATAATAATTAATTAATTAATTAATGTATTTACTTCAGCCAGACCTGTTAATGCACTCTGTACTTTTTACATTCAAAACTTGGGGTTTGCGTACAAACACAATGTTCATATTTGAAAAGCTATTCTGTATTTTTTTTTGCGAAAATAATTCCATTGTTGAGCTGATGTGTCCTTAAAAATGTCTGTCAGCTTTCAATCTGCCGATTGTGATCGCGGGATCTATAAATGAAGCATTTACTGACGGGTCTGTCAGAACTACATCGCAGGAATCTCTGCCATCATTTCTGCCATCGTAACGTCTTCGGTTCCAAAATCAGTGTGGATCTGTGAGAGTGTTCCCAAACTCCTCTCCACCTCTGTTATGAAATATCCAGCTAAGATTTTAGGTTCACGGTTTGTAGAGCAAGCCTGAATTCATAGAATTTGTCTGGAAAAGCCATCAATTGCTTGTTACAATACAATACAATACAAAGACCAACGTGCTTCAGTTTATCATAGGAGTCTACATGCCTCATGAAATCAGTTTCAAGATTTAAATACCTCTTCCTTCGCCTTCAGGGGTCAATAACCTTTAACAGAAGTCTTATTTTGCTTTCAGTCACAAGATGTCCATGTTAAACCCAATTATGGTGATGTAACTTGCATGAAGTCTCCCCAAACTCTGCAGTTGGACAATAAGGAAAACTGCAACATCCAGGCTCATCCTTAGAGTACAAAAGCTTCCCACACTGTCTTCAGCTATGCCTCAAGAGCCAAGAATACTGGGAATCTGTCCTGGTTAAAGCCAGAAAATTGTAAAAAATGAACTCTCAATCCGGTGCCTCTTCTTTTCAGTACCCTATTAGCAAATTAACAACAAAAACAATAGTACATTTTAGAATACTATAATTGGAAGAATCACTTCAACGGATTTCTAATAAGTCCCACATTACTTTTAATTATGCTTGGTTGATTTTGGCGGCCAGCGGACCAAAAGTGGTAATGTTTTGCCTGAAGGAAGACGGCATTTCCCATGAGCACTAGCATATAGCGTCGTAAAATCCTGATCACCCGGCCACCTGTAGTTGAATTGAACTACATTTCTGTTTACAGTGGCTGTAAATGGTAAGGAGGAAATAATTCTAATTGTGGCGAAACAATTACATATTATGATGCAGAAAATAAGAAACAGGGAAAATGACTTATGTCGTAAAGCAGTCAACACAGTTGTAGTTGGTTTTGTGTGGTAGGGTTCCTGCCACCCTCTTCAATTTGCTTAGTGCCCGTTAAAGGGATAAGGACAGAGGTGTGTCTGGCCATGACCGAGGTGTCATTCAACGGGCTGCAAGTCAACGTATAATCAAAAAAGTTATGAAAATATTTTATGAAGGTTGAGAAGTTAGTGTTGCTTTAACTGTAAATGGAAACCTATGGTTGCCCTGCGGTGGACTAGCAAGCTGCCCAAGGTGTACCCTACCCCTGCCTCTTGTCTGACTACTGCTGGAGATAGGCACCAGCAGACCCTCATGACGCTAAGGAAAAGCATGTTAGATCATGGATGTATGTATTATTATCCACAGGTGCATTAACACCTAAATGGGAATAAAATTGTCTCAGCTGCTTTGGAGGTACATTTGTCTCAATGCTGTTCAATCGAACAAAAAATTATCTCAATTGAATAAATAAATTGTGGCTTGAACAGAGTTGTAATTGTTTTTTATTTATTTATTTTTTATTCAAATGAATACTTTGTTTCTCATAAAGAAAAAAGTTATATGCAAAACAAACTTTTTTGGAAAATCTTGGGTTATGATTCTCAAACTTTTGGTTTTCATACTCCGTTTTTTAGGTTGAGTTTTGAATGCTGGGAACATGTACAACATTGGCAGGGCCTAAAGACAAACAATGCAAGACATGTCCCTATTGGTTAGCGCTGACTAAAGAAGGATCCCTTTCAACTCTAAACTAGAGGGTTTAGCGCTTCACTTCAGTAATTGTTGCAGCATTAAACGGGGTGTAAATGAGCCTGAGCCATACACATTTACCTCACAGCACCTGGTCTTCACTTCCAACTTTTAGTAACTTTATTCAACGCATGGCAGCTTTCATTCATCCACAATTTAGAAGGTAGACAATGTTTTTAGCTGAACCAGTATTTATATCATCTTTATATGGGAGTTCATATTGTAAAATACTACAAATGACATAAGTGTTTAACCTCTAAATGAGTTTAAATGTAATGTGTAATATACAAAGTATTTATAGAAATTAATGTTGATATAGAGTTATGGTGCCTGATTAATACCAAAGAGTAGGGGTGTATCTAAAAAGTTTTTAAAGAGGGCTAAAAGGGGTGGCAATGAAATCAGCAGATTAAAAATTATTTCCACTCAGACTGGAGCACCTCCAGCGCTATAAGCCATATAAATAATACACATTCAATGAAATAAATAGTTTTAATAGTAGTGATTCTTTTTACATATAATTTGATATTTTTAGTACCTAAAAAAAAACTCTAAGAAGAGCCTTAATGCTTATAGTCCTCTAACTGAAGAAAAGCAGCAAGCCCAGCAGTTCAGGGCTAACTTTGAAGGTGAGAGGGATCAGAGTCTGCCGATTTAGTCAGCAACAACCAATATGGACACGTCTTAAATAGTCCCTCCCAGGTTGTTCATGTTCTCAGTATTAAAAATGGGAGGAGCATCAAAGATTTCTGAAATTTGTACCTAAAAGTTTATGTTTTACAAAAAAAATTTGTCTCCAAGAAAAAAATAATTGGAATAAATTTTTTTTTTTTATAGACTAAACTTTTTTCTCCTCCTGAAATCATTGATTCCATTACAAAAAAATCATCACAACTCATATTTTCATTTAGGTTTTTTTCTTTTTTGATTAAATAATATTTAAAACTAATTTGTCTCCATATGCTGCAGGCTAAACATGGGAAAATTGCAACATATAAATGAGCCAATGAATAAATCTACCTAAAATATACCAATTAATTTGACTGTCCCTCATGTTCTAACATGTAACATTTTTTATCTGGTTAAAATTCTCAGACTCAGGCTTGTATCTTGACTGTATTGCTTAGGAGTTGTATTTTGTTTTCAAAAGAAAATGTAATAAATACACAAAAAAAAAATTAATCTAGCTTATATTCAGAGTTACAGGTTACATGAATTTATGGTTGGTACATGTGGTGTGCCTCTTGGTTTTGGTAAATACTACCTCCGTATTTTGGTCCAATAATAGTAACACCCTCTGAGGTACTTTTTTATTGAAGCCCTAAACTCTGAGGATGTAATTATTTTTACTATAGTTTAATATTATTGTAGCAATAAAAAAATGCTTTTATATCAGTTGTAGGGTGATTGAGTTTGTATTTACCTGCAGTCTGGCTAGCTGAGTAATTCTGGCCACAATCTTGTTGTAGGGTTCAACAATCTTAGTCCTTATCCTGGAAAGAATTATGTAGTGTTAGAATTGATTATCAAATAGTTGTTGACCAATTCAGAACCTCCTCCAGTAAACCTAGAAACCATCTGAAATGTTCAAAACAATACTGCAAGAAAGTTAGTGTTATAAAAGGAAACAACATACTAATCAAACGGACCACTCAAAACATCGACATGTTAATGGGAAGCTACCATGGAACATCCAATCTGCCAAATGCAAGAAATGAAGTAAAGTTCAGATCTGCACTGAACATTCAAGAAAAGTGTAGAACCTTTGTGGCTGAACACCCAGAGTTAAGCTAAAGACTCCTCTCTATTCATACTATGGCCATGGAATATACCGCTGTGCAGCTGTTGTGCCACACAGTGATGCAGGTGCAGAGAATGCTCTCTACCACACATAAAAGCTGGAGTTCTCAAGGGAGATGAGAGCCTTATAGACCAGCTTGTCTCTTTTTTTCCCCAGAGATTTGTTTAACGTAAATGTTTAACTCCGCTTCATTGGATCAACAGTGAAAGCTAAAGCTTTTATTCAAGACTGTTATTTACCTGTCAACTGCAGCCTGCAGGGCACTGATCCTTGACTGCATCATCTGAAGAACCCCTGAAAAAAACAGAGCCTGCTTGTTAGAATGCACTACCGCCATCTGATGATACAATTCAGGGACTGCAGTTTTTTTAAAGACGTTTTAATAGAAAAAAAAAAGGTCTATCAAACGACCGTCTAAGGCCATCAATTCTTGCTTAGTAGAAGAGGATGGGGTTGGGGGATAACATAACTCAGTCTTAAACTTCTGAATGAACAGCACAATAATTCATTTTATATTGACATTTTTATACTCCAGCTACCTTAGCAGTAAGATAAACTAGGAGTAAAAATACATTGGTTTAGTTTTTAAAATGATAGAAAGTCTTTTAATTCAGTGGTCTTTTGGAGCTACGTTCAAGATGCCCTAATTATTTAAGAGCATTCCATAATCCTCCAACATTACTGGTTATTAATCAAACTAATCTTGTCAAAATACGGTTTCATAAATACTGTTGTTGAGACTCGAGTCTAAGACTAGAAGTCCAAGTATGTCCAAGAATGAGTAAGTTCTGGTCCGACTTCTTCTAAGAACCTTCCTAGAGGACCACAGTAAGGCCCATGTGCTTTAGAGTCCCAAATTAAACCTGCATTGCACTTGCTTAAGCATTTAACAAACTCCATTTATTAACAGGAATCTGTTTACAAGGCAGTGGAGTTTGAATGTTTGGCTGCAAATTCATCAATTGACACTCTTACCCCTATTCCACCAAGCTGGTTCCAGTGCTGGTTCGGTGCTAGAGCCAGAGTTAGCACCGGTTCTTTGTGTTTCTACTGACTTAACTGGTTCCAAACTGGTGCTTAGCTGGTACCAACTCTTTCGGGGGCCAGAGGAAAGAACCAGTTCAACTTGGTGATGTCAGGGACTGAAATCATCACGTTGACGCATGGAGCTACGTAATGACATTGCTTTCCGCCCAGCAACAGTGTGTGGAAAAACAAACTATTCGTTGTCGGTTCGCACCTGGAACCAGCCGCGAACCGGCTCTAGCACCAGCACAGAACCAGCCCTCGGTGGAAAAGGGATATCTGAAATTCACTTAGGAGACTTTATTTGGAAACAGACCAACATCAGGCATTACAACTCTTGATGCAGATAAAAAATACAAACCGCCAAGTGGCACATATCTTGAAGCCTTTGAAAAGTATATGGTTCTCCTATGGGAAAAACAAAGCAACAATCTTTTTGGCCAAGGGATGAAACAACTACAAGCCACATTGAAATCATTGCCCATGATAGGGTGATGGATGATAGGAAGTTTGATGTTGTTAAAAAACTGAGTTCCTGCCTAAACCAAACCATGGTAAAAAAAATAATATTCAAGGAAATATACATTTACAACTATGAAAAACTGCTGCAGCCTGTTGGTCTTTTTTTCCTCATCATAAGGTATTTTCCATCCAGCTTTGAGGGGCAAAAAAACCCCCTCAGATTGCGATGGTGGAAAACATTTCAACAAGTTTATAACAAAAAAGTAACAAAAAAAAGAAACGCAAATTCCTTTAGCAAATGAAAGTCAGTAAATACCTTCAAGAGACTCGATCCCTGTTGCTTGAGCCAACAGGTCTTCGTGCCTTGCCACAACCTGGAAAGAAAGTAAAAATCAACAGAGTTTATCAAATAAAATATGCCATAAAGAGATGCAAAGCTAAGCTAACTGCAATTAGTTTTTTGAAGTTCTTTTGTTTGCTGTTTCGAGGGTATTTCTTTCTATTATAACAAACTAGTTCTGCATACAGAATGTTAAATTGTTTTAGTAATCTAACAAAACCTACAAAATCTTACTTAAACTAAATTACACTGATACAATTGCAGACTGACTCAATGTCAGAAACATTCTGAGGTGTAGCTGCTCTCTGTACGGTCCTACAACAGTGGTTGCACCACCATGAGAATATGCACACTGTCTGGATTAGGCTGATGAGTTTCTCATGTGGATTTGGGATGCAAACCCAGGACATAGAATTGAGGAAGCCACAGAGAGGATATTCAAAATGGTTTTGTTCAAAACCCTCACCTGAAGTAACCCGACATTTAAATCATAAAAATGATGTAAAAACCATGTTGTTGGGCTGCCCAGTAAGACACTGGTTAGAACAACCAGATGGAAAGATTATTTCCATAATGCTAAGCAAATATAAATCCATGTAACGATAACATTATTTCCTTATGCCTGACTTATCCTGTCCCAACAGCTATTATTCAGTTCATTAGCACACACAGTAGGTTAATTGTAACATTTGAGTGCTTTGAAATTAATAGCATTATTAGTTTTAAAATGTCTGTTGAAAAAAGTAGCTTTTTTTGTAAAATTGCAATGCCAACACTGATTTACGGGTTTCTTTGAGTTGTGAACTGCCATGTCCTAATTTAACACATTCTGAACGCCCTTTCTTAGTGGTAAAACAAAAACTGACTTAAAAAAATAAATATAATAAACCAGACTAATTACTATACATATATTATATCAAGCCCCGCAATGGACAGCCGACCTGTCCAGGGTGTACCCCTGCCTCTCGCCCGTTGTAAGCTGGAGATGTGCGCCAGCAGACCCACCCGACCCCAATAGGGACAAAGGTGTACAGAAAATGGATGGAAGGATATTATATCAACTGATCAAGAATCAAGAATAATCAACAATCAGTTTATTTATATAGCGCTAATTTACAACAGATGACGTCTCAAGGCACTTCATAAGAAAATCAATTAAAATCAAAGATACATCATAAACAAATAACTCACTCTATAGGGTTAAGTTATTTAAGTTTTTCTATAGTTATAGATATATAACTATAGAAATAGATATAGCTCTTCACCAGCATGCTGTGCTCACTGCTCAAGGGAACTACAGACACCATGAAAGCTCAGATATCGTATTTTAGCAAGTTTGCCCACCTTTTCAAGTAATAAATTGATACATAGCCTCCTTCGGCTGCTGGTCTAATTTATAATATGTTTCTATTATTATAAGAATATTATTATAGTATTATCAATTTCCTACATATATAAATACATGGGTATATAAATGCATATGAATCTATTAACAGATATACAACATTGAAATCGCTTGAAAAACTGGGCAAACCTGAAATGAGGTTAAAAACATTTCAAGGTATTGTATGATATATGGTAATTTGTCTTGACCTCAATACCATATAGCCTCAGAGCCGACCCAAGGCATGAGCAAACTAATCACCAGTTTAAGGCCCAAAGGCCACTAGGGGCCTCCCAGCAGCAGTTTACAAGAAAGTATTTTATTTTTCATGTTTTCTAAGTAAATGCATGCAACATGTGTGGTAACTTTATTTATATCATTATGTATTTGGGTAATATTTATTGTTTATTTTATGCTGTATGTTTTTGTACAATTTAATTTTCTGTTTATTTGTTGCATGTTTTTGTTGTTCTTGCACCACAACTTATTGTTGCACATTGCTGTTGCACTTTTTTCAAGCCAAAATGTAGGAAAGTTCTGCAAATTAAACCCAGGACACTCCAGTAGTTTAATGCGTTACCTTTTAAGATTAAAAACCACAGGTGGCAACCTGGACATGATTCATAATTCCTTAATTGATATTAATCATATTTATTTATTTATTTAGTAATACTATATGTTTCTGATTATTTTACCTTTGGAGATACAACATTGCATAACTTTAACATGTAACACACTTATGTGTAAAGACATTTCAGGCTGTTAATATACAGTAAGCAACATCTGCAACATCTGCATAAGTTTGTTGTAGTTGTGTCAATGAGCAACAGGCGATATTGACTGAAACAGTCAATTCCTGCTTAGGGCCTTCTATTTCAGGTATGGGCTGGCACTGCACAGACTTATTATAAATAGGTTTAAATAAATTTAAAAGTACATTTTGAAGGTAAAACAGTTATTATTAAGAAGCTCAATGCTTTCATAATCTGAATGCTACACATTATGTAACTGAATGCATTTGATAGTTGAACAGAATGAGGTTAAAGTTGGCACTGGTGTGGCCCTTTGACAGGCCCCTGCTTTAGTACCTGGCTGTGCAGCTCCTTGTCCAGCTGGCTGATGCCTTGTCCCAGCTCAGCCAGCAGCTCAGCGATGACTGCATGGTGGATGGCCTGTGCGGTGTACGTCTTCACGTCGAAGTCTTTGTACAGGAAGTCCACATAGCAGTCTGTAAACACAGCAGCAGGCCCATATAATCTAATGTGTGTTTGATCGGTCATCAGAGACACCAGCAGCTTCTCAGGAGCCCCGCATTAAGAGCTCGGCTGTCCACCTTAGTCAGTAAAACTCTTCCAACAGCATTGTTTCACATGGAGAGGAGGGTACAAAGTTAGCAGTGTGTCAGTTGTACTTAGGAAAGAAAAAACAGACTCACCATCTTTCAGAAGGGAATTCGTGGAAGCTTCTTTATCAGCCTCCATGTTGACACTTCCGTGTTTGACGAGCTCTTCTTCTGCATGTGTGTTATTGGCGTGCGCAGTACCGCCACCTAGGGGAGTGGCGTGTAGGTGCAACACGCATGTACTGCCTTGCATGTACTGTTCATTGGCCTTTACTGTCTTGTTTCCTTCCCTGTAACTGTACCTGCATTCCTCAAACAAGTGAACATAACTAAATCAATAATATTTACATCAGATAAACGTGATATTCCACCATCAAATTCTGTTAATTAACTTACTTTTGGTTTTTGTTGTTGACAAATCTAATTAAAATGTCAATTTTGCTTTCTGTAGCAAGTATGACATTAAATGTGTGTTTGCTTCTTCTAAATTCCTCCATCATATATTTTCTCTGCTGCTCACATCTTTTACACATTAAAATTACATGTTCTATTGTTTTTGTTACTCCACAATAATGACAATTTCCAATTTCATGTTTATTATTCCAAATAGTGTGCTCTTAAGTCCAGTGTGTCCCAAACTAAATCTTGCCTCTTCATTTCTGTTCTCTCCTTTTTGCCCTCATCTCTCTCACTTTCCTTTGAACATAAAACACAAATGTCCTAAACAAATGGTTGGGATGTAGGCTTTGCAGCGGTATTAGTCGGTGCACAGTGTATTCTTGCAAGATGAGTAGACTGACCAATAGTGGAGGATCTAGGTTTCTAGGAGGTCAGAGGCTTAGCTCGGAAGGTGCAGATGCCGATTTCTTTTTTCCATCTATTCTTTTTGCTCCCTCACACACACAAGACTACGATTTTTTTCAAAATGTAGAGTTCTTGGTTACAGAGTACTCCAGCCATTGAAATTGTCAATCAGCTTTCGTTGAACGCACTCTGTGTCATGGCTTTAGTTTTGTTTCTGACCTGCAAACAGAAAGGAACTCAGGAGAAACCAGACGAAAAGTGTAAACTTTTGCTAGGAAGGGTCTGGAACGTCAACAGGGACTGCAGCGGGGAAACCAGGAACTTTCTACAAAGATGTTTGTCCACCAGGGGGTAGTGACAGGATCTGGATTCCAGGGTTGTGGGTGTGTTGAGCTGATGATTGTTACCAGAGGGTTGTTTTTTCAGAGACTGAGGATGGGTTTGCTGGACGGACAGGTAGCACAGACCAGAGGCTGAAGAGGAACAGATGCAGTCGTGGGTAGAGCAAATCCAGCAGGCTCTTGTATGGGTGAGAATGGCTTGAGCAGGAACCATGAATGGTTGACAACCAGGGGCTGAAGGACTGCAGAGCCACTTATAGTGCACAGCAGTCAAGGGAAGGAGGAGCACCTGCTGCTCATCAAGCACAAGAGGCTCAACCAGCCCAGCCAATCAGCCTCACAAACACCCTCAGGAAAGGAAAACAGACAGAGCCGACACAAACACACCGCAGGACGCATCTTCTTTACCCATGCAGTCAGAACAAACAACGTCTCAAAATCAGTCAAAGCTTCACATACCTGGAACATCAGTCTGTGT
>JAVLVB010000851.1:20326-37931 GCA_032876305.1 Orestias chungarensis | reverse complement strand
CAATTTTTTCAAGGATTTTAGATAAAAAAGGAAGATTAGATATGGGTCTGTAATTTATTAAGTTTTCTTGATCAAGAGAAGGTTTCTTAAGTAGGGGTTTTATTACAGCTACCTTAAGAGCCTCTGGTACATAACCATTCACTAATGACAAATTAAGCATTTCCAAAATGGGGTTAATAATAATAGGAAATACTTCTTCTTTAAAGACAAATACAACTTTCTTTCTTTATTTCTTTTATAATGTTTTGATATTAGAAGTGTTCACATCAACCTTATATGGATATAGAAACTTCACAGTTACACCAAACAAATGATAGGTTGTCCTTCAAAAATTACAGTTTACAGTTGATAACCCTTGCAGGACATACAAACAGGCTAGTTAGTTTACCTTTTGGTTTTGGTAAAATACTGATGCTGGCAGATCCCAATGCTGGAATGGAGACTTTCAAGTTGACACCTCTACAGCAAAGCCGAAAAAGAGGAAAACAATTATAGTATGAATTAGTTTTCTAACCCACTTTCTGTGTGGTAGCCCTTGTAAATGCCACTTTGTCAATCCTCATAGTTTTTCCTTTTGACCAATGACTTAAGGTAATGTTTGCCTGGGTATATTTGCCACCAGACCACAGAAGTATGCAGATAAAACAGTCTGCACACAAAATAGTTCCCCTTTTTTCCCACCAGTTTACTGAGTATTTACTTAAAAGCCTTCTAAACTGATTTAAGCCCAAGCATTTTGGAGGGCCTGTCAAAGAACAATGTGCTGGCATGGTTCTTTTACTGCATAATGCATGTGTTTGGGTTGAGGGTTTTGCTGCTCTCTAGGTTGTCCACTGGGGGTCGCCAGAGCTCCTCCCAGGCTGAAGCACCTCCCATCCACTGATGAGCTGGAGCTGCTTTAAAGGAGTTGTGGACCAGCCTGTGTGTTTGTTACAATTGGTAACGTTAACCATTCTCAGTGCCAGTATTTGTATGATCTTCTCATTGTTCTCTAGTAAATTTGTCATTGCTCTTCAGTGTAATTCCTATGTGCTTAAGTTATTTTCTTGTTGCTTCCCCCCATAAATATTTCCTTGTGTGCTCAACCCAGGTTCAAGTCAAATTTTTCTGTGCTCAACTCCTCTGTTACCCGTTTTTCACCAAGGGCTGGTTCCGTGCTGGTGCTAGAGCCGGTTCGCGGGTGTTTCCAAGTGCAAACCGACAAAGAACCGTTTGTTTTTCCACATGCCGGAAAGCTACTTCATTACGTCGCTCTATGCGTATGCGTACGTCACCGTTACCCAGTAGATTTAGCGACAAATCCAAGCGCCACAAGAACACAACAACACTTTTTAAGCACTTTTTAAGCTTAATAATTTGCTCACCACTGTGCTCATACCCTTCCCCAGCCCTCTCTTGCTGGATGTATTGGAACACCGGTTTGGTCCTTGAAGCGCCCTCAAGTTTTTTTTACTTTGGTAGAGGACCACACTGCGAGCAGGAAGTTTGTCTCCTCCAGTGACCACTGCTGCTTTTACTTCAAGTCCATTTTGTTTCTTTTGTTGCACAAGCAACTCCAGTGTTAGTTGTTACCTAGCCCCGCCCCCAGCCACTGACGTCATCACGTCGAACCGGTTCTTTCCTCTGACCCCAGAAAGAGTTGGGGCTAGCTAAGCACCAGTTTGGAAGAAGTTTGGAATCAGTTTTGTCAGTGGAAACACAAGGAACCGTTGCTAAGGTTGGCTCTAGCTCTGAACTAGCCTTGGAACCAATTTGGTGGAAAAGGGGCCAGTGAAAACTCTGGATCTCACCTTCAACTTTGGTCTCCACTCCTCCCTCATTTATATTGGTCTGCCCGCTCCAGCATCAGTCAGCACATCTTCATTAAACCCCTCTGGAAAACCTCCAGTGAGGTCTGCAAGTTAACCCTCAACCCACTCACCCCCCCCTGGCGGTTCTCATCTCCATACAAAATCTCCCGATTTCCCACGTCGTTTTTGCTGCTCCTGTTCCAAGACCACAATTCAACTCTGTCAAATAAACTTTATTTGATTATTCATCTCCTGAGAGTCCTCCATTTTATGTGGGTCAGAGAGCTAAGAAACCTATTTTTAAGTACCTATTTTTGACAGAACTATATGGCTACTTTGACTCAACAGACAGCCCTGCCTAAACAAGAACAACCCTGGTAAACATAATTCAGGAATCTAAGCCTTTGTGCAACAAAAAGCCTGCATTTATGAATGTAAAAGCCTAGTATCCCAATTATTCTAACACTGCAATAAATACTTGCAATCTGTTCAGTTACCCTTCTTTTTTTACGGTCACTTCACCACACCTACTGAGGGGAATTACACTGGGGATCTTTGTTAATCAACTGCAAAAATGTTATGCCAAAATTCACTTGAATGTTCAGTCAATCTCCTTGTTTGTTTCTTTATAAGGTTCTATGACAGATATAAGCAAATAAAAATTAACAAAATTATCCATTTAAATCCTTTGATGAAAATTATTGGCTATTTGTAACGGTCTTCAGTCAGTTAAAACGTGGAGTCTGAGGGCCCTTTTCCACCAAACTGGTTCCAGTGCTGGTTCAGTGAGGAAAGAACCGGTTCGACGTGATGACGTCGTGACCGGGGGCGGGTCTACGTAACAACTATAGGCAAACAGGAAAAGAGCGCCGTTTTTAAACAGCTCTGGAGTTGCTAGTGCGACAAAAAAAACAAAATGGACCTTAAGTCAAAGCACCAGTGGTCAGAGGAGGAGACAAACTTCCTGCTCGCAGTGTCGTCCTCCACCGAAGTGGAAAATAAACTTGCGGGGGCTTCAAGGACCAAACGGGTGTTCCAATACATCCAGCGAGAGATGGCTGCGGCAGGGTCTGAGCTCGGTGGTGAGTAAATTATTAACAAGCTTAAAAAGTGTTGTTGTGGTCTTGTGGCGGATGGATTTGTCGCTAAATCTACTGGGTAATGGTGACGTATGCAAACGCATAGAGCGACGTAATGACATAGCTTTCCGGCCAGCAACTGCGTGTGGAAAAACAGTTCTTTGTCAGTTTGCACTTGGAACGAGCCACGAACCGGCACCAGCACGGAAACCAACCCTTGGTGGAAAAGGGGTATGAGTGAAACAGTCAGGTCTTAAAAGCAGCCTTTCAGCACTCCTCTTCTTAAAAGATGAAGGGTGTGTTATACTGCTGAGATAAACCTAACATTCTAAAGTAATAACTTTTCTTGGTTTTAACTTGAGGACGGGCAGATTCGAGCCGATCCCACAAAGATCCAAGCCACCACGGATCGGCCTGTACTGGAATCCTGGTAGCAGCTTCAACGCTTCCTCGGTTTTGCCAACTTCTATCGCCACTTCATACAAAACCACAGACAGCTTGCTGCTCCACTAACCGCCTTAAACCTTCCAAAAAATAACATTCTCCTGGTTACTGAAGCCGACTCAGCCTTCTGTAATCTCAAAAACCAACCTGATCCCCTAAAACAGTTTATCTTAGAGATAGATGCCTCCGACATGGGTGTCGGAGCAGTTCTGTCCCAAAGATCCTGTGAGGACCATAAGTTACACCCTTATGCCTTTTTTTCCCGCCGTAATTCTCCAGTTGAGCACAATTATGACGCGGGAGACAGAGAACTCCAAGACATCAAGCTAGCCCTTGAAGAATGGCGCCACTGGTTGGAGAGTGCTACTCACCCAGTGCTGGTCTGGATAGATCACAAAGACCTAGCTTACATACAATTTGCCAAAGGCCTGAATCCCAGACAGTCTCGCTGGTCTCTCTTCTTCTCCCACTTTAATCTTTCCATCTCTTACAGGCCCGGTTCAAAAAATGTCAAGCCAGATGCTCTCTCCTGACAGTTCTCTATGGACGACACATCCCAGGAACCAGCCCCCATCATCTCCCCAGACTTTGTGGTTGGCTTGATAACCAGTACCATACTGCAAGATTCTGCTGTTACCCCAGTTCCAGTCGAACCACCGCACTCATCTCTCACAGTATTGGTGGCCAAACATACATAAAGATGTCTATAAATACGTTCAACACTGTTCAACATGCTCTCACAATAAGTCCGGCCACAAACCTCCCTCCGGTCTCCTCCAGCCCCTGGAGATTCCCAACCGTCCCTGGTCACACATAGCTCTGGATTTCGTCACTGGCTTAACCCCATCACAAGGTATGACCACCATTCTAATAATTGTAGACCGTTTGTCTAAAACCTACCATTTAGTTCCTCTCCCCAAGTTCCCCTCTGCTCTCCAGACAGCCCGTTTTCGAGTCTCTAGTTCCCTTAGTTCCCCAGTTGTTAATTTGATCTTCCTTACCTCTGTGAGTTTTTGTAGTTTGTTTGATTATTTTGATGCTTTGTTTTTCCCCTTTTTGTGCTCCTCACCATCTCCTGTGCTCCACCCAGGTTCCTACCATCTCAGTCCTTTTCAGGATTCCCAACGGTCATCACAATCCTCTGGTTTCTCTGCTCCTCTGGCTCAGCTCGGTCTGCTCGCTCCAGCAATTCACCATCTGCCGCGCACACCCCCTAGACAACCTTCCACCTGGACAAACGGAAAAGACTCACTACTCACTCCTCCTGGCGTCAAACCTTCCATCCCAAAGTAAGAACATTCTATTATTCTTCACTCTCCTCCCGCATCACCTCACCTGCTCTGCTTACCTCTCAGTGGTCTCCGGTCTCCCACGTCGTTCCTGCCTTCCCTGTGTTTCCTCCATTGGAATCTCCCGTGTCTGCTGTCTTTGGATCCCCCTATGTTGCCGATCATCTCTGGTTCTCTGCCGTGCCGCCATCTCCAGTTCAGATCCAGAAAACCTTCAATAAACTCTTATTATTATTGTACTCCTGAGAGTCCGCTGTTGATGTGGGTCAGAACCTTAAACAACATGACACCCACTTTTCATGTTTCCCAGATCAAGCCCGTCCAGACCAACGCTTTGTGCTCTCTAGCCGACGCCCCTGCACCTATCTAGGTTGTCCACTGGGGGGTCGCCAGAGCTCCACCCTGGCTGGAGCACCATTCCACACCTGTGCATGTTGCACAGGTGTCCTACATCACCTGATGAGCCTGAGCAGTACTGAAGTAGCGGTGGATCAGCTTCTCATTGCCTGATAGTTGTGTTGCAACTGGTAATCACTCAAGTTCCTCAGTGCCACACTTCTTCTGTTTTTTTCAACCAGTTTGTAGCAAAGTGTGATAGCTGTTTTTTTCCCTCGTACATTTTTATGCTAACTAGACTCTAGTTTTTTCTCCAGTAAACTGAAAAAACTTTTTTGTATTTCCGTAGGTTCTCCTGTCAAGTCTTTTTAATGCTCACCTCCTTCAGCAAAGCTCTCTGGTAAACTCAGTTCACCCTGGTCGCAGCTCCTCATCTACTCAGCTAGATCTGCCCGCTCCAGCATTAGACACTCAACCTTCCATGGACCCCCCGGAAAACAATCATCTCTGGACTCATTCGCAAGGACCCCAGCCCACCAGGTTTCCTCCTAGTGTTTCCATCTTCATTCAAAGTAAGAACAACTCCAGTCAAACCACTTAACCTCTGTTTTGACTCACCGTCTCTGTCCTCACCCACTGAAACTCAGTTAAGCCCTGTTCTGTTCTTAAGCCCATGCATATTGCCAGAGTTCATTTAACCTTTGAGGAGTGGAGGATTTGAAGATCATCTGGGTAATTCTTGTACTGTGTTAAGTGCTCCATCACACTGCATCCTGTCTGCCCAAAACCAAGACTAGCCAATAAGATTGGGGGTGCTGGCAGGCGGAACAAAAATTCTTTATTCAAAGTCTATCTTAGATATCAGCATTCTCTCCAATCCACAACTTTTCATACTTGTGTCACGTCATTGTCATAGTTTTTTTAACTTCTGACTCACATAAAACAGAGGACTCTCAGAAGTACAATAATAAGAGTTTATTGAAGGGTTGTAGGTTGGTCTTGAAACTGAAGGTAGTGGTCACGGCAGGGAACCAAAGTGGACACAGAGAACAGCAGGGGTGACAGGAGGCTTCTTTAGGTGAGACAGATGAGGTGAGTTGTTGCGGACGAGGGAAGGTGAATAATCGATTTGATCTTACTTGGTGATGATGAATGGTTGACACCAGGGAGGAAAGTAGCAAACTAACTGAAAAAGCAAAAAGCAACAAAAACAACTGGAGGCTAGGGGAAACAAACACTGGGAAAACTAGAGACAAACCAGAGACTAGAATAAACACTAGAGACTACAGCTGAGATTTAGAGGCTAGAGATTCTAGCCGTTACCAGGAGTAACAAATGCTCAGGCAATAAGTAGCTGGTCCACCACTCCTGTTGTGCTGCTCAGCTCATCAATGTCAACAGGAGGCACCTGTGCCAGCTGCACAGGTGTAGGGAGAGGCGCTCCAGCAGGCTGGTGCTCTGGCAACCCCCAGTGAACAACCTAGATATTGCTGAAAAGCTCAACCTATCAACCATCTGTTAAGACGTGCCTACAAGCTTGCGCCAGCAAATACAACCAATGCATGCATCACTACATTGAACCTCACCTCAAAATAAGAAGAACACAAACAGGAAATGCAGTACAGCTCCAACATCCTCACATGCTCAAAAAGTCTGTCTTTTCTTCTAAAATCTACCTTCCTTAGGGTGTGCCTGGTAGGTGTCGCTCCAGCTCAGGGGTCTCCAACCCTGGTCCTCCTGAGCCACTGTCCTGAAGGTTTTAGATGCAACCATGCTTCAACACACCTGAAGCAAATAATTAACTTGTTACTAGGCTTTTTCCAAACTTGATAGTGCTGAATTGAATTGAATGAATTCAATACATCTAAAACCTGCAGAACAGTAGCTCTCAAGGACTGGGGTTGGAGACCCCTGCTCCAGCTGATCCACATTCAAGTAAGACACTAAAGTAAGAAACTAAACTAAGGAAAAAGAGAGCAGGTAAAAAGAACCCACAAATGCATCAGGAGACCACTAAAACCCAACAGTCCGAGACTAGAACAGTTTTGAATCCATCACTGAAAATTGGTTTAAAGAAAAATGGTTTGATCCTTTTTCTTCAGTTACATTTACATGAATAGGATGAGCCAACTGAATAGCATGTATTTTTGATATAGTTTAGTGAAACCTTATTGCATGCATTACAGATAGCTGAACAGAAGCCTAACATTAAACTTACTTTTGAAAGAGCTGCTTTTCCAGGGGTGCTATTTTGTGTTTAAATCCTCCTTTGGAATGGGTGATTCTACTGTCACAGTTGAGTTTCTTTGGCTTGAAGCAGAACCAAGGTTCACCTGTGTGGAGGTCAGTGTAGTTGCACAGTTGTTGTTTGGGAGCATTCAAACATAGGTTGCACGTAACACTTTCCGTGATGGAACCTGAGCGAAAGAAGCTTTTAAAATAAACTCTGTCAGGTTCTTGTTGGGTCAGTTTTTCCAACAGTGTGACTCCCTCACTCGGGTGAACGAGGATCACCTTTTAGAAAAGCAATGAGAATTGTCACTTGTAAAGTATGATTCTGCAGCAATAACAACTTTAAAATTAAAAAAAAATCTTACAGGATAAGTACTTAATCTTATATGTTGCAGGCTGGGACAAAGTTATATTCATCCTTACAGATATTTTCTTTTTTTGTCAAACAAAACATTTTATGATCACAAAATACATATAATAACCATTTAGACATTTTAAGGTAAAACATGTTGAGCTTCAATGATATAATTGCATAAAGCATGGGTTCTTGCTGGGTTATCTATTAGGACTTAAGCACTGCACTTCAACAACAACTCTCTAGATGCCCTCAGGCATGAATGTGTGTATGAGCACGGTTGTTGGACTTATGTTGCTCTGCAAATGACAGGAACATAACAGGGATGATTTGTACTAGACTGTGGCTTTTTGCCTGTCTGTTCTAAATGTGAGATAGAGTCGGGATAACACGGGTGTTTTCCTCGGTGCTATTTGCAAAAATAAACTGCCACAGAAAGTTTTTTTCAAGACTCATATTTTTATTTTCATATACTCTGTACATTGACACCAAATTGCTAAAGAAACCCAGTTCCTTGTCTGTGTGCACACACCTGGCCCACAAAGTGAATTCTATTTAAACTAATTACCTTTTTTACTCTGGTAAAAATGAAAGCACTTGTGTCTCTTTTGAGAGCTTTTCTTAAAAGCATATAAAAAACAAGCTATGCAATTTTATGTACGCGAGTTCAATTTGTGTGGCGTATGTGAGCAGAAAAGAAACAGGTGGGCTGAGTAGGAGAAACAAAATCAGTTATGCAATTTGAGTACGCAAACCAGGATTTGGGGAAAAATTTGAAGTTGTTTCTCTCACCATTCTCATATTCCATTTTTTTTTGTGTGTGTTCGCTTTCTGTTCACCTGCCATCAAAAGAGCCCTGCAAGGTGTTTTGTAATTGCTCACAATTTTCTTTTGAATATGGAGAGAAGGACCATTGAGAGGTCCAGACTGTGAACAGAAGCATCCTTAGAATAACCAAGTCTGCCAGACACAGCAACTGTGAAGCCAAGTAAGATATTGTCTTGTTTTTTTTAAACGTAATCATGTGTTGAAATATTTTTTGGAAATTTTAGACAGTTTAATACTAGTTCTACAAATTAGGGCTTTGATAATGTTATTTTGATAATAAAAATGCTTTCCTGTTATATTTCTGTCATTCCTTTGGGGTTTGAATAATAATTTCCCCGACAGAGAAAATAGCCTTTAATATATCTTGTTGACTAAAAATAGCCTTTAATAGACAGATTTTCGATGAGTAATTTTAAACTTCTATCATTGTTTTTATAAGTAAATACGACTTCGTAGCTTAATGTTTTATATATTTATTAGTGTTGCAAACTTAGTAAGAGTCGAAAACAATGCATTAAACAAAGTATCTGTACGAGAACTGTTTTTTGCATTGCACTCATAATTTTAATAATTTCCCTAGCCGTGGCAGTCGACAATTAAAAAGCCTGCTTTCAAGGATTTTCACATCAACTTATTTCTTATTAAAAGATGTATATTCTATTATGAGTAAAAAAGCTTTTAGAACTGACAACTTTGACACTGAATGCCTTCACTAAGACAAACATAAGTCCGAAAAGTTTAGTCTTACCTCAACTTGTGCTCTTCCTTCCCAGAGTAAAAGGAATATAGCAGTGTAGGAACCATTGTGATGATCAAGAACTTTCCCCACAACACCTGCAGATAGAGCACTGTTGTGCAGCCGAGCCAGTAAGACATCTCCCCCAGACTTCTTGGGCCGACCTTGGAAGTCACAGATTTTTATCAAAACTTCTAGTTGGTCCCCTACGTGCCAGCCTCCACTGGCGCTCAGTGGTAGAATGTTGAAAGTGCTGTGAGCGGGATGACTGGAGTCTTTCAGGGAAAAGTTAGACGGCACAGGTGGTGTTTCTGGCCAAGCAATGGATTCCTTCAAAAGTTTAATCTCCCGGGCATCCTTGGGTGACACAGAGTTGAAAGAGCAGATGCTGGCAGGTTGAGTAGGCTTAGTGGTTGTTATGGTCATAAGGTTTGGTGTTTTTTTAGTAGGTACCATGGTAGTGACTGGACTCACAGTCGTGGGTTTCAGGTTTAACTAGAGGAAAGTTTGGAGATTAAACAAATGAGATGCCCTACAATCACAGTTTCATTAGTGCTAAACAGTGACTAATTTGGAATATTACTAAGTCCATCTGAAAAGGAAATGTTAAGAAATACTGTTTCATCAGAGGTTCCCAATATTGTTGTACATATGTTATTAATGTTAAAATTTTACAAAGGGGTTGGGGAAGGGGGGGGGGTGCAAGCCCTTTCTGCAATCAATTTATCATCATTCCAATCATTCCAGTTATCCACATGCTCTTCTTTGCATTGTAAACTGAATGGGGTTGACAGTGAAGGTTGACAAAGTAAGTAAATAAGTGTCTCTAAACTATATTAAAATAGTTTTACTCCCTCTTAATTGTGTCAGAATTTCTGGCTTGGATAGTATCTCAAAATTACACTCCAATTACACTCCAGATGTTTTTGTTAGTTTCTACCACTATGACTGCGTGATACTATTATGTTGTTTTATTTTTCTTTTGTTTCCTTTTTGCTTTTTGCTTTTTCCTTTTCATTTCCTTTTTGCTTAGCAGAAAATGGCAAAGAGGATAGAAAAATTACACACTTCTGTCAAAATGCAGATTTTTTGTAAAAAAAACAATAACATTTAATGTTTAAAAAACATCCACCTTTAATATTACAAGCATCTGTAAGAATGAATAAGAACAGAACAATCTGTTCAAGGGTAAGAAAGCTACACTGGCTTGATTGCACAATGTGGACATGTTCAAGCTAACACTTACTCATAGAAGTCAAGTTATGCCGGAAAGGAAACCGTATTAAATAACAAAGAAGGATTATCTGCTGGAGTGAGAATGAAATTACAACTAATAAATTAAACATGATTGATGCTTACCCAGGTCTGGTTATTGAAGTCTATGTTGTAAAGCATGAATAATACTGCAAACAAACCCAACAACAGGAATATGAAGCAATACTTAACAGGGTAATGGTTTCTGAAAGCACGACCGGTTTTTAGCAGGGGCGACTGCCCTATCTGCAACAAAAGAGAAAAACATGAAAATGTTCAACCATTCTAAAGATTCATGATTTTTTTACCATTGCTTTTGTTTCCATCATTGTCCTTGCTCTGTTGGAATGTTTATCCTCAAAGTTTTAAACACAGTATGCGTACATCTCTACCTGGCTCTACTCGCAGTGTGTGACCAGCCCAGACTGTCATCCCAAAAATCTTCTCAACTGTAACCGGTAGAACCAGATTTAATTTCAGATTCCATAATTGTCATGCCCCATCTTTACCAAAAGGTTACTACATTGCGAATTCGTTTTTTATTATTATTATGAGAACATCAATTCTGATAAAGTTTATCCATACATCACATAACAGTGAGAAACCAAAAAGCAATCTATCTGTACTATGCCGTTTCAATATTTGCAGGAAAATAGATAATAAAACCTAGCTGTGTTGTGCTTACGTACATATGCATAATGTTATAAAACCTACTTTTTATATATATATTGAGTCTGGAAATGTTTTCTATTAAGATGTTTAAAAAAAAGTTAAGTAAAAACAATTATTATTCGTGTCGAGACATTTGGGAATGTCTCGACACAGACCAGTACCTAGCAATTTAACTTGACTTTTTCATTTACAGCAAGCAGTCATGCATGCAGTCACCTACTGATATAACTGTGTTGCAATGATGGAGTTAACGTCACAAAAACAGGAAAAACAGGTGATTTCAGTTCTTTCAGCGCATTTGGTATGGAAGATTTGTCCTACTGAGGAAATTATGCAGGGCAGCAGATCTAGAGTTAGATTAAGCAAAACCGTAGATTTGTACTATGGAGAATGTTAAGTCTAGTATTGCATTGGCACACCTTAAGCTGACATTTCTAGCCATTTTAGACACAGGTCTTCAAACATTTCTTTAACATTTTTACCTTCTCTTCATTCCACCTGACAACCAAGAAAAGTTTTGAATATAACATAATTAAATAGAGATCTCTTCCTTAAGGGTTTAGGAAATCCTGATAAAATCTCAGATTACCGTGTTAGTTTAAACTATCACTTGTTGACAGTACAATATCAACAGTTTTTTACTCTTATCACAATCAAGAAAATTGACAAAGTTTGAGTCCAAAAAAAAACAAAAAAAAAACATGACTAGTATATTTGGTGGGTTTTAAATAAAGATGTCAAGAAGTCCAGTTGCCAATCTTTGTGTTTTGAGACTACGGTATTAGCATCTAATTAACCTTCTAGTCCCACAAGATAATTATGTCTATTTCTTATTGATGTATTTTTGGTTCGAGTCTCTTTCTGCAACTTTGGTGCTATTTCAACTGTTCAACTTCTACAGTTATCTGTTCATTCTTGACATCTTTTACATTTCCCCCTTTGAGTTCTCTTTTTCATTAAGCTCATTTATGTTGGCTGGAGTGTTGACCTGGTCCACTGTGTTATTTTTAAAGATCCCTAAACTAATAATTTTCACGTTTTAGGAATAGGGCCATACATTGAGACAACTAAAAAACCTGAACACACCTTTATTCTTACTTGAGGCGTATGTAAATACATTTTCAGGCCTTCCTGAAGATGAAACCCTCATTTTCATTTTTACCTATTACAGTTTTTTACCATGAATTTGGTCTTTGCTCCTTGTCCTTGTTTATTTGTTCAGGTGGGCCAACAAAAGTCTTTTCAGGACTGTCGTGATGTGGGATGTCAGGGAAATGGAGTTTTCTTTATTACAGAAACAAAGCAAGGTCTCTTCCACAACAATGGAAATTTCTCTTGGGTCAGGGTAATGTTAAAGATGTGCAGCAGAATCTCATAAAGCTGTTTTGCACAGGCCTTCAGGTCTTTGGAGCTGATACCATATGGACATGCAGCCTAGTCCTCAATAATTCTCTGTATCCCTCCCTGATTGCTCTAAAGGGCATTTTCATGGAGTTTTGCAGATGTTCTAGTAATCTTTTAATGCAGCAAGTCATTGTTAACGGAGCTACTTCAGTAAAAATTTGTATTTAAGCTAACACTATTATTTTTGATAATTTTATCTCATACACCGCTATTTGCATACAGCTACATAGTGTCATCGTCAGAGGCTTCACTGAATTTGCTGTAATAAGCTACAGAACATCCTCCCTGCACACATTTATCAACTTCAAAAACAGCTTTTTATTAAGCTTAAATGATAGCTACAACATTTAATGTACAGTTGGAATATGTATAGTAAATTTAACTTTTACATTTAAATTGAGGTTATTGTTGGTAAACTTGAGAGTGATAGTCATCGTGGTACCATTAGAATTTAATCTTGCATTTTGCTGCTACTGTTATCTTATACACTTCTGTTACTAAACTAAATTCATTCATTTAATGCTATGAAAAGTTCAAGCAAATGACCCACAAATGTTAAAGTTTAAAGTGTAGCATGTACACTGCAATTATTGCATTGAGATTTAAAGCAACACTAAAGAAGTTTCAGTTTTAGTGTTTTGCCTAAAGTAACACTCCATTTCCCATTAGAACCAGCAGATAGCGTGGTTAAATGCTGATATCCTGGGCACCTGCAGTTGGATTGAAGAACATTTCTGTTTCCAGTGTCTGTGTGAAGGATGGATAGAAATGAGGTAATGAATCTAACATGGTGAAACAATGTCAGATGATGATATTAAAATTAAGAAACAGGAGAAGTGACATATGCCGTAAAGCAGCAAGAACCTTTGTTGTTGTTTTATGTATCAGGGTTCCTGCCACCTTCCTCAAAGTTGCTTATTGCCTTTTAAAGCAATGCGGATCCCCTTTAGGCCACGACAGAGGTGTCGTTCAACAAGCTGTAAGTCGACGTATAATCACAAAAGTTATGCAAATATTTTATGATGGTTGAAAAGTTATTGAGTGTTGCTTTAAATCATTACTCTCTGTACTGTTCAGATTGCTTACATTTTATGCTGTGTTCTCCACAAAGGTTTTTAACACTTCAACCATAGTTTTTAGATCGATTTTAGGTTGTTAGGCATTTTTTTTCTTTCAGAGAAGCTTATTTTTATTTTTGTAGTTTCTGCTTTTTCTTTCAAATGTATGGATTTTCAGCCAATGTTTGAAGTTGCCTTTAAATACGTCAACAATGGTTAGAAAAGATTTTGTGTACTTTGTTCACAATGCACAAAGCCTTGTTGCAGTAAATGCAGTTTGTCTGGTCTTCAATCTTTTATTGGTGTTTACCTGATGTGTTAGGACTTGTTTCCATATTCTTTTAGATAATAAGTAATTATCTGTGGCTGTGCCATTTATGTCAAACTATTCTAGTACAATCCTCGTTGCTGTTTCATGCTGAGGCAGCAGGAAACACACTATTCAAACTGATCTTTAAAGCTAGTGACAAGGTTGAACTTTCTCTGATTTCCGTGTCAGAGAAGAAGCGGCCCTCCATCTTGGACAGTGTTTTCCATCCCCTGTAATCAAACACAAGAAAACATTTAGTAGAACAACGATTTCAACAAAATATAGTACAGAACCACAGGAAGTAATTCCTACTCGTGACAATCCACTTGGTACAGATCCCTGGATCTGCTGGAAGCTGGTTTCACAAGACAAGTGATGCCTCAAAGATCTGTCCCTCATTCTGTTTTTAGAAATTCTAGAAACCATCAGTAAGCCTGCATTCTGAGAACAAAGTGCTCTGTTAGGAACGGATGGCGTTATATGATCTCCATGTATATTGGAGAGTGATTATTAAGGGCTTTATATGTGAGAAGAATGTTAAAATATATCATGGATTTGACAGGGAGCCAATGAAGGGAAACTAAAATATGATCGGAAATATGATCTTTTTTATTAGTTTTTTTGTGTGATTGATATTAAAAACCTTTAGGCCTTGAAATGCCAGCAGAGGTCTTTCCTTTCCCAACTTAACTTCTGACACGCACATTCAATGACCTAATGTTGATTAATCCAGCCGCAGCTCAGATTTTGTTTTAGGTTGTGCGAGTTTAGTGTAGTCACGATGTTAAATACAGTCCCGTAAGTGGAGTGTAGCCACAGTTTAAGGCACTTTTTTTTCACCTCTCAGACTGAGGTGTGTCACACCTTAACAATTATTGATGAAAATTGTCACTCAAGATTACGAGCTTTCAGAGATCACTTCCCTTAAATGGAAAAAAAACAAGGAAAACCAGACATAAATACACTGGAAAATCTATTCAGATAAATCATATCATGTCTATAAAAAACGAATAAATCAAGGTTTATCATTAATACATTCACACAGTCATACTCGTACAGACATGAAAAAAATGACAGAAATATCAAGATATCTATTTTAAGAATATTTGTGACTTTGTATTAGTGACTTTATATGTGCAGCCATAAAAACATGGCTAACATCATCATGCGTTTATGTGCTGCATAACTTCTTTTACAGGAATCATTAAACGAGGATTAACACTAATCCTTTTTAGTCACATATTCAGTTTTTCCTCCTAGGTGTAGCAGGTATCAAAATGACACTTTTGAATTTTCGTCTTGTTTATCTTGGCGAATCGCTTGTCTGCAAAGACACTTCCAGGCGTTACTCAAATGTTGAAAACAGTTGCTCTGGTTTTATGATTGTTCACTGCAAAACAGCTACCGAACCATATCATAGAATCTTGTTACATGTTTATAAAACACATTACATATAATACAAAAGGGAGGGGGTACTGGTTCCTTTACTCATTAGGTTATACTGGAGCTACATTTGTTCAGCAGGACATTTTTAAATGACAGCTGAATTAGTCAATGTTTTCTCGTGACTCTGCGTGAAACAGTAAAGTGGCAAAATCTGAAAAACCTGCTTGGAGGTTAAGATAACCTTGGCTAGTTGTTTCAGGTTGCAGTAAATATTCCTAAACTCATTTAAAACAATCAATTTCAGTTGAAAAATGCAAATCAAAAACAGATTTTATGAAAATTACTGTCATTGAAGCCACAACAAGCTCTGGTATAATGTATCTCTATGGTTGGAATATGAACGAGGTCTTGGTAAAATGGCTTATTGAGCTTTGGTGGCATCTGGTGCACAATGATACAGTAGTAAGAACAAGCAGAGCAAGAGAAGATGAAACTGTCTTTCTTCTTTGTTGTTTTTATTGTGTTTATGTTGACACCACTACAGCAAATCAAATTCACTGTAGACTCTCAAAGAATAATCCTAGTAAATGCAATATTTTCTGTCCTCATAGTTGTCTGTGGTTCATGGGTTTTCACTGCCCTTATTATTTAGTCAGACAATGGTTTTTGATGCACGATTGCTAGAAGGGTATTTCATTGCAGATTATGCTGTAAAACAATGGTTAGACAAAAATAAATATTTCGATCTTGTATGGGGTTCATGTCGGGCCAGTTTGTTGCGCAATCAAGCACACTCTTTTTTTATCCCCCCTGTTATCTTTTTATATATTACATAAATGTGTTTCCCTATTTGACATTTAGGTTTTACTGACAAAGTAAAAGTGTTTTTCCCACTCAGTCAATTGCTGCAAAGGTAAAAATACTTTTTTATAGTCAGAAATGAATAAGACAACACACCTTTGGTTACATTTTACACTTCGCAGTACGGAAAAAAATAAGTATTGCATAGGAAAAACCACAAAAACTTAACAGTAAAAGGTGCTGAAATTATCCTTTATCCAAGTCTCATAAATAAAATAAAGGTTTCAACTCCTGATCTGGTTTTGAATGTTCTGCTACAGTCTAGCCCAGGTTTAATATGTTTCGAGTATTGTAGTTTTTAAATGACAACAGGTTAGTGAGAAATTGGTTGTGTTTGCCCTTTAGCCATTTCTTGAGCTTCAGTCCTGGTGATGTTCACACACTGACAAATGAATAGCATGTGGTATTAGTGTTAGAAAAAAACAAAACGAAAGAAAAACAAAATAACACATGGTCCAGTTCATCGACGATATAACGTAAATGATTGACAGGCATGCTGCCAAAACAGATGGAAGGACCATGATTACGGAAGGTCATTAAAATTTTGGTTTGCTTTGAGGTGTGCTGTTCGAACTCCTTAAGGTCTAAGACATGTGGAAGAGAAGAGGCTGCTATGTGAAACCATTTAAAACCATAATGTAATGCATATTTAATGGCTACATACCTGGTAGTGATTCATTTAAATATTCAAACCACTGTCTGATGGTGGAGTCTCCATACATGTGGATCCCTTTGTTTTTCAGACACAGATTGAGTGCTCTGTAGGTGTTGAACTGTTGAACTGTGGTCCCATCTAGTGACCACCAAGAACCTTGGTAGTAATAACCAGAGGGACTGGTGTTTTCACTATTTCCTTTACCATTAGGATAGTCCCAAGCATAGTTAAAATCTAACAGGCAAAAAAAGTCAAAAGGATTTCTGAATTGCACATAACTCTATTTTATAAATACTCAAATAAGAGTTTTGGATTTACTTTAAATGTATTCATCAGTCATCAATCAATGTTTACCAATATTAATTCTTAAATAAAATTACCTGATTTGTGAAAAGGATCCATTTCACACCAATTTTTGAAGTATTAAGAATTGATTAGATCCTTGACACATATTAATACTCCTTAAGACATAGATACTCCCCTGAAATGACACAAGGCAGATAGATCATATAAAAACTTTTTCATGCAATACCTCTCATGCAAACCCTATTATCTATTTATTATTCACATCATTAAAGCTGTGATAGGAATGTTATACCTGGGATTTGTGTGAGTCCAGAAGCCCAACTAGGGCCCTTAAGGTTGACACCACTACTACAAAGACAATATATTACACACTTTTATGGCAGTGTTAAAAAACAATTGAACAAAGTTTTCAAATTCCTGTAACGATATAGTTTTGAATTCCATTTGTGTTTTTGTTTTAATCACTCGTTCATTATTTAAGTTTGTGGTCCTGAGCAATATATATATATATATATATATATATATATATATATATATATATATATATATATATATATATATATATATATATATATATATATATATATATATATATATATATATATATATA
>JAVLVB010000851.1:6481-20226 GCA_032876305.1 Orestias chungarensis | reverse complement strand
CACACACACACACACACACACACACACACACACACACACACACACACACACACACACACACACACACGCCTTTGAAACTAGTGCTTCCACTAGTTCTTACCCTGCTATTGTTTAGCTTCACAGCTGAATTTGCCTGTTGTTGGAATGCCGGCACCCTCTCAGGACCTCCTGTAGCTATGTTGGAGATCTTCCACCAGGGCTGTAGGTTGTTGACATCTTAGGTGAATGATTAGTCATGCAGTGAACCATGTTAATTTTAAGTCTGCAAACGTACATTGCTTTGTGTGACCTCTGAATTAGCCACTTTCTCACTCGACTATTGGTAGTCAGCCTGCAAACTGTAAACCAAATGCTGACTAGACAGAGTGGCTTTGACCATGAACAAATGCTGGCAGTCCCTCACATTCCCAAATAATTGCTTCACCTCTGACATCTACCAACATTGTATGTGGATTAAGTCAAATGCATTGTTTTAGTTCATTAGAAAGTGACCTGTCTAAAACATGCTTGACAAACTAATCACGTAAAAATGTCTCGGAATTGGTCATACATCATTAGTGAATGGCTACGTACCAGAGGCTTTTAAGATAGCTGTAATTAAACCCTTACTTAAGAAACCTTCTCTTGACCAAGAAGACTTAAGAAATTACAGACCCATAACAAATCCTTCTTTTTATCTAAAATGCTTGAAAAAATTGTTGTCAATCAACTGAGAGGACCTGTTTGAAAAGTTTCAGTCAGGTTTCAGAGCTAATGATATCAGAAACAGCTCTCCTTATAGTCACTAATTATATTCTCATTTCCTCAGACAATGGATTTGAGTCTATTCTAGTTCTGGTAGATCTCAGTGCTGCTTTTGACACAGTCAATCACAATTTCTTCATAGAAAGGCTCAAACACATTGTTGGGTTCAAAGGAACAGCACTAGGCTGGTTTAAACCTTATTTGTCCGATAAATCCCAGTTTGTTCATCTAAATGACAAATTTTCACAATTGTAGGGTTAATTGTGGAAAACCTCATGGTTCCCAATTCTATTTCCTGTATATATGTTTTCTATTGGTAAAAACATCACACACCATAGTGTTAATTTCCACTGTTATGCTGATGATACCTGTATTTATCCATAAGCCCTGATGAATCAAATAAAGAAAACATTAAGATGACTTTGAATGTACATGTCACATGATAGCAGTTCTCCATTACCTAATTCATCCCATTCCACAGGTGTGGCATTTCAATATGCTAATTTGACAGCACTTGTCCTCTTGTGAGGAATATGAAGTCTGAGACTCTCGAGTTAGGCTGCTGCCTGTCAGGAAATTGATTTTTCTGGCTGGGCATGTTTGTGTTTGTGCCTGCTCTGTCTACGTTTTCCTTTCAGAGGTTGTTCGTGAGGCTGATTGGCTGATAAGCTGGGGTGGCTGAGCCTCCTGTGCTTGAGGAGCAGCAGGTGCTCCTGATTCCCCTTGATTGCTGTGTTCAATATAAGAGGAGCCGCTCTGGTATCATTCAGCGCCTGATTGTCAACCTTTCATGGTACTCCCAAGCCTCTCTTCATTGGTTCCTTGAGCCAATGTAATGCCTTTCTCATTGTTGCAAGTCATTTCTGCCAGTCAATATTCACCATGTTGTTTTATGCTCTCATCAGGTTCCTGCTTATCTACGCTGCCATCATCCAAGACCAAAGACAAAAAGATCTACCGGTCTTCACTCTTCATGACCGCATCCGTTCCTCTTCAGCCTCTGGTCCGTGCTATCTGTCCGCCAAGCAAAACCATCATCAGCCTCCAAACTATAAACCCTCTGGTAACACTCATCAGCACAACCCACCCACATCCGGTCTCATTCCTGCTCTTACCTGTTTCCCTTTAAGAGTTACCAGATTCCCAGTTGCTGTTCCCGTTGCCAACCAGTTCCAGTTTGTTCCTGAGCACAATCCATTGTTAAAAAAATTGTAAAACATAATTTCCTGTATATTAGACTTAAGAAAGCTTGGTGTAAATAATTTTTTTAATTTAGGTAGTAGTGCTACTTATTGCTCAATAACCAAAAACAACAATGTTTTAATGACTAACATTAAAGCCTGGTCTTTCAGGAGCTGTGATTTTACACCACACCCTGAAATGGCACAAAGTCTAGAACCAAGCTCAATGCAAACAGATGCAAATTCAATCATTTTAAAACCTCATAAACTGCTATTTAAAGTAAAGGGTGGAAAATCTAAATTTTTATCGTCTTTTTCAAAGATGCAACAAATATTTATGCAGTGAAACTCCTCCACTTCCTGCTACACTGAAAATGGGTTAAGGCAGTGCATTATGGGATCAATGGATGTTTTACCAGCTTCCTTGTTTCTTGTAGTTCAGTACTTCATTGCTGGAGGCCTAACATGTATTTTTTTTTCTAGCATCTTACAACCTGAAAAACATATGCCATAAACTGTATTTCATACAGTAAGATAATTTGGCCTGTGTCTCACTGATTTTGCCTTTTACTCGTATACATGATAATGGTAAGATTATATCCCATTTGCTGTAAAATAAATAATTTAAAAAGTAAATAACAATAATAATAAAGTGCCGTGTAAATCAGTGATTTAAACTTCCCAGTCCTGATCTTAATTTCAAGGCTAAACCTATATAGGCTCCATATTTACACTGTAGACTGAATGTGTGCAGCCTAAAGTAACTTTAGGGGTCTCTGTTTAAAGTTTAAACACCAAAATATATCATTAAACTTAAAAAAAAATATTTACCCTTAAAATAATATTTGTACCAGCATTTTGTGTGTGCGTTTTGTTTTTATTTTTATAACTTACTTGCATCTTTATTTTAATGGAACTTTTCTGCATTTGGCCGCGTCCTCCTCCAGCGCCTTCCTGATTTAGACCCGAGTCGCTTCTCCTCACTTCTTGCACCGCTTGCCGGCATCAGACACACGTCACGCCCCTTCCTCCACTCCTGTGTGGTTGATACGGACTTTTGGGGCGGGTCTTAATCGAAATAAACCAATCGTCTTTCCCTCCTCACATGCTGCTGGCCTGAGAGCCTCTAAATGGCTTTTCTCAGCGCTGGCCTGTCTGACAGCCAATATTAGGCCAACGCTTCGGGAATACTCCCGGTTCTCCCAATGGCCAGTCCGGGCCTGCAGGTGGACAACCTTGCCTGTCAGACACTGGCTAATTGTTGTGCCGTTGTTAAACTGAGGAACTGATGTGCCATCTAGTGCTCGCCACACACCCTGGTAATAGTACCCAGTAGGTTGATTCCATCACTGTTCCCACTGAAAGGTCAAAGAAGAGGTTTAAAAGAACAACCAAGAAGTTAAAACAAGATAAAAAAAAAAAAAACTTGCTTTTTACAATCCTTTTTTTGTTTTTATTTAAGTTTGACAAAATTATATCAAGAGCAAATTTACCTGATGAGAATTCATAATCTGTTTCATTCAGAACTGGAAAAATATAATAAACATCTAGTTTTTTAATTGTAATGACGGCATCACTCTTTATATCTTTTAAAAATCTCATATCATTTTATATTCCTGGTTCTAACTAAAGAAAAAAATTAAGTTTAATTAATCAAATGCAGACAGGTGTTAAATCAAGCCAACCACAGGTATATTTTTGTCTATTTTTGTCACATTACAACCACAAGCAAAAATATTTTTCATTGGCATTTAATCTGAAACACAAAGTGTTATATAAATGTTGAGTGTAAAGAATCTAGAATCAAGAATCAGTTTATTTAAATAGCGCCAATTTACAACAGGTGTCGTCTCAAGCCACTTTACAAAAAATCAATTAAAATCAAGGATACATTCTAACAAATCAATTTGAAAAAGTTTCCAATCTAAGGAACCCCAGCAAGAAAATTATGTGATTTAAAACAAAAATTATGAATAAAAGACTGAAGTGTGTTGTGCAAAATTACTAAGCACCCTTTCTCTCAGTTCAAGCAATTACCTTCAGAAGATGTCTGATGATAGCTTACGACCAAGGAGAATCCACCTGTGTGTAATATCTCAGTGCTCATACAGCTGTTCTGTGACATTCTGAGAGTTTTGTTAAGAGAGTATTTGGGACCTTACAGCATCGTCAAGTAAAAGGAACAAACCAGACAGGTCAGTAACAAAGTTTTGGAGAAGTTTAAAGCAGGAATCATTTCCCACGCTTAAAAGCTGGTACAGACAGACCCTAAAAGACTTGCACCAGTAATTGCAGCATGAGATGGTTCGACAAAATGTTGAATCAAGGGGGCTGAATAACTTTGTACACTGCACTTTTCAGTGTTTAAATTTTTTAATTAATTTTCTTTCCATGTAACAAATGTATAACACTTTCCAATGAAATATGTTTGTGGTTGTATTGTGACAAAATATTCAAAAGTTCAAGAGTTTTGAATATTTCATTATGCCACTTTACATAAATTACAACTGCATAATTTAAAATAACATCAATCCGATTAAGTAAATTATGACAGATCATATAAAATTGTATGAAGACGACAAAAAAAGTCCCAAATTTAGTAGTAAGTAATAAGTATTTTCTATCCTTTTTTATTTAAGCACTCCATGCCATAGTGTAAAGCAACCGTTACCTTTGACTTTGGGTAAAATAGAGATGTTAGAAGGCCCTGATGATTGAATGAAGACTTTCATGTTTATACCCCTATAGCAGAGCACAGATGTGTTAAACAAAGGAATTGTCACAGAGGGGTCACGAAACGTTCCCCCAATTTCTTTCTTGATTTTCAATTTTTTTAACCAAAATACTTGATATATCGTTATATATTCAGTCCATAACTTCACTGGCCATGTGTTTTTCCCTTATTAAAACATGTTGATCCATCGGTTTTAACAAATTGGAGGCCAATGTCCAATTCTTCAGTGCTGTCAACAAAGTGACCAATTGAAGGAATTTCTTTACTTGTAATGGTATTATGTAATCTTTGCTGTTTGACTTAAGAAAGAGGCATAGTACCTTAAAAGCTGACTTTAAGCTTGTTGCTGTTAATAAGAACCAGTGCTGTGTGGCTGTCTTTGTGAATTTCTCAAAATTATTTGATAATAAAGACCTGAAATTATTATTGTCAAGTTATGGGACTCTGTTATTTTTTGAAACAAGCTGTTGCTTGATTCAAAAACTACTTCAGAAATGACAAACATTACTTCAGAAATGTTTGTCAAGAGATGCCCACACTGTAGCGCATGCAAGATCACAGGTCAGGCAAAAAGAGCAAAACTGCAAAGCTACCAAGTTGGAGCACCTCTGGACCGTCTACATCTTGATATCCTCGGGCTATTCCCCATGTCCAGCACTGGGAACAAATACATTCTTGTTGTTATTGACCAGTTCACAAGATGGGTTGAAGCTTTCCCTGTTCCTGATCAAAGTGCTGAAACGACTGAAAGGAAGCTAGTCTACGACTTTATTGCCAGGTTTTGAGCTCCACTCGAGCTACACACAGATCAAGGTCATAATTTTGAAAGTAGAACGGTTCAATAGGACCTTATTGCAGATGCTTTGTTGTTACTTGAACCAGGACCATAAGAACTGGGACGAACAACTGCCACTACTCACAGCAGCTTATCGCAGCTCACGACACACAGTGACAGGGTTCAAACCCAATAGGCTTATGCTCGGTAGGGAAGTCCACCAACCACAACACATCCAGTCTGGCACTGCAAAACTCAAGGTTGATGCACTGGAAGCTCCACATTTCTTTTACAACCTGGAAGAAAGCTTAAAAGGAGCGCATGACCTGGCAAGAGACCACCTTCGCACTGCACAGGAGCGGCAGAAAAAGGTGTGTGACCGCCGAGGCAAAGAACATTTCTACAGTGTAGGAGACCTGGTGTTTGTCAAAGACGATGCAAACAAGAAAGGGTTAACCCCTAAGCTTCAGAAAGGGTGGAAAGGCCTGTTATCGCACCTTGCCGTGGTCCTGTGCTGTTTGAGATACAAGGTCCCAGGCGCAGCACAGTGATGCACCATTATCGGCTCAAGCCATATGACAGTGAGGTGATATCAGTCTGGGTTTTACGCCTAAGAAGCAGACTGCTGAAGAATTGCCAAGACCAAGAAGTCCTACCAAATGAAGAGGATGTTCCCCTGGTTCCTCTACTACCGCTGTCAAATGATCAGGACAAAGACCTCGAGCCCAAGGATCCAGGATGCCAGCCAGATGGAAGACAGGGGGATTATAAATCTTCAGAAAAGACTGTTAAAACATCTAGTGGGCGTTTAGTCAAGAGCCACAGAGATTTAGGCAATAGTTAAGTAGTGAGTTAGTCGAATCTTACAATTAGAGAATTCAAATAACTTGGTTTGTGCTTTCTTGCCCTTATGGCATACATGTTTCAGTAGTTAAGTTATTAGAACTATTAATTCTTTCTCAATTTTTGCTCTATAACCTGTTCTGAGGAGACTCAGTATTCCTAAAATAGAGGGGATAGTGTAAGGAAGGTTAAACTTTATTAGACCTTAAGCTTGGTTTTGTGTTTTTATTTTAGTTTTCCGAGCTTAAGTTAGACCAGCTGTATCACAGCTGTAGAGACTAGGCTAGCATCGCAAGATTGTGTTCATGTTCTGTTGTTGGTTATGGCTCTCACCGCTCACTGCCCGGACATAGCTAAATGCTGTCTGTGCCAGAGCTAGACGCCAGAAGCCACACAGTCCTTATGTGAGAACGACTCAGTTGCCATTGTAACTCACCTGTTGCTGGAAGAAGTAAATTTCATGCAAGAGACCGTACTTTCTTGTCGTGTATTTTCACTTACCCACACACCTCCGTCACACCGGAAGCCAAAAGCACGGCAATATGAAACAGGTGTGAGTGATGACGAGGGACTCAGGCTGGGGGAAAACAGAGAGAGAGAGAGAGAGCGCAGGGGTACTGGAGGGGAAAGAAGCAGAAAATAAAACACAATACTAACACTAATAAAAATAATAATAAATAACAGAACTGCTACATAAACTAAAAATAAAACATACGCTGAACCTAAGAAATAATAAAGAAAACGGCAACTAATCAGAACACGAAATACATAAACCACTAACTCTAAAAGAAACAACAAAATGCAACATGGATCATGACAAATAGGTTTAAGTAAATATAAAAAGGGAGGTTTTAAGTTCTTTGCAGGAACATATAAGCATTTTATAGCACAATCAAGTAAGTATGTCATATTTAGCTGTTATGAATTTGTTGAATTTATATTTATCCAAATCAACTTAAAAAAAATTAGATTTGTGACTCATTTCTGATGTATGCTTGGACTGAACTATTTAATCTAAACCAATTTTAGCCATCGTTTTAAAGCCATAAAATGTCTGAAAGATTTAAAGACATTGGTGTAATTAACTAATTTGAGATCCCAACATCATTACTTTAATTTTTTTATTGAAATACCTAAAAAAGTTCAAATCCTGTTATCATAAAAAAAATGTAATGGGTATTCCAGTATAATGACCAAGTTCCGGTTTCCTGGATTTCCCTGCTTTGCTTTGCCCTCATTTGATACCTAACTGGTATACTGATGATATTTATGCCACACGACCACAATTCTTAGTCTAGGCCACAGATCTATTTGCCCTTCCTTTGTTTGACCCATGTGAACCTCTCTCAGGTTTTGATTAAAGCTATCTTCTTCTGTGGTTGTTTGAGCCTTTGAGCAGTTTCCTCTTACGCTTCTCAGAGTTCTTCAATAAATCAGTTAATTTACCCACTCTCTCTGGCTGAATTTTCAGATTCTCCTACACTTACGTGCAGTATGAGTGTGTGTGTGCCTGATTGTTTAGTGTCTTTCTGTTTTGTCCGGTTGCAGGACTTACTAGAGATTGGGACCAGCCACACCAGAACCCTGTACAGGTACAAGCTTTTAAACACATTTTTAGGTTAATGAAAATAGCCTGGTTGATTATCTCCAGACTAATAGATGGAAATTCATACAATTTATAGTTTTCTATAGGTCCATTTGACCCTAGTTGCTTTTTCTGTGGTTACTGTTATTCTGCCCTATTTTTTATGTACAGTAATTCACTGTAGTTTTATCTCACTGTAGGTTGGAACTAAATTCACCATAAATGAATGAAATTGCCTGTTTTCTCTTTGCAACCATGTTTTTAACAACCACAAAATAATAAAAAAATAATAATTTGGTCAACAGTGGCAAAAGGTCTTATTTAAGACATATTATTACGACATACCTAATGAGAAATGTTTCGGTTTTACCTCCTTCCCAGAGTAAAGAGAATACAGCGGTGTAAGAGCCATTGCGATGATCCAACACTTGTCCTGCAACTCCTGCAAAAAAAGTCGGGTTGTGCAGCCGAGCAAGTAGAACATCCCCCCTGATGTCTTGGGGCGATCATGGTAATCAGTTATTCTTATCAAAACCTCCAGTTGATCCCCTACGTGCCAACCTCCACCTCTGTTCCTTGGAAGAATGGTAAAGGTGCTATGAGCTGGATCACTGGTGTCATTCAGAGAAAACTTCAATGGTAGAGATGGTGTTTCAGGCCAAGTGATGGACTACTTTAGAAATTCTACTTCACGAGTGTCTTCAGGGAACACAGACTGGAAAGAACAGACACTGATAGGCTTAGGAGGCTCAGTGGGACGTCTCAAAGTTCTGGTGGTAGGTATCAGAGCAGCCGTGGTGGGAACATTCTTCTCTAACTAAGGGAAGGTTTAGAAAATAAACAATCTAGTGTCATACAAATACAGTTTCAGTACCAATCAATGATTTTAGAATGCTGGGATAGTAATTCCAAGCTTTAGCAGTAACTATTCATATGAACCTCCCTAAAGTTTAGTTATAAACATAATTTCTTTTCATTTCTCCTATGCTTTGCAACTGAATACTCTAATATTATCTAATATTTACTACAGCGAGTAATATTATCCCTCTGTTTATTTTACTAATTTAACATTTATAACATTTTAAATATCAGAGACTCCACGGATTTGATTTTCAAGTGGACAACAGAGGCACAGCCTAGCTTCACTTCACTTAAATAATTGATAGTCAACAGTCCTGCCTTAGTCCCGTATGACCCTGAGTTACCAACCTATGTTACTACTGATGCTTCAGATTACAGACTGAGCGCAGTGTTAACTCAAATGTATTCAGATCAAAGTGAGAGAGTTGTCGCCTTTGGATCCAGAACTCTTTCTTCTACTGAGGGCAAGTACTCCATGGTCGAACGTGAAGCACTTGCCTGCGTTTGGGCTGTGGAAAGGTGGAGAACCTACTTCTGGGGTCGTCGCTTTGTTCTTCGTACAGATCATCAAGCACTTACGACTTTACTCACCTCTAAAGGTTCTGGCTGTGCTGGACTAAGGATAGCCAGATGGTCAGCTCGACTACTCTGCTGTACATACGAATGTCACTTACCACCAAAACGTCACTGCTGACTACCTGTCCAGACTACCACTAACTGCTGAAAACGAGGCGAGAGAGGAACCAGACATGATTGCAGCTGTTTTTAAAGAGTCACTGTGTGCCATTTCTCTTCCACAGTTTATGTCTGCCAGTGAAACCTGCCCAGAACTTTCACTACTGCGCAACCAGATTGAAAAAGGTTGACCCAAATGCAAACAAAGTACAAAATAGACTTCCAGAGAACCTTGCTCCATACTTTCAGATACGACATGAGTTGTCAGTTCATGGTTCACTGATATCGAGATTGACAGACCGACTAACTGTTCCTGCTTCACTGCGTGGCCAGAGTTGTCGATTTAGCAAATGAGGGACATCAAGGCATTGTCCGTACCAAGCAGAGACTGCGTGAACTTTTCTGGTGGCCACAACGGGACAGATTTGTACATTCTGTCCTTGCTTCCTGTGTTAACTGCCAGTACAGTGATAAGGTAGCTATAACTGCTCCTGCTCCACTTGCTCCAGCTGAGTTCGCTAGTAAACCATGGGAAAAAGTCACAATAGATATTACAGGTCCATTTGAAAATGCTACAAGGGACTGCCGTTATGCTATTGTACTTACAGATTAATACAGCAAAGGGACTGAGGTCGCATTCACTTCCACTGTCACTACAGATGTTGTCATTCACTTTTTAGCCACTTTGTTCAGTAGGGAAGGTAATCAGATGTACCTTGTCTCAGATAACGGTTGTCATTTTACTTCTCATGCATTTATAAATTTTCTGAGGGAGAGAGAGATCCAGCACTTAAGGTCCAGTGTATACTACCCCAAAGCAAATGGTGCAGTGGAAAGATTCAACAGAGTACTTAAGAACTGCATACAGACATCTGAAAGAAGTCACAGTTCATGGAAAGAAGCGGTAATAGAATTCCTGCACAACTACCAAGCTACTCCTCATGCAACCACTGGAGAGACCCCATTTGAGCTACTGAGAAACAGAAAGATGTGCACCAAGTTAAACATACTCCCAGTAGAACTAAAAAGCAAAACACATGCCCAAATACAAAAGAGGGTGAAACAAAAGCAAAATAACATGAAGGAATACACGGACAGGAAGATGAGAGCTAAATTACCAACAGTCAAAGTGGGTGACACTTTCCGTGTTCGTAGACCTGAGCACGTTTCCAAAGGATCTTCAAGATTTACAGAACCATGGACTGTCATGAAGAAAGTTGGACAAAACACTTTCTTACTACGCGACGGACGCAAGTGGAATGCTTCAAAACTTGCACATTACCCAAAACAAACCTTAGCTGGTTCAGAACAAAACAGTGATACTGTATTTGATACCTTTGCACTGCCAGAAAACACAAATGAATCTGCTGCTTCACTTAGAAGGAATCAGAGCTCTAGAAATGCACCAAGATGGTTGACAGGTTTTGTAAGCTAAAGTGAAAATGTATGTAAATCCTACTGTTCAGATGGGTAGTAGTGTTCTATAAGACAAGTAAAGATATACTACTGTTCTACTAAAGTAAAATACAATAAAAGTAAAGAGGTTTAAATGTTCATACTATAATGCTTATGGTTAACAGTGGAACTGGTAATTTTATTTTAATGCTGACATTCATTTAAGGTACTGTTGCTGCCTTAGCTAATATGGTTCGTAAACTTTTCAGACTGCTGTTGGTTTATTGAAATGGGAATTTTACAAACGTAGCTTTCTGCTGTGAGTTATACAGTGCACATGTTCCATGTAAGTATTGCTTCAGGAAAAGAGAAATGTTGTGTTCTGTTATTGCATGAAAAGCACAGAAGGGGGAGCTCTGAATTTGAATGTGACAAAATATCCTGTATGGAGAGGATGAAAGATATTAAAGAGAGAAATGAAGCTGAACTATGGCTGATGCTGCTTATTTTCCATTATCTCAATATAGCAACACCACAACAACCGCCCTTAAACACAAAGTGGTGCCAAAAACAAAGGGGACGCCAATGAATTGATATAGAAACTGATGAATTACGTGTTTAATGCTAAAATAAGTTCTCCCTGTAACTAAACTTAGCCTAGGAGTATTTGTTGCCAATATTACAGAAAATGTTTTTTTACTACATAGATAGTTCTTGTACTTTCCTGTAGACATTAAAGAAACGACTTAAATTTCTACACCTACACCTAGAAAGAGGGTATCAGTGGCAAAGTGGGTAGAGTATTCATCTTGCAATCAGGCAGATTCCATGTTCAATTCCAGATGCCCCTTGTCACATGGCAATGTGCCCTGGAGCAAGGCATTGGTATTGAATGTGGCTATAGTGTAAAACGCTTTTAACTGTCAGTTTGATTGTAAAAGCGCTATATAAGTGAAGTCCATTTACCATATCATAAGTCAAGTTAAGTGACTTTTCTGTCAGTCAAGTTTTATAGTTATATTGTATTATTGCACTGTGAGGGGCAGGTGCTCAAAGTTAAAAAGGGACACATGGAGCACAGATTTGAAAGAGGATACGGAAACATACCCTCCTATACAACCGGTTGAATTGTACCAACTCACACTATCAAGAATGTAACATGTAATCACAATACACCATAGCAGCCTCACACAGTTGCTCCTCTCTGCAAAATGAAACATGAACCTTAAACTACAATCTGATGCACATAAAACACACACACACAAACTGACATTTCATACTTTTTTTTTAAAAATTTACTGTATAGCCACAAAATTTAATCCATTGATACATTGCCCTTTGTTATTCCATGTGCTATGAAGTAAAAAGTAATAAAATTATATAGAAATCACTTAGTTTTGTGCATTAATAACTTTGACTTTTGACTTTGCGCAGCAAAATATACTCTTCCTAGTATTTTATATTTTGGAAAAAGTGTTTTACGTCATCTTTAGACCTTTTCAAGACAATTTGATTAAATGTTATTTTTCTATTTTTTAAGACTTAGAAGTTGGGGAAAAAAAAGTTCTGATTTAAAAAAAATATAAAAACAATCATATTGTGATGAATAAATATATAATGAAATGAATGAATGTACTTTTAAATGTCTCATTAAATAATATAATATACATTTGAAATTATGAAATAAAAAAATATATTAATTCAAAAAATATATGTTTGTATTTCACTTTGTATTCATTTTTAAATGAATAGTAAAATTATTACATCTTTTTTTTTTAAATGGTTAGGGAAAAATATTTGCACTTAATTTGTACAAAATGTTCATAAAAAAAACTGTTTTTATTGTGAAATATGGTTCCTGTTCATTATTACCCTCAACTTGAGCAAAATGAGTTGCATATACTATAATTAATATAGTTTACTTTTTTGCATGGACTTTTTTGAGTAGAAAATGTTCATGTAAACATTTACAACTTACAATTACAATTTACAACAAATAATAATAGCATAATGGAGTTAACCAGGAGCAGGTTAGTTAAGTTACTGAAAAGACATAGAGTTCCTATTGCTTTATGAATTTTCATGTAAGCTGTGAATTTAGGTGGCCAAGATGACCCTGGGCCATTATATGCCACATATGGGTTTAATAAATACAACACATATGGGGAGATTTTGAACTGAAGTCAGCCAATTTAAAAGATTTTAGTGCTCATACAGCATATCAGGTAGTTTTACTAATTGCAATAAATGTATTTAATTTGATAACTATCAACTTAATAAACTAAAGGGATGAAGTACTTTTTAAACTATTGCGTTTGGTCTTTAATTCTCTAATTTAATTTGCTAACTGGTCTTTAGGGTTTTAAGAACAGTTTGTTTCTGTATTCTGGAAATGTGTGTGAAGCTTCTGGACTTGTAGAAACTGCATACCAACTGTTCAAGCCTGACCCACAAACACACAAAAAAAAAATATCTTGCACAAATGTAAACCCAACTAATTGCCATTTTGTTTACTTGTAATTGCACAATCAGGTGCAGAACAGGAGGAGAATAAGAATAAGAACAATCCTAGGTTTCTTTTTAATACAGTTGCTAAACTTACGAGAAATTAAAACTCTGTTATGTCACCCATTCCTCCAACTCTTAGCAGTAATGACTTTATGGAATTCTTTATTGATAAAATTGAATCTATTAAAACTAAAATTGATTGCCTCCTACCAAACATAACTACTACCTCAGTAAGCAATGAGGTGCTGAATGTGGCGCTGGAGCCTGATCTCTGTTTGAAGTGTTTAGTTCCAGTTGAGCCTTCTGAGCTTTCAAAAATACTTTCTTCATCTAAGCCTTCAACTTGTATGTTGGATCCAATCCCGACTAAATTGTTTAAAGAAGTATTTCCTATTATTATTAACCCCATTTTGGAAATGCTTAATTTGTCATTAGTGAATGGTT